>OU342734.1:468177326-468739612 GCA_910589765.1 Avena atlantica | reverse complement strand
GTAAGTCCACGAGAACGTCGGAATCATCTGAAAACTTGCATGTGTCCCTAGCATATGTGTGTGAGTGGGTGGCAAGGTTGGTATAGGTGATTGCATGTGCCCCCCCTCGCATCCATGCGCTCTAACCTAGAAGCGAAAGGTTATGGACCTGTATAAGGGGGAATCTCCCCGTTACGGTGAAACCGGGCCGTATAGTGCCCCAACTTGTGAACCAACATGGTTTCACATCATCCTATGACCTAGTGAGACACAACACAAGAGAGAGCTACGCCGGGCTAACCCCTGTCAGAAGATGTCTAGGGGGGTAGACGATCCGAGCCCCGCAATCATCAGGGTTTCGCCGGAGGAAGTCCACGAGAACGTCGGAATCATCTGAAACTTGCATGTGTCCCTAGCATATGTGTGTGAGTGTGTGGGGCAAGATTGGTATAGGTGATTGCATGTGCCCCCCCGCCTCGCATGCATGCGCTCTAACCTAGAAGCGAAAGGTTATGGACCTGTATAAGGGGAATCTCCCCGTTACGGTGAACCGGGCCGTATAGTGCCCAACTTGTGAACCAACATGGTTTCACATCATCCTATGACCTAGTCAACACAAACAAGAGAGAGCTACGCCGGGCTACCCCTGTCAGAAGAATGTCTAGGGGGTAGACGATCCGAGGCCCGCAGATCATCAGGGTTTCGCCGGAGGAGTCCACGAGAACGTCGGAATCAGGGGGTGCAATGTATATAGTGATCAAGACCACAATACCTATCATCATATGTGTGATCTCATGATCCTATGAAATAATATCACCTAACATATATGGAATAAAAGCCTGCTAAAGGTGAAAAAAGTTCTTTGCCGTGTCCTGTGGGATAGAGACACACGACAAAGGACCTTTGCCGTGTGTTTGACGGCCAAAGGCACACGGCAAAGGACATCTTTGCCGTGTGCTTTGTCCTTTGCCGTGTGTCTCATGCTATTTTCTAATTTTATTTTTATTTTTTCTTTCAAATGATTTAACTTTTGTTGCCTATTTGTTAGTATTCAGACCATGGAAACACTAACTTTGCAATAGACCATAAGGTTCTAGAGGATGCTGAACTTCATTTCCATTAGGTAGACGATCCGAGGCCCGCAGATCATCAGGGTTTCGCCGGTGGAAGTCCGGATGAACGTCGGAATCATCTGAAACTTGCATGTGTCCCTAGCATATGTTGTGAGTGTGGTGCAAGGTTGGTATAGGTGATTGCATGTGTCCCCCCTCGCATCCATGCGCTCTAACCTAGAAGCGAAAGGTTATGGACCTGTATAAGGGGGATCTCCCCGTTACGGTGAAACCGGGCCGTATAGTGCCCCAACTTGTGAACCAACATGGTTTCACATCATCCTATGACCTAGTGAGACACAACACAAGAGAGAGCTACGCCGGGCTACCCCTGTCAGAAGAATGTCTAGGGGTAGACGATCCGAGGCCCGCAGATCACAGGGGTTCGCCGGTGTAAGTCGCAAGAACGTCGGAATCATCTGAAAACTTGCATGTGTCCCTAGCATATTGTGTGTGAGTGTGTGCAAGATTGGTATAGGTGATTGCATGTGCCCCCCCTCGCATCCATGCGCTCTAACCTAGAAGCGAAAGGTTATGGACCTGTATAAGGGGGAATCTCCCCGTTACGGTGAAAACCGGGCCGATAGTGCCCCAACTTGTGAACCAACATGGTTTCACATCACCTATGACCTAGTGAGGACACAACACAAGAGAGAGCTACGCCGGGCTATACCCCTGTCAGAAGAATGTCTAGGGGGGTAGACGATCCGAGGCCCCGCAGATCATCAGGATTTCGCCGGAGGAAGTCCACTAGAACGTCGGAATCATCTGAAAACTTGCATGTGTCCCTAGCATATGTGTGTGAGTGTGGGGCAAAGGTTGGTATAGGTGATTGCATTGGTCCCCCCTCGCATCCATGCGCTCTAACCTAAAGCGAAAGGTTATGACCTGTATAAGGGGAATCTCCCCGTTACGGTGAAACCGGGCCGTATAGTGCCCCAACTTGTGAACCAACATGGTTTCACATCACCTATGACCTAGTGAGACACAAGACAAGAGAGAGCTACGCCGGGCTACCCCTGTCAGAAGAATGTCTAGGGGGGTAGACGATCCGAGGCCCGCAGATCATCAGGTTTCGCCGGAGGAAGTCCACGAGAACGTCGGAATCATCTGAAAACTTGCATGTGTCCCTAGCATATGTGTGTGAGTGTGGTGCAAGATTGGTATAGGTGATTGCATGTGCCCCCCCTCGCATGCATGCGCTCTACTAACCTAGAAGCGAAAGGTTATGGACCTGTATAAGGGGGAATCTCCCCGTTACGGTGAAACCGAGCCGTATAGTGCCCCAACTTGTGAACCAACATGGTTTCACATCATCCTATGACCTAGTCAGACACAAGACAAGAGAGAGCTACGCCGGGGGCTACCCCCCTGTCAGAAGAATGTCTAGGGGGGTAGACGATCCGAGGCCGCAGATCATCAGGGTTTCGCCGGAGGAAGTCCACGAGAACGTCGGAATCAGGGGGTGCATGTATAGAGTGATCAAGACCACAATAACCTATCATCATATGTGTGATCTCATGATCCTATGAAATAATATCACCTAACATATATGGAATAAAAGCCTTGCTAAAGGTGAAAAAAGATATGTGCCGTGTGTCTGTGGGATAGAGACACACGGCAAAGGACCTTTGCCGTGTGTTTGACGGCCAAAGGCACACGGCAAAGGACATCTTTGCCGTGTGCTTTGTCCTTTGCCGTGTGTCTCATGCTATTTTCTAATTTTATATTTTATTTTTTCTTTCCAATGATTTAACTTTTTGTTGCCTATTTGTTAGTATTCAGACCATGGAAACACTAACTTTGCAATAGACCATAAGGTTCTAGAGGATGCTGAACTTCATTTCCATTAGGTAGACGATCCGAGGCCCGCAGATCATCAGGGTTTCGCCGGTGGAAGTCCGGAAGAACGTCGGAATCATCTGAAAACTTGCATGTGTCCCTAGCATATGTGTGTGAGTGTGGTGCAAGGTTGGTATAGGTGATTGCATGTGTCCCCCCTCGCATCCATGCGCTCTAACCTAGAAGCGAAAGGTTATGGACCTGTATAAGGGGGAATCTCCCCGTTACGGTGAAACCGGGCCGTATAGTGCCCCAACTTGTGAACCAACATGGTTTCACATCATCCTATGACCTAGTGAGACACAACACAAGAGAGAGCTACGCCGGGCTACCCCTGTCAGAAGAATGTCTAGGGGGGTAGACGATCCGAGGCCCGCGGATCATCAGGGTTTCGCCGGTGGAAGTCCGCAAGAACGTCGGAATCATCTGAAAACTTGCATGTGTCCCTAGCATATGTGTGTGAGTGTGGTGCAAGATTGGTATAGGTGATTGCATGTGCCCCCCCTCGCATCCATGCGCTCTAACCTAGAAGCGAAAGGTTATGGACCTGTATAAGGGGGAATCTCCCCGTTACGGTGAAACCGGGCCGTATAGTGCCCCAACTTGTGAACCAACATGGTTTCACATCAACCTATGACCTAGTGAGACACAACACAAGAGAGAGCTACGCCGGGCTACCCCTGTCAGATGAATGTCTAGGGGGGTAGACGATCCGAGGCCCGCAGATCATGAGGGTTTTGCCGGTGGAAGTCCGCGAGAACGTCGGAATCATCTGAAAACTTGCATGTGTCCCTAGCATATGTGTGTGAGTGTGGTGCAAGGTTCGTATAGGTGATTGCATGTGCCCCCCTCGCATCCATGCGCTCTAACCTAGAAGCGAAAGGTTATGGACCTGTATAAGGGGGAATCTCCCCGTTACGGTGAAACCGGGCCGTATAGTGCCCCAACTTGTGAACCAACATGGTTTCACATCATCCTATGACCTAGTGAGACACAACACAAGAGAGAGCTACGCCGGGCTACCCCTGTCAGAAGATTGTCTAGGGGGGTAGACGATCCGAGGCCCGCAGATCATCAGGGTTTCGCCGGAGTAAGTCCACGAGAACGTCGGAATCATCTGAAAACTTGCATGTGTCCCTAGCATATGTGTGTGAGTGTGGTGCAAGGTTGGTATAGGTGATTGCATGTGCCCCCCCTCGCATCCATGCGCTCTAACCTAGAAGCGAAAGGTTATGGACCTGTATAAGGGGGAATCTCCCCGTTACGGTGAAACCGGGCCGTATAGTGCCCCAACTTGTGAACCAACATGGTTTCACATCAACCTATGACCTAGTGAGACACAACACAAGAGAGAGCTACGCCGGGCTACCCTGTCAGAAGAATGTCTAGGGGGTAGACGATCCGAGGCCCGCAGATCATCAGGGTTTCGCCGGAGGAAGTCCACGAGAATGTCGGAATCATCTGAAAACTTGCATGTGTCCCTAGCATATGTGTGTGAGTGTGGTGCAAGATTGGTATATGTGATTGCATGTGCCCCGCCTCGCATGCATGCGCTCTAACCTAGAAGCGAAAGGTTATGGACCTGTATAAGGGGGAATCTCCCCGTTACGGTGAAACCGGGCCGTATAGTGCCCCAACTTGTGAACCAACATGGTTTCACATCATCCTATGACCTAGTCAGACACAAGACAAGAGAGAGCTACGCCGGGCTACCCCTGTCAGAAGAATGTCTAGGGGGGTAGACGATCCGAGGCCCGCAGATCATCAGGGTTTCGCCGGAGGAAGTCCACGAGAACGTCGGAATCAGGGGGGTGCATGTATATAGTGATCAAGACCACAATAACCTATCATCATATGTGTGATCTCATGATCCTATGAAATAATATCACCTAACATATATGGAATAAAAGCCTTGCTAAAGGTGAAAAAAGTTCTTTGCCATGTGCCTGTGGGATAGAGACACACGACAAAGGACATTTGCCGTGTGTTTGACGGCCAAAGGCACACGGCAAAGGACATCTTTGCCGTGTGCTTTGTCCTTTGCCGTGTGTCTCATGCTATTTTCTAATTTTATTTTTATTTTTTCTTTCAAATGATTTAACTTTTTGTTGCCTATTTGTTAGTATTCAGACCATGGAAACACTAACTTTGCAATAGACCATAAGGTTCTAGAGGATGCTGAACTTCATTTCATTAGGTAGACGATCCGAGGCCCGCAGATCATTAGGGTTTCGCCGGTGGAAGTCCGGATGAACGTCGGAATCATCTGAAAACTTGCATGTGTCCCTAGCATATGTGTGTGAGTGTGGTGCAAGGTTGGTATAGGTGATTGCATGTGTCCCCCCTCGCATCCATGCGCTCTAACCTAGAAGCGAAAGGTTATGGACCTGTATAAGGGGGAATCTCCCCGTTACAGTGAAACCGGGCCGTATAGTGCCCCAACTTGTGAACCAACATGGTTTCACATCATCCTATGACCTAGTGAGACACAACACAAGAGAGAGCTACGCCGGGCTACCCCTGTCAGAAGAATGTCTAGGGGGGTAGACGATCCGAGGCCCGCAGATCATCAGGGTTTCGCCGGTGGAAGTCCGCAAGAACGTCGGAATCATCTGAAAACTTGCATGTGTCCCTAGCATATGTGTGTGAGTGTGGTGCAAGATTGGTATAGGTGATTGCATGTGCCCCCCCTCGCATCCATGCGCTCTAACCTAGAAGCGAAAGGTTATGGACCTGTATAAGGGGGAATCTCCCCGTTACGGTGAAACCGGGCCGTATAGTGACCCAACTTGTGAACCAACATGGTTTCACATCAACCTATGACCTAGTGAGACACAACACAAGAGAGAGCTACGCCGGGCTACCCCTGTCAGAAGAATGTCTAGGGGGGTAGACGATCCGAGGCCCGCAGATCATCAGGGTTTCGCCGGTGGAAGTCCGCGAGAACGTCGGAATCATCTGAAAACTTGCATGTGTCCCTAGCATATGTGTGTGAGTGTGGTGCAAGGTTGGTATAGGTGATTGCATGTGTCCCCCCTCGCATCCATGCGCTCTAACCTAGAAGCGAAAGGTTATGGACCTGTATAAGGGGGAATCTCCCCGTTACGGTGAAACCGGGCCGTATAGTGCCCCAACTTGTGAACCAACATGGTTTCACATCATCCTATGACCTAGTGAGACACAACACAAGAGAGAGCTACACCGGGCTACCCCTGTCAGAAGAATGTCTAGGGGGGTAGACGATCCGAGGCCCGCAGATCATCAGGGTTTCGCCGGAGTAAGTCCACGAGAACGTCGGAATCATCTGAAAACTTGCATGTGTCCCTAGCATATGTGTGTGAGTGTGGTGCAAGGTTGGTATAGGTGATTGCATGTGCCCCCCTCGCATCCATGCGCTCTAACCTAGAAGCGAAAGGTTATGGACCTGTATAAGGGGGAATCTCCCCGTTACGGTGAAACCGGGCCGTATAGTGCCCCAACTTGTGAACCAACATGGTTTCACATCAACCTATGACCTAGTGAGACACAACACAAGAGAGAGCTACGCCGGGCTACCCCTGTGAGAAGAATGTCTAGGGGGGTAGACGATCCGAGGCCCGCAGATCATCAGGGTTTCGCCGGAGGAAGTCCACGAGAACGTCGGAATCATCTGAAAACTTGCATGTGTCCCTAGCATATGTGTGTGAGTGTGGTGCAAGATTGGTATAGGTGATTGCATGTGCCCCCCCCCCTCGCATGCATGCGCTCTAACCTAGAAGCGAAAGGTTATGGACCTGTATAAGGGGGAATCTCCCCGTTACGGTGAAACCGGGCCGTATAGTGCCCCAACTTGTGAACCAACATGGTTTCACATCATCCTATGACCTAGTCAGACACAAGACAAGAGAGAGCTACGCCGGGCTACCCCTGTCAGAAGAATGTCTAGGGGGGTAGACGATCCGAGGCCCGCAGATCATCAGGGTTTCGCCGGAGGAAGTCCACGAGAACGTCGGAATCAGGGGGGTGCATGTATATAGTGATCAAGACCACAATAACCTATCATCATATGTGTGATCTCATGATCCTATGAAATAATATCACCTAACATATATGGAATAAAAGCCTTGCTAAAGGTGAAAAAAGATCTTTGCCGTGTGTCTGTGGGATAGAGACACACGGCAAAGGACCTTTGCCGTGTGTTTGACGGCCAAAGGCACACGGCAAAGGACATCTTTGTCGTGTGCTTTGTCCTTTGCCGTGTGTCTCATGCTATTTTCTAATTTTATTTTTATTTTTTCTTTCAAATGGTTTAACTTTTTGTTGCCTATTTGTTAGTATTCAGACCATGGAAACACTAACTTTGCAATAGACCATAAGGTTCTAGAGGGTGCTGAACTTCATTTCCATTAGATAGACGATCCGAGGCCAGCAGATCATCAGGGTTTCGCCGGTGGAAGTCCGGAAGAACGTCGGAATCATCTGAAAACTTGCATGTGTCCCTAGCATATGTGTGTGAGTGTGGTGCAAGGTTGGTATAGGTGATTGCATGTGTCCCCCCTCGCATCCATGCGCTCTAACCTAGAAGCGAAAGGTTATGGACCTGTATAAGGGGGAATCTCCCCGTTACGGTGAAACCGGGCCGTATAGTGCCCCAACTTGTGAACCAACATGGTTTCACATCATCCTATGACCTAGTGAGACACAACACAAGAGAGAGCTACGCCAGGCTACCCCTGTCAGAAGAATGTCTAGGGGGGTAGACGATCCGAGGCCCGCAGATCATCAGGGTTTCGCCGGTGGAAGTCCGCAAGAACGTCGGAATCATCTGAAAACTTGCATGTGTCCCTAGCATATGTGTGTGAGTGTGGTGCAAGATTGGTATAGGTGATTGCATGTGCCCCCCCTCGCATCCATGCGCTCTAACCTAGAAGCGAAAGGTTATGGACTTGTATAAGGGGGAATCTCCCCGTTACGGTGAAACCGGGCCATATAGTGCCCCAACTTGTGAACCAACATGGTTTCACATCAACCTATGACCTAGTGAGACACAACACAAGAGAGAGCTACGCCGGGCTACCCCTGTCAGAAGAATGTCTAGGGGGGTAGACGATCCGAGGCCCGCAGATCATCAGGGTTTCGCCGGTGGAAGTCTGCGAGAACGTCGGAATCATCTGAAAACTTGCATGTGTCCCTAGCATATGTGTGTGAGTGTGGTGCAAGGTTGGTATAGGTGATTGCATGTGTCCCCCCTCGCATCCATGCGCTCTAACCTAGAAGCGAAAGGTTATGGACCTGTATAAGGGGGAATCTCCCCGTTACGGTGAAACCGGGCCGTATAGTGCCCCAACTTGTGAACCAACATGGTTTCACATCATCCTATGACCTAGTGAGACACAACACAAGAGAGAGCTACGCCGGGCTACCCCTGTCAGAAGAATGTCTAGGGGGGTAGACGATCCGAGGCCCGTAGATCATCAGGGTTTCGCCGGTGGAAGTCCGCAAGAACGTCGGAATCATCTGAAAACTTGCATGTGTCCCTAGCATATGTGTGTGAGTGTGGTGCAAGATTGGTATAGGTGATTGCATGTGCCCCCCCTCGCATCCATGCGCTCTAACCTAGAAGCGAAAGGTTATGGACTTGTATAAGGGGGAATCTCCCCGTTACGGTGAAACCGGGCCGTATAGTGCCCCAACTTGTGAACCAACATGGTTTCACATCAACCTATGACCTAGTGAGACACAACACAAGAGAGAGCTACGCCGGGCTACCCCTGTGAGAAGAATGTCTAGGGGGGTAGACGATCCGAGGCCCGCAGATCATCAGGGTTTCGCCGGTGGAAGTCCGCAAGAACGTCGGAATCATCTGAAAACTTGCATGTGTCCCTAGCATATGTGTGTGAGTGTGGTGCAAGATTGGTATAGGTGATTGCATGTGCCCCCCTCACATCCATGCGCTCTAACCTAGAAGCGAAAGGTTATGGACTTGTATAAGGGGGAATCTCCCCGTTACGGTGAAACCGGGCCGTATAGTGCCCCAACTTGTGAACCAACATGGTTTCACATCAACCTATGACCTAGTGAGACACAACACAAGAGAGAGCTACGCCGGGCTACCCCTGTCAGAAGAATGTCTAGGGGGGTAGACGATCTGAGGCCGCAGATCATCAGGGTTTCGCCGGTGGAAGTCCGCGAGAACGTCGGAATCATCTGAAAACTTGCATGTGTCCCTAGCATATGTGTGTGAGTGTGGTGCAAGGTTGGTATAGGTGATTGCATGTGTCCCCCCTCGCATCCATGCGCTCTAACCTAGAAGCGAAAGGTTATGGACCTGTATAAGGGGGAATCTCCCCGTTACGGTGAAACCGGGCCGTATAGTGCCCCAACTTGTGAACCAACATGGTTTCACATCATCCTATGACCTAGTGAGACACAACACAAGAGAGAGCTACGCCGGGCTACCCCTGTCAGAAGAATGTCTAGGGGGTAGACGATCCGAGGCCCTCAGATCATCAGGGTTTCGCCGGAGTAAGTCCACGAGAACGTCGGAATCATCTGAAAACTTGCATGTGTCCCTAGCATATGTGTGTGAGTGTGGTGCAAGGTTGGTATATGTGATTGCATGTGCCCCCCTCGCATCCATGCGCTCTAACCTAGAAGCGAAAGGTTATGGACCTGTATAAGGGGGAATCTCCCCGTTACGGTGAAACCGGGCCGTATAGTGCCCCAACTTGTGAACCAACATGGTTTCACATCAACCTATGACCTAGTGAGACACAACACAAGAGAGAGCTACGCCGAGCTACCCCTGTCAGAAGAATGTCTAGGGGGCTAGACGATCCGAGGCCCGCAGATCATCAGGGTTTCGCCGGAGGAAGTCCACGAGAACGTCGGAATCATCTGAAAACTTGCATGTGTCCCTAGCATATGTGTGTGAGTGTGGTGCAAGATTGCTATAGGTGATTGCATGTGCCCCCCCTCGCATGCATGCGCTCTAACCTAGAAGCGAAAGGTTATGGACCTGTATAAGGGGGAATCTCCCCGTTACGGTGAAACCGGGCCGTATAGTGCCCCAACTTGTGAACCAACATGGTTTCACATCATCCTATGACCTAGTCAGACACAAGACAAGAGAGAGCTACGCCGGGCTACCCCTGTCAGAAGAATGTCTAGGGGGGTAGACGATCCGAGGCCCGCAGATCATCAGGGTTTCGCCGGAGGAAGTCCACGAGAACGTCGGAATCAGGGGGTGCATGTATATAGTGATCAAGACCACAATAACCTATCATCATATGTGTGATCTCATGATCCTATGAAATAATATCACCTAACATATATGGAATAAAAGCCTTGCTAAAGGTGAAAAAAGTTCTTTGCCGTGTGTCTGTGGGATAGAGACACACGGCAAAGGACCTTTGCCGTGTGTTTGACGGCCAAAGGCACACGGCAAAGGACATCTTTGCCGTGTGCTTTGTCCTTTGCCGTGTGTCTCATGCTATTTTCTAATTTTATTTTTATTTTTTCTTTCAAATGATTTAACTTTTTGTTTCCTATTTGTTAGTATTCAGACCATGGAAACACTAACTTTGCAATAGACCATAAGGTTCTAGAGGATGCTGAACTTCATTTCCATTAGGTAGACGATCCGAGGCCCGCAGATCATCAGGGTTTCGCCGGTGGAAGTCCGGAAGAACGTCGGAATCATCTGAAAACTTGCATGTGTCCCTAGCATATGTGTGTGAGTGTGGTGCAAGGTTGGTATAGGTGATTGCATGTGTCCCCCCTCGCATCCATGCGCTCTAACCTAGAAGCGAAAGGTTATGGACCTGTATAAGGGGGAATCTCCCCGTTACGGTGAAACCGGGCCGTATAGTGCCCCAACTTGTGAACCAACATGGTTTCACATCATCCTATGACCTAGTGAGACACAACACAAGAGAGATCTACGCCGGGCTACCCCTGTCAGAAGAATGTCTAGGGGGGTAGACGATCCGAGGCCCGCAGATCATCAGGGTTTCGCCGGTGGAAGTCTGCAAGAACGTCGGAATCATCTGAAAACTTGCATGTGTCCCTAGCATATGTGTGTGAGTGTGGTGCAAGGTTCGTATAGGTGATTGCATGTGCCCCCCCTCGCATCCATGCGCTCTAACCTAGAAGCGAAAGGTTATGGACCTGTATAAGGGGGAATCTCCCCGTTACGGTGAAACCGGGCCGTATAGTGCCCCAACTTGTGAACCAACATGGTTTCACATCATCCTATGACCTAGTGAGACACAACACAAGAGAGAGCTACGCCGGGCTACCCCTGTCAGAAGAATGTCTAGGGGGGTAGACGATCCGAGGCCCGCAGATCATCAGGGTTTCGCCGGAGGAAGTCCACGAGAACGTCGGAATCATCTGAAAACTTGCATGTGTCCCTAGCATATGTGTGTGAGTGTGGTGCAAGGTTGGTATAGGTGATTGCATGTGCCCCCCCTCGCATGCATGCGCTCTAACCTAGAAGCGAAAGGTTATGGACCTGTATAAGGGGGAATCTCCCCGTTACGGTGAAACCGGGCCGTATAGTGCCCCAACTTGTGAACCAACATGGTTTCACATAAACCTATGACCTAGTGAGACACAACACAAGAGAGAGCTACGCCGGGCTACCCCTGTCAGAAGAATGTCTAGGGGGGTAGACGATCCGAGGCCCGCAGATCATCACGGTTTCGCCGGAGGAAGTCCACGAGAACTTCGGAATCATCTGAAAACTTGCATGTGTCCCTAGCATATGTGTGTGAGTGTGGTGCAAGGTTGGTATAGGTGATTGCATGTGCCCCCCCTCGCATCCATGCGCTCTAACCTAGAAGCGAAAGGTTATGGACCTGTATAAGGGGGAATCTCCCCGTTACGGTGAAACCGGGCCGTATAGTGCCCCAACTTGTGAACCAACATGGTTCCACATCAACCTATGACCTAGTGAGACACAACACAAGAGAGAGCTACGCCGGGCTACCCCTGTCAGAAGAATGTCTAGGGGGGTAGACGATCCGAGGCCCGCAGATCATGAGGGTTTCGCCGGAGGAAGTCCACGAGAACGTCGGAATCAGGGGGGTGCATGTATATAGTGATCAAGACCACAATAACCTATCATCATATGTGTGATCTCATGATCCTATGAAATAATATCACCTAACATATATGGAATAAAAGCCTTGCTAATTAAAGAAAAGAAAATGGTGAAAAAAATTCTTTGCCGTGTGTACAGATGGAAGTACACGGCAAAGATGATCTTTGCCGTGTGACTGACGGCGAGGGCACACGGCAAAGATTCTGCCGTCAGCCCCTGTCGGCGGGTGGCACTGCGAGGCCACGGGGCCCACATCTTTGCCGTGAGGAAAACTTTGCCGTGTTTCTTTATTGACTTTGCCGTGGTTCCCTTCTTTGCCGTGTGCTCTAGTCGGTCCATTGCCGTGTTACTTCCTTTGCCGTGTTCTGTTTCTGCTGTTTGCCGTGCACCTGTCCTTTGCCGTGTTCTTGTTGGTTCACACACGGCAAAGATTCTCTTTGCCGTGTTCCGGGACTTTTGGCACACGGCAAAGGAGAGAGGCGACGGCAGCGTCCTTTTTTCCCGTAGTGGTTAGTTCATTTACCTGTGTAGGGGTTCGTAGCATGGAAAAAAAAATTTCTACCGCATACAAACAAACAAGCCAAGATCTATCTACTAGATTGTAGCAACGAGTCGATGGAATAACTCACCCTCGAAGATTCCAAAGTGTTTAACGAGAGCGGATTCTCATGGGTGATGTAGTCGTACTCTTCCCGATCTCAAGATCGCGTAGACGATCCTTCCGGCGCTGCGTTCCGGCAGCGCTCCCGCAGTCGGTCACACGTTCGGTACTCGACGAAGACCTTCCTCTCCCTTGTTCCAGCAGGCAGCGGAGGTTGTAGCACTCTCCTCGCGATTCCGGCAGCACGACGACGTGGTATCGTAAGTAGAGGGGAGATCTCACAGGGCTTTGCCTTAAGCCGGAGCAAGTATGGTGGACTATGAGAGAGCCTCAGTGATCTAGGGTTTAGACACACCAAGTAGAAGGGGCTAGGCCGGCGGCTAGGGCAACTAGAAGCCCCAAATCGACGGCTTGGGAGAAACCCTAAGGCGGCGGCGGCTATGGTGGGCGGCGGCTAGGGTTACGGTTTAGAGGGGCAAGGTGTGTGTGTCTTGGAGGGGCAGCCCTGCCCCTCCTTATATAGGTGGAGGGGCGCGCCAAGGGGAGGGGAGTCCCTCCCCAACTCGGTCTCCAAGGGCCGGCGGTGGAGGGAGAGGAACTCCTCCCCAAGTAGGTTTCCTACTCTCCCTCCACCAAACAAAATAGCCGTTTGACTTTTCAAATTGGCGTTTGACTTTTCAAACTAGGATTTAATTTAACCCTTTATTTTGGTCAGCGATGACACCTAGTACATGATGCAACCATTCCAACTTGTTATGACACATTCATGTACCCTTCCTCTCCGGAGTGCCGGACATTCCGGAACCTTCTAGAACATTCCCGATGAAAACACCGGAACCATTCTTCAACCCCGAAACAGGACTTTCCTTATATGAATCTTATTCTCCGGACCATTCCGGATCTCCTCGTGATATCCCGGATCCCATCCGAGACTCTGAACAACATTCGGTCTCTTACTCATCATTCCATAACTACTAAACAACATTGAATCCTTAAGTGTGTCTCCCTACGGTTCGTGAATTATGCGGACATGATCAAGACACTTCTCCGAACAATAACCAATAGAGGAATCTGGAAATTCATATGGCTCCCACATATTTCTACGATTACTTTGCGATTGAATGAACCACTTACACATGATACCAATTTCCCTTTGTCTCACGATAGTTTACTTATCCGAGGTTTTGATCGTCGGTATCTCTGCATACCTAGTTCAACCTCGTTACTGATAAGTACTATTTTCTCGTTCCCGTGATATGTGATCCCTTGTGAGCCAGTCACATGCTTGCAAGCCAATTGGATGACATTCCAACGAGAGGGCCCAGAGTATATCTATCCGGCATATGGATGGACAAATCCCACTCTTGATCCATGTGTCTCAACCAATACTTTCTGAACACTCAATGCCACCTTTATAGCCACCCAGTTATGGTGTTGTAACTACCTCGGTGAACTACGCTCCTAGATACAAGCCTGGATGAGTGGTAGTGGTTGAAATAGTACGGTGGGGCCCCAAAAGCCACTCACTGGTAGTCCTTTCAGACGTCCCAACCACTACCCTCTCAACGGGACCTGTACGGGCGGCGTAGTCGGCAGGCGAAGGGATCAACTACGTACACAAGTGGGTATGTACGCAAGCCACCATACAAGAGTACATCAGAGCCATACCATCTAGAAAGAAAGGAAATATAGCAACGCCATACGGCAAGATTCAAATGACCTAGATAGATCTATATTTTAGGATACTTCCTCATACAACACACATCAGAGTATCATGCGGAAGCGGCAAACAAAATCCGAGTACGGATAAGAGGCAAATCGGCATAAGATGCCAGAGAAAAATAAGCACATCCCAACTACAGGTCTCACGGATCCCCGATCCCGGAATCTCTACACCGAACGATCGTTGCCCACATCATCAGCTTCTTCCACCCAGTATCCGTCCTGCGGGGGTACCTGTCCACCTGAACCAATAATTTATCGTGTGAGACCCTAAGGGTACTCAGCAAGTCTTAATGCCTCTAAAGGGGACACAACCTGGGGTGACGCAATTGCAGCGAAAGATAAACCCTAGCAGTTCTACAGATAAACGCTAACCATCCGCCTAACCAATGATAGACGGATGTCCGTGAATTAAGTACAACAGTTATAATGGTAATCTCATCCAATCCATCCTCCTCCCTGCTTACCAACAAGGAAGCGGACGAACAACCCCCATCCGTTGGCAATTTTATTAACCATTCCATGAGCGTTGCACTATTTACTAGTCAAATTACTTAGTCAGATTAAGGCGGTACTTTAGTTCTGCTTGTCTATGATCGAGAAACTGTGCTCCAAGTCGTCCATATCCGCGGACACGGCTTTCAGAAAGTTTTACCCGGCCGGGGTGCACCAATAGCAACACACACTCGATCAACCTCGGAAAAACCAAATCAAAACCCAACGAGGCCTTCACGACAAAGCAATCACAAGATTCAGAAATATTTCAGGGGGCCACCCCTTAAGTAGATCCCGCAACGGAGTAAGCAAGCTCCGAGACGGCCTCAAGGTCTGGGTAGACGGCTGTGAGCGACTGGGAACCCCAAACGGGGCTTGTCGACACCGCGTAAACGTGTCCCGATCTTAAACAGTACAGTGTGCAGTACCTCGCACAATCGTAAATAAAGCAGTAAAACATGGCATAAGTACAGGATAGTAATAAAGCCCCAAACTAGTTTGTGGCCCCAAGAAATAAGACGGAATCAAGCTCTGGCTCAGGGGGGTCCCATATACCTCCCGGATGTGGATAGCGCGATAAATCAAGGAACAGGAATCAAGTACTCGGGGTCTTACGGGACACAAGTGAGCATGAAAAACCAAATAGCAGATATTGCTCACCGGTGCCACTTTCTTTAGTTATCCTAGAACTACTCAGGTTAAGTTGTTTAGGTACCTCATTATCCGAACAGACACTCACATACCCTACACATGCTGTTCTACGACTCGCATGGCTCAAACAACTCCTATAGTAATGGCTCATGGGATGGAGGAACAAGCTTGGTGGAGTTTAAAAGTAAAGGCTATGCATACTTGGGATTCATTTTAATGCAATCGTGACTCGATGATGCAAGAGTAAGATAGAGGCAATAGGTACTGTATGTATGCAAGCATGTGGAAGTGCTTGCCTGGTATCTCAGTTGAAGCAAGGGACGGATCTGGGTAGTGCTCCTGGTTCTCTTGATACAACCCCTGCTCAGTGTCTATCCGGGAAAAACCAAACAAACAAGGCCAACATGAATATAGAGAACAAGCATAAGAATAAGATGCGTCAAGCAAACAATCATGCCATGATGTATGATGCACAATTTACATGGCAAGTAAGAAAACATGGCATGGTGAGGTGTGGTGGACAAGAAAAGAACATTTAATTGGTTTTTAGTCACATTTCATTGCCATAACAGTGGTTGTTCAAATTATATTTATATGATGCATGCTGCAATTGAAGTCATGGATAGCATAAACAGAAAGGTCTCGACGAGCTGAACAATTTAGACTACTTATTTGCTAAATTTGGATTTACAAAACAATAGTTATGATTTAATAAAAATCCAGTGGCAATTGATGTAATTACACTAAACTTGGAATTTTACTTGTGCAAAAGTCAAAATAGATGGCATATTTGAATTCCTCTCATCTTGCTGATATTCATACATATATTATTTGTCAAATTTGGAATTAGTATGTAAAAGTTATTAAAAATCTGAATAGAATTTGAATTTTGAAATTATTTAACAAAATCTGAATTCAAAACAGCTCTGAAACGTTTTATACACAGCCACAGGCCAGCCTGAGTCGCAGACAGGTGGGCCAGGGGGGGTCCTCTGGCCCACACGCCAGTGCCTGGACAAATCTGGACCGCGGGTTTATACAAGCAAACAACAGGAGCCTATTTGCAAAAGTTACAGAGTCACAGACAGAGGGCCCCTTGGGACCGCGGGTTGAGCAAAAGAGACGGCAGGGGGTTATGTGCAAAAACGACACGCGCTACTGTGGATCTTCTCAATCTGAACCGAGCGTGCACGCGCGACAGAGAAAAAGAAAGGGGGCGCGCCGGGGCTCGAACCGGGGACCTGGGGGGCGCGCTCAGACACGGAGCCGCTGCGGTGGCTGCGGGGTGGTGTTAGGAGGGGGCTAGGCGGCTAGGTGAGCTGGTGTGTGACGCGGCGGCGCAGAGGACGCGCGCGCACGCAAACGCACGCAGAGCGCTCGACGCTGGGACTGCGCAAACCAGGAAACGAAACAGGGGGAAAAGATGTCTGGGAGACTCGTGTGCTCACCGCGAGCGTGCCGGTGTGGTCGGATCGGGGCGAGGCGCAGCGTAGCGTCGACGAGGCAGATGCTCCGACGATCTAGGGTTTCCGGGCGGCGCGACAGGTTCTGGCGAGCTGCGGTCCGTCTCCTCCTTGCTCCGTGTACCGTGGCTACGTCGGGGACCCCCTGAGCTACCTCGGCATCCTCGGCTCCGCGCTGGCCTCCTGGAACGTGCTCGCGAGCGAGGGTCCGACGGTGGCCGGTGTCGGGGTTCTGCGGAGGAGAAGGGGGCAGGGAAAGCGAGGCAGGCCTCAGGGGCGGATCTGGGTAGGCTCTGAGAGGGGAGGAAGGGGATAAGAACGCCAGGGGGGAGGAGGCTAGCGTGGGGGAGGGGTTAGCTGCCAGGGTGGCGTTGGCCACCTTTTTGGCTCACGTGCTCGGCACGATCGGCCCAGGGCGAGGCAGGCGAAGCTAGGGAGAGGAGAGGGGGCTGGCAGGTGGCCCTGGGGCGCTGGGTCGCAGGCAGGTGGGGGTAGGGGCGTGGGCAGGTCCTGGCAAAGAGGGAAGAGGGGGATGGTAGGGCTAGGGCTAGGGTGAGGGTGCCATGCCGTGTGGGGCAGCTAGGGGGTCGCTGGGGGTGGGGTCTGCAAGTCAGGGAGAAGGGCGAGCTAGGGTGGGGCAAGGGGGATCAAGCTAGATAAAGGGGGAGGGGTACTTAGGGTTTTAGCTAAGGAAGAGAGGTAGATTAGGGTTTTGTTTTAGCTAGGAGGAGAGTGGCATGTAGGTCTTAGGGTTTGCTAAGAGAGGGAGAAGGATAGAAGGTTAGCTCCTTGCACTTGATCAAGCATGCTCCAAACAAAGCTAACTAAGACAAGGCAAGAAAAGAGATAGGGAGAGAGATGAACATGTGGTGAAGGTTGTCCTTTTTGGTTCATGCATGCTCCAACATGGGCTAAGCATAAACCAAGAGGAAAAGGTGATTTGGGTTGGGCATGCCACATAGCACTTGTGTGTGCATGGAGCATAGGGGTAGGTTCTAGCCAAAGGGGAAAAAGAGAGGGAGAAAGCTAGGGAGAAACAAACTTCAAGCCCACACATGATTTAAACCAAGGAAGAAGATCCAAGTAGGATTCAAACAAAAGCCAAAACCTAGAGAAAGTGGTACTTGCATGGCCCATGCAAGATAATTAATGCCAGGTTATCCTTGTGAAGACAATATCATAAACATGGCATTATCCATATGCATTCCCAATAGGTGGGCAAGGCCAAGCAGAGGTTATGGGTGGATCCAAACAACAACATGGGCTAGAGATAACTCAATAAAATGCCAAGCCCATATTATTGGATGGTGGAATTAAAAGGTGGTGGAAGATAAGGTGGTGGATTCAACAAGAGAGATGCCCCCAACTCAACTTGGGCATTTAACAATTTATTAAGATCCAAATACAATATCAAGAGGCAACTACAATTAATCATGCACATGAGATAAGAACCAAGCAAGAAAAGGTTTTATATGATGCTCAAATGCAAGGTGGTATGATGGTATGAGCATGATATGATGATGATGCAACAATTATATGTTGGAAGTGGCCCATTTTATTAATATAACAGGTAGCATTACAGGGGTTAGACAACTGGGATGCTACAACTCTCCCCCACTAAACAGGAATCTCGCCCCGAGATTCTAGGAAGAAGAAGAAGACACAAAGAGAGAAGGATGGTTGGCACGTAGATCATCTTCACGCTCCCATGTTGCTTCATCAACAGAATGGTGTGACCACTGCACCTTGCAAAACTTGATGGACTTGTTGCGAGTCCTTCGTTCTGCGGTCTCAAGGATTTTTGTGGGGTGTTCTTGATAAGACAGATCTTCTTGGAGGTCGATTAGCTCATGATCCACGGTCTTGCCGGGATCTTTGAAGCACTTCTTGAGCTGAGAGATGTGGAAAACATCATGGACTTTGAGTTTTTCCGGAAGCTCCAGTGCATAAGCAACTTCTCCTCTTCTACCACGTATCTTGAAAGGACCGATGTATCTAGGAGCCAACTTTCCTTTGATACCGAAGCGGTGTGTTCCTCTCATGGGAGTGACACGAAGGTAGACGAGATCACCAGGGGCATATACCATATCTGTGTGCTTCCTGTCATAGTTGCTCTTCTGACGACTTTGAGCAATCTTCAGGTTCTCCAGAATGATATGCACTTTCTCCTCGGCCTGAGTTACAATGTCAGGGCCAAACCAGATTCTTTCTCCTGCACCTGACCAACCAATCGGAGTTCTGCACTTGCGACCATAGAGAACCTCGAATGGTGCCATCTTCAGACTCTTCTGGAAGCTGTTGTTGTAGGAGAATTCAGCATATGGAAGACATTCCTCCCACTTCATGCCGAAAGAGATGACGCAAGCTCTAAGCATATCCTCCAGAATCTGATTGATCCTCTCCACTTGTCCTTGCGACTGAGGGTGGTAAGCAGTGCTGAAGTTCAACTTTGTTCCCAAAGCTTTTTGGAAACTCTCCCAGAACTTTGAGGTGAAGATGCTCCCATGGTCTGAACTGATTTCAAGTGGAACCCCATATAAAGAGACAATCCTGTTGATATAGAGCTCAGCCAACTGAATTCCAGAAATTGTTTCTTTGACTGGGAAGAAGTGAGCCACTTTAGAAAGCCTGTCGATGACAACAAAGATTGCATTGTTGCCCTTCTGCGACCTTGGAAAACCAGTGATGTAGTCCATCTCTACTTTCTCCCATTTCCATTCCGGAGGTTTCAATGGCTGTAGAAGACCAAATGGTTTCTGATGGACAGCCTTGACTCTGCGGCAGACATCACATTCTGAGACATACTTGGCACAATACCTTTTTAACCCAGGCCACCAGTATTGTGTTTTCAAGTCCATGTACATCTTTGTGCTGCCAGGATGGATAGAAAGAACCGAATCATGTGCCTCCTTGAGAACTTGGTCTCTCAAACCCGGGTAGTTTGGAACAAACATCCGGTGATCAAAGAAGAGCGAGCCTTGATCATCAACATGGAAGGATTCATACTTCGGAAGCCCAAGTTTAGAGATGAGCTTTCTGGTGTGCGGATCACCACGCTGCCGAGAACGAATCTGTTCTTCCAAGAGAGGAGTAGCCAGAAGGTTCAGAAGATGCCCTTGTTCTACAACTTCAAGGTTGAGCTGACGGAATTCCTCGCACAAGAGAGGCTGCTGCTCTTCTATCATGAGGTTGTTGACATAAGCCTTACGGCTAAGCGCATCTGCCATGACGTTTGCTTTGCCTGGAGTGTAGTTGATGGTCACATCAAAGTCATTGATTGCTTCAATCCATCTCCTCTGCCGAAGGTTGAGATCAGGTTGAGTGAAGATATACTTCAAACTCTTGTGGTCCGAGAAGATCTCACAACGGTTACCAAGCAAGTAGTGCCTCCATAGCTTCAAGGCAAAGACAACTGCTGCTAGCTCAAGGTCATGTGTGGGATAGTTAACCTCATGCGTCTTCAACTGACGAGAGGCATAATCAACCACCTGTCTCTCTTGCATAAGGACCGCACCCAATCCTTGCAAAGAGGCATCGCAGAATATCTGGAAGGGCTTAGATGTATCCGGAGGAACCAAGACTGGTGTGGAAGTGAGCTTTTCTTTGAGTGTCTCAAAACTTTCTTGACAAGCAGGAGTCCACAGGTACTTCTTGCCTTTCTTGAGGAGGTCGGTAAGAGGCTTTGCTATCTTCGAGAAGTTCTGCACAAAGCGACGACAATAGCTAGCCAAGCCGAGAAAACTCCGCACTTCCTTGACATTAGCCGGAGGAAGCCATTCAACTATTGTCTTCACGGTTTCCGGGTTGACTGCAATGCCCTTGGCAGAGATAACATGACCAAGATAGGTTACTTCAGGCAGCCAAAACTCACACTTAGAGAACTTTGCATACAAGCGGTTCTCACGAAGCTTGTTCAGGACACACCGCAGGTGTTCTTCATGCTCCTCCTTGGACTTGGAATAGACCAGAATGTCATCCAGATATACCACCACAAACTTATCAAGATACTCCATGAAAACGGAGTTCATCAGCCTCGAGAAGGTAGCAGGTGCGTTGGTGAGGCCGAAAGACATGACCGTGTACTCATACAGGCCATAGCGGGTGGTGAAAGCTGTTTTGGGCACATCTTCTTTGCGAATTTTTATTTGGTGATAACCACTTCTCAAGTCCAGCTTAGAGAACACCACAGCTCCTGCTAGCTGATCAAATAGATCATTTATCCGAGGAAGAGGATATTTGTTCTTGATTGTTTTAGCATTGAGAGCCCAATAATCAACACATAGTCTATCGGTTCTGTCTCGCTTCTTCACAAAGATTGTTGGGCTACCCCAAGAAGAAGTACTGTGTTGAATGAAACCCAATTTCTCTTGTTCATCAAGTTGTCGTTTGAGTTCAGCCAACTCAGAAGGACCCATTTTATATGGCCTCTTTGAGATAGGAGCCGTTCCAGGTTCAAGCTCAATCACGAATTCAACCTCGCGATCCGGAGGCATACCTGGCAACTCTTCAGGAAAGACATCTGGGAACTCACAGACCACCGGTACACCCTGAATAGCTTCCATAGCATCATCATTAAGAACAGCCAAGGAATAGAGCTGGACAGCAGGAGTCAGACTTGGAGAAAAGACTATGTGGCCTTCAGGAATCTTCAAAGACACTGAGCGTTCAGCACAATCAATCACAGCTGCATTTGTTGTCAACCAATCCATGCCCAATATGACATCAATGTCAGAGTTGCCCAGAACAATCAAAGAAGCCAAGAATGAAGAACCACCAATCTCAATCTTATTGCCATGGCTGATAAGCTCAGCCCTCATGTTTGAACCAGGTGATTGTACCACCAACCGCTTAGAGAGAGGAACCATGACTAACTCATTCTCTCCTGCAAACTTGTATGACACAAAGGAATGCGATGCACCAGAATCAAAGAGAACTCGTGCAGGAACTGAGTTAACTGAAAGCATACCCATCACGACTCCCGGTGCTTGCTCAGCTTGAGCGGCGCTGACACAATTGGCACGAACAACCGCAGACCCGGGCTTAGTGTTGATGTTGAGAGCCCGAGGCGGTGGTGCACGAACCGAAGGAGAGCTTGTTGCAGATCTTGGCGGGGGTGGAGGAAGAGTTTTGTTCTTCATTGGGCATTTCCAGTGGGGATGTCCAGGATCTCCACACGTGTAGCAAGCACCGGCTGAACGTGGAGCAGAGTAGCCAGGGACTCCGCCAGGCGCTCCCGGGTAGTGGTTGTTGTAGCCCCTGGGAGCCGCAGTGGTGAAGTTTGGTGGCCTTGGCGCGAAACTTGCAGGTCTTGGTGGAGCCGGAAGCGACGGTGGGGTGTTAGGAACCCAGACACGCCGCTTAGAAGGAGCTGCCATAACCGAAGAGCTTGATGCATCCCTGTTATGTTTCTTGGACTCCTCGAACACTTGCCTGCTTGCCTCCTCTTGCAGTGCTGTGTGCTGTAGTTCCAGGAAGGTTGCCGGTCTTGCATGCGTGATTGCATACTTGATCGACGCATTGAGCCCTTGCCTGAACCTTTTCTACTTCTTCTTGTCATCAGATACCTCATCACCACCATAACGAGATAGATTCATGAAGTTCCTGATGTAGGTGTTGACGTTATCATTCCCTTGCTTCAGGTTGAGAAAAGCCTCCTTCATCCTTTCCATTTCAATCTCTGAGAGAAACTGCTCCTTGAACGCTCCAGTGAACCTTTCCCAAGTTGGCTGGAAACCAGTGCAGCTTGCCTTCAAGTAGTTCTCCCACCAGAGAGCTGCATCTCCCTTGAGAAGGTGAGTAGCGCACTTGACCCACTCCTGTTCCGGAACATCAGCAGTCTCGAGCAACCTTGAGATCTCACGCAGCCAATCATCCGCGTCCAGAGGTCGGTCAGACACATCAAACTGACGAGGGTTGAACTTGAGGAAGCTCTTGATGTCACCACGCTTGGGAGGTGGAGGAAGTGGAGCGAACTCGTTCCTTCTGACGCTCTCCTCAAAGCGCAGTTGGTTCTCTTGCATTGCCGCCAAAGCATTAGCTATGCTTGACAGCGCTGAGCCCAGTTCAGGAGGTATGTCCTCATCAGTCCGGCGTGGTGGAGCCATCCTGTCATTGATATAAAACTCAAATCAGTACTATAATGGAGAATGATAATAATCCAAAATAGTACCAAGATGGAATTAACCAAGATTTAAGGATACAATTTACTGAGATGATATTAAAATATCAACAAAGTTCATAGCACCTAAAAGATATTAAGCATATCGCACACGACTGAAAAGGAGTGTGGTACACAAATATATCAAAGAAAAATTTTCCACAAATTTCGGCATTACAATCCCAATGGATGCGCAAAATTACTTAACGAATCAAGATTAGTGACTCTACCGATTCAATATACAAAAGCGAATGAGAAGAGTAGTGGTATGGTCGCGACTCCATCCCGCACTCAAATCATTACTCCGCACATGAACAAGTGGAACACATATCCTAACCCCTTCTTCTCACGACGAAACCTAAGATTGGTAACTACGGAAACGAACACCCCAAACAAGATAGCGTCGGATACAAGAGGAAGATAGATTGCGTCGGTTTGCAAAAGCCTGTCGGTATGGAATGTACCAACAGTTGATAACCAAAGGCAGATAAGATAACAACTTGGATGCAACAGATAGACAAGGGATTACACACACACACACACACATCCTATGGTACTAAGGAAACCCCGAACACGTGAATCCTAGTTTGAACTTTGAGAAGAGAATTGAAAACGTTGCACTTCCTTACCAGAAAAGGGTGGGTGGGAGGGTAAGAAGAAAAGTGGAAGCAGTCCTACTCTCGCGTTTTGTTTTTCCCTAATATACATAACTACCAAAATATTTGCTAGACTGACAACGACCGTTTGGCTGAAACCCTGAAGGTCGGGATGGCTCTGATACCAATTGTAACTACCTCGGTGAACTACGCTCCTAGATACAAGCCTGGATGAGTGGTAGTGGTTGAAATAGTACGGTGGGGCCCCAAAAGCCACTCACTGGTAGTCCTTTCAGACGTCCCAACCACTACCCTCTCAACGGGACCTGTACGGGCGGCGTAGTCGGCAGGCGAAGGGATCAACTACGTACACAAGTGGGTATGTACGCAAGCCACCATACAAGAGTACATCAGAGCCATACCATCTAGAAAGAAAGGAAATATAGCAACGCCATACGGCAAGATTCAAATGACCTAGATAGATCTATATTTTAGGATACTTCCTCATACAACACACATCAGAGTATCATGCGGAAGCGGCAAACAAAATCCGAGTACGGATAAGAGGCAAATCGGCATAAGATGCCAGAGAAAAATAAGCACATCCCAACTACAGGTCTCACGGATCCCCGATCCCGGAATCTCTACACCGAACGATCGTTGCCCACATCATCAGCTTCTTCCACCCAGTATCCGTCCTGCGGGGGTACCTGTCCACCTGAACCAATAATTTATCGTGTGAGACCCTAAGGGTACTCAGCAAGTCTTAATGCCTCTAAAGGGGACACAACCTGGGGTGACGCAATTGCAGCGAAAGATAAACCCTAGCAGTTCTACAGATAAACGCTAACCATCCGCCTAACCAATGATAGACGGATGTCCGTGAATTAAGTACAACAGTTATAATGGTAATCTCATCCAATCCATCCTCCTCCCTGCTTACCAACAAGGAAGCGGACGAACAACCCCCATCCGTTGGCAATTTTATTAACCATTCCATGAGCGTTGCACTATTTACTAGTCAAATTACTTAGTCAGATTAAGGCGGTACTTTAGTTCTGCTTGTCTATGATCGAGAAACTGTGCTCCAAGTCGTCCATATCCGCGGACACGGCTTTCAGAAAGTTTTACCCGGCCGGGGTGCACCAATAGCAACACACACTCGATCAACCTCGGAAAAACCAAATCAAAACCCAACGAGGCCTTCATGACAAAGCAATCACAAGATTCAGAAATATTTCAGGGGGCCACCCCTTAAGTAGATCCCGCAACGGAGTAAGCAAGCTCCGAGACGGCCTCAAGGTCTGGGTAGACGGCTGTGAGCGACTGGGAACCCCAAACGGGGCTTGTCGACACCGCGTAAACGTGTCCCGATCTTAAACAGTACAGTGTGCAGTACCTCGCACAATCGTAAATAAAGCAGTAAAACATGGCATAAGTACAGGATAGTAATAAAGCCCCAAACTAGTTTGTGGCCCCAAGAAATAAGACGGAATCAAGCTCTGGCTCAGGGGGGTCCCATATACCTCCCGGATGTGGATAGCGCGATAAATCAAGGAACAGGAATCAAGTACTCGGGGTCTTACGGGACACAAGTGAGCATGAAAAACCAAATAGCAGATATTGCTCACCGGTGCCACTTTCTTTAGTTATCCCAGAACTACTCAGGTTAAGTTGTTTAGGTACCTCATTATCCGAACAGACACTCACATACCCTACACATGCTGTTCTACGACTCGCATGGCTCAAACAACTCCTATAGTAATGGCTCATGGGATGGAGGAACAAGCTTGGTGGAGTTTAAAAGTAAAGGCTATGCATACTTGGGATTCATTTTAATGCAATCGTGACTCGATGATGCAAGAGTAAGATAGAGGCAATAGGTACTGTATGTATGCAAGCATGTGGAAGTGCTTGCCTGGTATCTCAGTTGAAGCAAGGGACGGATCTGGGTAGTGCTCCTGGTTCTCTTGATACAACCCCTGCTCAGTGTCTATCCGGGAAAAACCAAACAAACAAGGCCAACATGAATATAGAGCACAAGCATAAGAATAAGATGCGTCAAGCAAACAATCATGCCATGTTGTATGATGCACAATTTACATGGCAAGTAAGAAAACATGGCATGGTGAGGTGTGGTGGACAAGAAAAGAACATTTAATTGGTTTTTAGTCACATTTCATTGCCATAACAGTGGTTGTTCAAATTATATTTATATGATGCATGCTGCAATTGAAGTCATGGATAGCATAAACAGAAAGGTCTCGACGAGCTGAACAATTTAGACTACTTATTTGCTAAATTTGGATTTACAAAACAATAGTTATGATTTAATGAAAATCCAGTGGCAATTGATGTAATTACACTAAACTTGGAATTTTACTTGTGCAAAAGTCAAAATAGATGGCATATTTGAATTCCTCTCATCTTGCTGATATTCATACATATATTATTTGTCAAATTTGGAATTAGTATGTAAAAGTTATTAAAAATCTGAATAGAATTTGAATTTTGAAATTATTTAACAAAATCTGAATTCAAAACAGCTCTGAAACGTTTTATACACAGCCACAGGCCAGCCTGAGTCGCAGACAGGTGGGCCAGGGGGGGTCCTCTGGCCCACACGCCAGTGCCTGGACAAATCTGGACCGCGGGTTGAGCAAAAGAGACGGCAGGGGGTTATGTGCAAAAACGACACGCGCTACTGTGGATCTTCTCAATCTGAACCGAGCGTGCACGCGCGACAGAGAAAATGAAAGGGGGCGCGCCGGGGCTCGAACCGGGGACCTGGGGGGTGCGCTCAGACGCGGAGCCGCTACGGTGGCTGCGGGGTGGTGTTAGGAGGGGGCTAGGCGGCTAGGTGAGCTGGTGCGTGACGCGGCGGCGCAGAGGACGCGCGCGCACGCAAACGCACGCAGAGCGCTCGACGCTGGGACTGCGCAAACCAGGAAACGAAACAGGGGGAAAAGATGTCTGGGAGACTCGTGTGCTCACCGCGAGCGTGCCGGTGTGGTCGGATCGGGGCGAGGCGCAGCGTAGCGTCGACGAGGCAGATGCTCCGACGATCTAGGGTTTCCGGGCGGCGCGACAGGTTCTGGCGAGCTGCGGTCCGTCTCCTCCTTGCTCCGTGTACCGTGGCTACGTCGGGGACCCCCTGAGCTACCTCGGCATCCTCGGCTCCGCGCTGGCCTCCTGGAACGTGCTCGCGAGCGAGGGTCCGACGGTGGCCGGCGTCGGGGTTCTGCGGAGGAGAAGGGGGCAGGGAAAGCGAGGCAGGCCTCAGGGGCGGATCTGGGTAGGCTCTGAGAGGGGAGGAAGGGGATAAGAACGCCAGGGGGGAGGAGGCTAGCGTGGGGGAGGGGTTAGCTGCCAGGGTGGCGTTGGCCACCTTTTTGGCTCACGTGCTCGGCACGATCGGCCCAGGGCGAGGCAGGCGAAGCTAGGGAGAGGAGAGGGGGCTGGCAGGTGGCCCTGGGGCGCTGGGTCGCAGGCAGGTGGGGGTAGGGGCGTGGGCAGGTCCTGGCAAAGAGGGAAGAGGGGGATGGTAGGGCTAGGGCTAGGGTGAGGGTGCCATGCCGTGTGGGGCAGCTAGGGGGTCGCTGGGGGTGGGGTCTGCAAGTCAGGGAGAAGGGCGAGCTAGGGTGGGGCAAGGGGGATCAAGCTAGATAAAGGGGGAGGGGTACTTAGGGTTTTAGCTAAGGAAGAGAGGTAGATTAGGGTTTTGTTTTAGCTAGGAGGAGAGTGGCATGTAGGTCTTAGGGTTTGCTAAGAGAGGGAGAAGGATAGAAGGTTAGCTCCTTGCACTTGATCAAGCATGCTCCAAACAAAGCTAACTAAGACAAGGCAAGAAAAGAGATAGGGAGAGAGATGAACATGTGGTGAAGGTTGTCCTTTTTGGTTCATGCATGCTCCAACATGGGCTAAGCATAAACCAAGAGGAAAAGGTGATTTGGGTTGGGCATGCCACATAGCACTTGTGTGTGCATGGAGCATAGGGGTAGGTTCTAGCCAAAGGGGAAAAAGAGAGGGAGAAAGCTAGGGAGAAACAAACTTCAAGCCCACACATGATTTAAACCAAGGAAGAAGATCCAAGTAGGATTCAAACAAAAGCCAAAACCTAGAGAAAGTGGTACTTGAATGGCCCATGCAAGATAATTAATGCCAGGTTATCCTTGTGAAGACAATATCATAAACATGGCATTATCCATATGCATTCCCAATAGGTGGGCAAGGCCAAGCAGAGGTTATGGGTGGATCCAAACAACAACATGGGCTAGAGATAACTCAATAAAATGCCAAGCCCATATTATTGGATGGTGAAATTAAAAGGTGGTGGAAGATAAGGTGGTGGATTCAACAAGAGAGATGCCCCCAACTCAACTTGGGCATTTAACAATTTATTAAGATCCAAATACAATATCAAGAGGCAACTACAATTAATCATGCACATGAGATAAGAACCAAGCAAGAAAAGGTTTTATATGATGCTCAAATGCAAGGTGGTATGATGGTATGAGCATGATATGATGATGGTGCAACAATTATATGTTGGAAGTGGCCCATTTTATTAATATAACAGGTAGCATTACAGGGGTTAGACAACTGGGATGCTACAGGTGTGGTGTTTGATGTCATCAAAGCATCCTTCCGGTGAAGGTGATATGCATGATCTCATGGTCAAAGGAATTAGGTTACTATGTTTCAGAAAGCATATAGCAATTGAACTATTAAAATGACTTGATCTTTATGCTACGCTTATCTATAGGAGTATGTCCATCATATCATTCTCCTAACGATATGATCTTGTTGTTAATAACATCTCAATGTTCATGATAGGGAAACCACAATCATTTATTAACCAACAAGCTAGTATTATAAAGAGGCTTTACTAGGGACATCAATTTAAGTTTACAAATCACACAAGTATTAATGTTTCCTTGTTAATACTATTAAAGCATGAATGTAAACATTTATCATAAACACAAAGATATAATACTAACTACATTTATTATTGCCTCTAGGGCATATCTCCAACAGTCTCCCACTTGCACTAGAGTCAACTAATCTAGATTACATGGTAATATACCGAACACCCATGGCAGTTTGGTGTTGGTCATGTTTTGCCCTCGGAGAGGTTTAGTCAACGGATCCGCCACATTCAGATATGTGTGTACTTTGCAAATCTTTATGTCACCATCTTGGACATGTTCTTGAATTGCGTGAAAACGTAGCTTGATATGCTTCAGCTTCTTGTGTGACCTTGGTTCTTGCGCATTGGCTATGGAGCCCATGTTATCACAGTAGATAGACATTGGGTCCAGCGCACTAGGAACCACACCGAGCTCTGTAATGAACTCTTTCATCCATATCGCTTCTTTTGAAGCCTCCGAAGCAGCCATGTATTCCGATTCAGTTGAAGATCTCGCCACAACGCTTTGCTTTGCACTCCTCCAGCTAATTACTGCACCATTCAAAGTAAATACGTATCCAGATTGTGATTTAGAATCATCTGGATCGGTGTTCCAACTAGCATCGGTGTAACCATTAACAACGAGTTGTTCATCACCTCCATAAGAAAGAACCATATCCTTAGTTCTTCTCAAGTACTTAAGGATGTTTTTGACCGTTGTCCAATGATCCACTCCTGGATCACTTTGATATATGCTAGTCAAACTAACAGCATATGCAATGTCGGGTCTAGTACATAGCATGGCATACATTAGAGATCCTATGGCTGAGGCATAGGGAGTTTTACTCATCCTTTCTCTATCTTCTGCAGTTGTTGGACTTTGAGTTTTACTCAAGGTCGTATTGGGCAACATGGGCAAGAACCCTTTCTTGCTATCTTCCATTCCAAACCTCTTTAGAACTTTGTCCAAATATGTACTTTGTGACAATGATATTAGACGTCTCGATCTATCTCTATAAATCTTTATGCCCAATATGTAAGCTACTTCACCAAGATCTTTCATTGAAAAACTATTATTCAAATATTCCTTGACACTATTTAGAAGGTCTACATCATTCCCAATCAACAATATGTCATCTACATATAGTATTAAGAATGCTACAGAGCTCCCACTCACTTTCTTGTAAATACAAGCTTCTCCATAAGTTTGTATAAAACGAAAACTTTTGATCACCGTATCAAAACGTTGATTCCAACTTCGGGACGCTTGCTTCAATCCATAAATGGACCGTTGAAGTTTGCATACCTTGTTAGCATCTTTAGGATCGAAAAAACCTTTGGGTTGCATCATATACAACTCTTCATCAATGTCTCCATTGAGGAACGCTGTTTTGACATCCATCTGCCATATCTCATAATCATAATATGCAGCGATTGCTAACATAATCCTCATAGACTTTAGCTTCGCTACAGGTGAGAAAGTCTCATCGTAGTCAACTCCTTGAATTTGTCGAAACCCTTTTGCGACAAGTCGAGCTTTATAGACAGTAACATTACCATCAGCATCTGTTTTCTTCTTGAAAATCCATTTGTTCTCGACAGCCTTCCGGCCATCCGGTAAGTCCACCAAAGTCCATACTTGGTTTTCGTACATGGATCCAATCTCGGATTTCATGGCTTCTTGACATTTATTGGAATATGGGCTCATCATCGCTTCCGCATATGTCGCAGGGTCATTGGTGTTGTGCACTAACATGACACTCATAACGGGATCATACCAATCAGGAGTGGTACGGGTTCTCGTTGACCTGCGAGGCTCTGTAGCAACTACAACCTAACTTTCATGATCATCATCATTAGCTTCCTCTCTTATTGGTGCAGGCACCACAGGAACTTCTTCCGGTGCTGCGCTACACGCAAGTTCGAGAGAAGGTTAGACAACCTCATCGAGTTCTACTTTCCTTCCAGTCACTTCTTTCGAGAGAAATTCTTTCTCTAGAAAGGATCCATTCTTGGCAACGAAGATTTTTTGCCTTCGGATCTATGATAGAAGTTATACCCAATAGTTTCCTTTGGGTATCCTATGAAGACGCATTTTTCCGTTTTGGGTTTAAGCTTGTCTGGCTGTAACTTTTTTACATAGGCTTCGCAACCCCAAACTTTAAGGAACGACAATTTAGGTTTCTTCCCAAATCATAATTCATACGGTGTCGTTTCAACGGATTTAGATGGTGCCCTATTTAAAGTGAATGCGGCTGTTTCTAATGAATAACCCCAAAATGATAGCGGTAAATCTGTAAGTGACATCATAGAACGAACCATATCTAAGAGAGTTCGATTACGACGTTCGGACACACCATTACGCTGTGGTGTTCCCGGCGGTGTCAATTGTGAAAGTATTCCGCATATCTTCAAATGCTCGCCAAACTCGTAACTTAGATATTCACCTCCACGATCAGAACGTAGAAATTTAATCTTCTTGTTACGTTGATTCTCAACCTCACTTTGAAATTCCTTAAACTTCTCGAAAGTTTCGGACTTATGTTTCATAGATATACCCATATCTACTCAAGTCATCCGTGAAGGTAAGAACATAAAGATAACCACCGCGCGATGCTACACTCATTGGACCACACACATGAAGGGTTTCGCGGCATATTAAATCAAAATTTTCTACGGAGCGAACAGAGGGAAAGCCAAGATCTAATCTAGGAGATGCAAACAACGAGAGAGATTGGATTAGATCTTCATACCCTTGAAGATTCGCACAGCGGAACGTTCATCGGAACGTGGGTGATGTAGTCGTACTCGCTTCTCCTCCTCGCGATCCGATCCGACCTAGCACCACAAGTGGCGGTGCCTCCGTGAGATGCACACGTGCAACACCTCGACGTCTCCTCCTTCCTCGGACCAGCGAGTATGGTGGAGAGATAGATTGGATCTACAACACGACGGCGTGGTGTATATGGTGGAGAATTTCTGCTGCAGGGCTTCGCCTACAAACAGTCGGGAGGGAGAGAGGAAGGTAGCAAGGCAGCTAGGGCTTGGAGGAAGGGTGTGTAGGTATGTGGGGGGGAGGGGGCGCACCACCCCTCTATATATAGAGGGGGGCGGCCAGCCCTTGGCCCTCCTCCAATCCTATCTCTAGTTTAAACAATTTAAACTCTCCCTTATCTAGAAATCCTATCTCTAGTTTAAACGATTTAAACTCTCCCTTATCTAGAAATCCTATCTCTAGATTTAAACGAGTCAAATCTCTCTAGAATCGGCTGGGCCCTATGGGGCCTTGTGCCCCTGGCCCAATGCGGCAAGGACACTCCCTCATAGGCCCATGCCCCCTCCCGGAAGGTGGGGCCACGTTGGTCCCCTTCCGGAAGGTACTAGAAGCTTCCGGTACAATACCGATTAACCCGAAACAATTCCGAACTCCAAAAACTGCACTGCCTTATATGAATCTTATTCTCCGGACCATTCCGGAACCTCTCGTGATATCCCGGATCCCATCCGAGACTCCGAACAAAAATTCATAAACCAATTATCCAATCTATCCTAGCGTCGAGATACGTTAAGTGTGTGACCTTGCGGGTTCGAGAATATGCAGACATGATCTTCTATCAATAATCAACTGCGGGGTCTGGGCACCCATATTGACTCCCACACATTCATCGATGATCATATCGGATGAACCACGATGCCAGGATTCAATCAATCCCATATATATATTCCCTTCGTCTCGCGATATTTTACTTGCCCGAGATTCGATCGTCGGTACCGTCATACCTAGTTCAATCTCGTTCACAGCAAGTACTTTACTCGTTTCGTAATCCGATATCACTTTGTGATTAACTCCTTAACCACATGCTTGCAAGCGGTGTTGATATCGATTACCGAGTGGGCCCGAAGTATATCTCTCCGACCTGGGAGGGACAAATTCCATCTCGATACATACAACCCAACAGATACTTTCCGATCACCTGAGAGACACCTTTATGATCACCCTCTCATAGGATGACGTTTGATGACCTCAAAGCTTTCTTCCGGTAACAGGGAGTTGCATTATCTCATGGTCTAAGGAATACAATATTTGACATAAGAAAAGCTTCGCAAAGATGAACACGATGAAACGATCTAATTGCTTCGCTTAGTTTGGGTCTGTCCATCATATTATTCTCCCAATGATATGATCTCATTATAAATTGAAAACTCATGTCTATGGTTAGGAAACCTTAACCATCATTGATCAATGAGCTAGTCCATAGAGGCGTACTAGGGACACGGTGTTGTTTACAAACCACACAAGTATTAATGTTTCCGCTTAATACAATTCTAGCATGGAATATAAACTTTATCATGAACAAGAATTATAATAATAACATCTTTATTATTGCCTCTAGGGCATAATTCCAACAGTCTCCCACTTGCACTAGAGTCAATAATCTAGTTTACATTTGGCAACAATCTCACAGCCATGGCACTGAGGTGTTGATCATGTTTTACACGTGGAAGAGGTTTAGTCAATGGATCTGCGACATTCAGATCCGTATGTACTTTGCTAATCTTCAGATCTCCATCTGCTATATAATCTCGGATTATATGAAACTTGCGGTTGATATGCTTGGTCTTTGGATGATATCTTGGTTCCTTAGCGAGTGCTATGGCGCCAGTGTTGTCACACAATATCTCCAGTGGGTCCAATGCACTTGGAACCACGCCAAGCTCAGTGATGAAGTTTTTGATCCAAACTCCTTCACTTGACGCTTCTGCAGCAGCCATGTATTCCGCTTCTACTGTAGATCCCGCGATCACGCTTTGCTTGCAGCTTCTCCAGCTCACAGCTCCTCCATTCAAAATATAAACGTATCCTGTCTAGGATTTAGAATCATCCTTGCGGTGTCGAAACTAGCATCGACGTAACCTTTTACGACAAGCTGTTCATCACCCCCATAGACTAAGAACATTTCTTTAGTTCTACTTAGGTACTTTAGGATGTTCTTCACGGCTGTCCAGTGTTCCACTCCTGGATCACTTTGATATCTGCTCGTCAAACTAAGAGCATTGGACACATCCGGTCTAGTACACAGCATGGCATACATGATGGAACCTATGGCCGAGGCATAAGGCACTTTGCTCATAGCTTCCCTATCATTTACCGTAGCTGGACACTGAGCCTTGCTCAATATCTTACCTGACAACATAGGCACTGAACCTTTCTTTGCCTTATCCATTCTGAACCTTTTCAGAACTTTGTCTAGGTATGTACTTTGGCTTAAAGCTATCAGGCGTCTTTGTCTATCTCTATAGATTTTGATGCCCAATATATAAGCAGCTTCACCTAGGTCTTTCATTGAAAAACACTTGTTCAAATAACTCTTCACATGGTTAAGCATGTTGATGTCATTTCCGATAATCAATATGTCATCCACATACAGTACCAGAAACGTCACTGAGCTCCCACTCACTTTCTTGTAGATGCAAGCTTCGTAGCAATTTGGAACAAATCCAAAGCTCTTGATCACTTGATCAAAACGAAGGTTCCAACTCCGAGATGCTTGCTTCAGTCCATAAATGGAACGCTGAAGTTTGCATACTTTACTAGCATCCTTAGGATCGACAAAACCTTCGGGTTGCATCATATACAACTCTTCATCAATGTTTCCATTGAGGAAAGCAGTCTTGACATCCATCTGCCATATTTCATAATCATGAAACGCAGCAATTGCTAATAAAATCCGAATGGACTTAAACATCGCTACGGGAGAGAAAGTCTCATCGTAGTCAACACCTTGAACTTGTCAAAAACCTTTTGCGACAAGCCGTGCTTTATAGACGGTAACATTACCATCCGCGTCCGTTTTCTTCTTGAAAATCCATTTGCACTCAACGGCCTTTCGGTCGCTAGGAGGGTCCACCAAAGTCCATACTTGGTTTTCGCTCATGAATCCCAATTTGGATTTCATGGCTTCCAGCCATTTCTCAGAGTCTGGGCTCATCATCGCTTCCTCATAGTTCGTAGGTTCACTGTCTTCTACCAACAAGACAGTCAAGACAGGGTTGCCGTACCACTCAGGAGGGGCACGCGACCTTGTCGACCTGCGACATTCAGTAGCAGCATCGTCCGAAGCTTCATGATCCTTGTCATTAGCTTCCTCTATTGTTGGTGCAGGCGGCACTGGAACAATTTCAGGTGCTGCGCTACTCTCCAATTCAAGAGAAGGTTCAATAACCTCGTCTACCTCTACTTTCCTCCCACTCACTTCTTTCGAGAGAAACTCCTTCTCAAGAAAGGAACCGTTCTTTGCGACAAACACTTTGCCTTCGGTTCTGTGATAGAAGGTATACCCAATAGTTTCCTTAGGGTATCCTATGAAGATGCATTTCTCCGCTTTGGGTTCGAGCTTGTCCGGCATCAACTTCTTGACGTAAGCTTCGCATCCCCAAACTTTAAGAAACGACAACTTAGGTTTAGCACCAAACCACAGTTCATACGGTGTCGTCTCAACGGATTTAGATGGAGCCCTATTTAAAGTGAATGCAACGGTTTCTAATGCATAACCCCAAAATGATAACGGCAAATCAGTAAGATACATCATCGATCGGACCATATCTAATAGGGTTCGATTCCGGCGTTCAGACACACCATTGCGCTGTGGTGTTCCGGGTGGCGTGAGTTGCGAAACAATTCCGCTTGCTTTAAGATGCGTGAGAAAATCATAACTCAAATATTCGCCCCCACGATCGGATCGTAGAAACTTAATCTTTCTGTTACGATGGTTCTCCACTTTATTCTGAAATTCTTTGAACTTTTCAAACGTTTCAGATTTATGTTTCATTAAATAGGTATACCCATATCTACTTAAGTCATCGGTAAAAGTGAGGAAATAGCGATATCCACCGCGCGTTGAAACACTCATCGGTCCGCATACATCGGTATGTATGATTTCCAACAAGTCCGTTGCTCGCTCCATCATACCGGAGAACGGGGTTTTGATCATCTTGCCCATGAGGCATGGTTCGCATGTGTCAAATGATTCAAAATCAAGAGACTCCAAAAGTCCATCAGAATGGAGTTTCTTCATGCGCTTTACTCCAATATGACCTAGACGACAGTGCCACAAATAAGTAGTATTATCACTATCTACTTTGCATCTCTTAGCCTCAATGTTATGGATGTGTGTTTCATCCCTTTCGAGATTTAGAAGAAATAAACCATTCACAAGAGGTGCATGACCACAAAAGATGTTACTCATATAAATAGAACAACCATTATTCTCCGATTTAAATGAATAACCGTCTTGCAATAAACACGATCCGGAAATCATGTTCATGCTCAACGCAGGCACATAATAACATTTATTTAGGTTTAAAACTAATCCCGAAGGTAAAACTAAGGAGAGCGTGCCGACGGCCATCACATCAACTCTTGATCCGTTGCCAACGCGCATCGTCACCTCATCCCTCGCAAGCCGCTGTCTATTCCGTAGCTCCTTTGATGGTGCCAGCCTTCTTGTCCGCTAAGTACTTCGGACAGTTGCGCTTCCAGTGACCCTTGTCCTTGCAATAGAAGCACTCAGTGTCCGGCTTTGGACCAGACCTGAGCTTCTTCTCAGCAGGGGCAACGCGCTTGCCGCTGCCTTTCTTGAAGGGCTTCCTTGCACCCTTACCTTTCTTAAAGGTGGGGGGCTTGTTGACCATCAACATATGATTATTCTTTTTGATGTTCACCTCTGCTACTTTCATCTTAGCAAAGAGCTCAGTGATCATATCAGTGGAACCAATCTGATTGTGATTAACTACAAAAATTTTGTAGCTAGGAGTGTCAATCTTGAGCTCCTCTGGAATCATGCAGTCCAGTTGCTCAAGGCATTGAGTGTAGCCCGACATCTTAATGGCGTGCTCACTAACGGAACTCCCTTCCTCCATCTTGTAGTTAAAGAATTTCTTAGAGATCTCATATCTCTCAGAACGGGCTTGAGTCTGAAACATGTTTTTCAGCTCCTCGAGAATCTCAAAGGGCCCGGCGAACTCCTCAAAACGATTTTGAAGATCCGATTCCATAGCATACAACATGACGATCTTAATCAAATCATAATCATCCTTGCGCGACTGATAAACAGCTTTTTCATCAGCCGGCGCATCTACGGCAGGGGGGTTACCTAACGCTTTCTCAAGGACATAGTCCTTTTGTCCGCCAGACAGAATGATTCTTAGATTGCGGAACCAGTTGGTGAAGTTAGACCCATTGTTTCTAAGCTTTTCTTTCTCAGCAAAAACGTTGAAGTTGAAGTTGGACTTGGCCATTGGATCTACAGTATTTGCAAGTACAATTTAGACTATGTTCATGATAAATAGTTCAACTTAATCAAATTACTAGATGAACTCCCACTAAATTCAACATCCCTCAAGTTGTTTAGTGAACACGATCCAAATTCACCACACCTAATCCGATCATCACGAGAAGAGATGTGGTTTCAATGGTGGACAACAAAGTGTCGATCATATCATTCATATGACTCATGCTTAACCTTTCGGTTCTTGTGTTCCGAGGCCATGTCTGTACATGCTAGGCTCGTCAAGCTAGACCCAAGTATTTCTGCGTGTGCAAAACTGGCTTGCACCCGTTGTATGTGAGCGTAGAGTCTATAGCACCCGATCATCACGTGATGCTTGGACACGACGAACTTTCGCAACGGTGCATACTCGGGGAGAACACAGTTTTTATCTTGATCTTTAAGTGAGGAATCATCTTATAATGCTACCCTCGCGATCTAAGCATAATAAGATACATAAAAGGATAAACATCACATGCATATAACTTTATGTGACATGGTATAGCCAATCTTCGCGCAATGATCTCCATCTTGTGCGTTCCGACATGATCTCCATCACTCCACCATGATTGCCTCCACCACGAATAGCAACTACAACTATTGCTAACTACTTAGCGATAAAGTAAAGCTATTACATGGCGTATAAGAAGTTGACACACAGGTCATACACAATTATAAAGACAACCATATGGCTCCTGCCGGTTGTGTACTCATCGACATGCAAGTCGTGAAACATTACAAAACATGATCATCGCATACAATATACACATCACATCTTGTGCCATACCATATCACAGAAAACACTCCCTGCAAAAACAAGTTAGACGCCTCTACTTTGTTGTTGCATGTTTTACGTGGCTTATGGGAGTAGATGCTAAGAACGATTCTTACCTACGGAAAGCCACAACGGTGATATTATGGTTGCCAAACTCTGGTGTTAATCCCATGACAACTATAGTGAGAGAAACTGACATCCACCAGCCGCATGTGTGGAACAAGCCACACGTCAAGTGCGGAGCCGGTCTCGCGAACGACGTCGCGTAAGGTTGGCCTGGACCGCTTCAATCTCACTATCCCGCGTCATAAGAAGAACACAAACAAGAGGCTTGCAACAGAAAACATCAACGCCCGCAACAACCATGTTGCGTTCTACTCGTGAAACACATCTACGCATAGATCTAGCTCTGATACCACTAAAGGGTTTCGCGGCATAGTAAATCAAAAATTTCTACGAAGCGAACAGAGGGAAAGCCAAGATCTAATCTAGGAGATGCAAACAACGAGAGAGATTGGATTAGATCTTCATACCCTTGAAGATTCGCACAGCGGAACGTTCGTCGGAACGTGGGTGATGTAGTCGTACTCGCTTCTCCTCCTCGCGATCCGATCCGATCTAGCACCACAAGTGGCGGTGCCTCCGTGAGATGCACACGTGCAGCACCTCGACGTCTCCTCCTTCCTCGGACCAGCGAGTATGGTGGAGAGATAGATTGGATCTACAACACGACGGCGTGGTGTATATGGTGGAGAATTTCTGCAGCAGGGCTTCGCCTACAAACAGTCGGGAGGGAGAGAGGAAGGTAGCAAGGCAGCTAGGGCTTGGAGGAAGGGTGTGTAGGTATGTGGGGGGAGGGGGCGCACCACCCCTCTATATATAGAGGGGGGCGGCCAGCCCTTGCCCCTCCTCCAAGCCTATCTCTAGTTTAAACAATTTAAACTCTCCCTTATCTAGAAATCCTATCTCTAGTTTAAACGATTTAAACTCTCCCTTATCTAGAAATCCTATCTCTAGATTTAAACGAGTCAAATATCTCTAGAATTGGCTGGGCCCTATGGGGCCTTGTGCCCCTGGCCCAATGCGGCCAGGACACTCCCTCATAGGCCCATGCCCCCTCCCGGAAGGTGGGGCCACGTTGGTCCCCTTCCGGAAGGTTCTAGAAGCTTTTGGTACAATACCGATTAACCCGAAACAATTCCGAACTCCAAAAACTGCACTGCCTTATATGAATCTTATTCTCCGGACCATTCCGTAACCTCTCGTGATATCCCGGATCCCATCCGAGACTCCGAACAAAAATTCATAAACCAATTATCCAATCTATCCTAGCGTCGAGATACGTTAAGTGTGTGACCCTGCGGGTTCGAGAATATGCAGACATGATCTTCTATCAATAATCAACAACGGGGTCTGGGCACCCATATTGACTCCCACACATTCATCGATGATCATATCGGATGAACCACGATGCCAGGATTCAATCAATCCCATATATATATTCCCTTCGTCTCGCGATATTTTACTTGCCCGAGATTCGATCGTCGGTACCGTCATACCTAGTTCAATCTCGTTCACAGCAAGTACTTTACTCGTTTCGTAATCCGATATCACTTTGTGATTAACTCCTTAACCACATGCTTGCAAGCGGTGCTGATATCGATTACCGAGTGGTCCCGAAGTATATCTCTCCGACCTGGGAGGGACAAATTCCATCTCGATACATACAACCCAACAGATACTTTCCGATCACCTGAGAGACACCTTTATGATCACCCTCTCATAGGATGACGTTTGATGACCTCAAAGATTTCTTCCGGTACCAGGGAGTTGCATTATCTCATGGTCTAAGGAATACAATATTTGACATAAGAAAAGCTTCGCAAAGATGAACACGATGAAACGATCTAATTGCTTCGCTTAGTTTGGGTCTGTCCATCATATCATTCTCCCAATGATATGATCTCATTATCAATTGACAACTCATGTCTATGGTTAGGAAACCTTAACCATCATTGATCAATGAGCTAGTCCATAGAGGCGTACTAGGGACACGGTGTTGTTTACAAACCACACAAGTATTAAAGTTTCCGCTTAATACAATTCTAGCATGGAATATAAACTTTATCATGAACAAGAATTATAATAATAACATCTTTATTATTGCCTCTAGGGCATAATTCCAACAACACATCGGTATGTATGATTTCCAATAAGTCCGTAGCTCGCTCCATCATACCAGAAAATGGAGTCTTAGTCATTTTACCCATTAGACATGCTTCGCATCTTTCAAGTGATTCAAAATCAAGTGATTCAAGAAGTCCATCAGAATGGAGTTTCTTCATACGCTTCACTCCAATGTGACCAAGACGACAGTGCCACATATAGGTCGAGTTATCGCTCGATTTCAAACGTTTAGCTTCAATGTTATTAATATGTGTATTTCCACTATCGAGATTCAATAAGAATAGACCATCTATCAAAGGTGCATGTGCATAAAACATATTACTCATATAAATCGAACAACCATTATTCTCGGACTTAAACAAGTAACCGTCTCGCAATAAACAAGATCCCGATATAATGTTCATGCTTAACGCAGGCACCAAATAACAATTATTTAAGTATAAAACTAATCCCGATGGTAGATGAAGAGGTAGTGTGCCGACCGCGATCACATCAACCTTTGATCCGTTTCCCACGCGCATCGTCACCTCGTTCTTCGCTAGCTTCCGTTTATTCTGCAGCACCTGTTTCGAGTTACAAATATGAGCAACCGAACCATTATCAAATACCCAGGCACTACTACGAGTACTAGTGAGATACACATCAATAACATGTATATCGGATATACCTTTCTTCTTGATGTTGTCGTTCTTCAAATCCGCCAAGTACTTTGGGCAATTCCGCTTCCAGTGACCTTCCCCCTTGCTGTAAAAGCACTCTGTATCAGGCTTAGGTCCAGCCTTGGTCTTCTTCGTCGGTGCGGTAACTTTCTTACCACCCTTCTTGAAGTGTCCCTTTTGCTTAGACTTGCCTTTCTTGAATTTGGTGGTCTTATTGACCATCAACACTTGGTGCTCTTTCTTGATCTCCACTTCTGCAGATTTTAACATGGAGAAGAGTTTTGGCAACTGCTTGTTCATGCTTTGCATATTGTAGTTCATCACAAAGTTCTTATAACTTGGTGGTAGTGATTGGAGGACACGGTAAATCCCCAAAGAATTAGGAATCACTATACCCAAGCTTTGAAGTTTGTTTGCGTGCCCAGACATCTTAAGCACATGCTCACTGACGGAGCTGCCCTCTTCCATCTTGCAGTTAAAGAACTTTTCAGAAGCCTCATAGCTCTCAACTGCCGCGTGAGTCTCAAAAATCAATTTGAGTTCACGGACAATATCATGTGGGTCTGAATTCTCAAACCTTTTCTGAAGCTCCGATTTCAAACCATACAAGATAGCACACTGAACTGTGGAGTACTGATTCTTCCGAGCGACGTAAGCATTCTTTACTCATCGGTAGCATCAGCTGCAGGCGGGTCACCCAGCGGTGCATCCAGCACATAGGTCAAATTACCAGCATTGAGGACAATCCTCAAATTGCGGAACCAATCCGCGAAGTTGCTTCAATTGTTTTTCAACTTTTCTTTCTCTAGGAACGCATTAAAATTGATGGTAGGGGGCGCCATTGATCTACAACATATTTGCAATAGTTTAGACTAAGTTTATGACAAATTTGAGTTCTAATTAATAGTTAAATTAATCTAGGTGAACTCCCACTCAAAACAATATCCCTCACATTGTTTTCGTGATCACACGAACCAAATCCACCACATCAAAACCGATCATCACGAGAGTTGATGTAGCTTCAATGGCGAACAATCGACATGTTCATCATATCTACTATATGATTCATGCTTTACCTTTCGGTGATCCGTGTTCCGAGACCATGTCTGTACATGCTAGGCTCGTCAAGATCAAACCTTAGCTTCCGCATGAGCAAATCTGGCTTGCTCACGTTGTATACACTTGCAGAATCTAACACACCCGATCATCACGTGGTGCTTCGAAACAACAAGCTTTAGCAACGGTGCTTACTAAGGATGAACACTATAGAACTTGAAATTCATGTGCATGAGGGATCATCTTATAATGCTACCGTCGTTAACTAAGCAATACAAGATGCATAAAGGATTAACATCACATGCAATTCATAATATGTGATATGATATGGCCTTTCTTCTTTGTGCTTCTGATCTCCATCTTCAAGCACGGACATGATCTCCATCATCACCGGCATTACATCAAGGTCAATGAAGCTGCTCCATGGTTGTCGTCCACCAGCTTCAACTATTACAACTACTTTGAATAGACACTCGGGTCTTAACAGAAATTAAAGACAACCATATGGCTCCTGCCGGTTGCCAACTTACAATAAGGAACATTGCATACATCAAATATAATCACAATCATGGCCATATCACATCACAGCACACCCCTGCAAAACAAAGTTAGACGCCTCTTTTCTTTGCATGTTTTACGTGGTTTGGGGCTTTCAATAAGCGTCGATCTAACTTACGAACAAGAACCACAACGTTGATGTTTGAACTATCAAGTGCCTGTTGTAAATTGGATCTATACTATAATGGGAGAGACAGACACCCGCAAAGCCACTTATGCAATACAAGTTGCATGTTGAGCGTGGAGCATGTCTCATGAACGATGTCATGTAAGGTTAGCCCGGGCCGCTTCATCCTATCATACCGCAATATGCAAAGTACACAAGAAGCAATTGATAATAAAAACACCACCGCCCACAATGACCATTGTGTTCTACTCGTGCAACAGATCTACATATAGACACGGCTCTGATACCACTGTAGGGGTTCGTAGCATGGAAAACAAAAAAATTCTACCGCATACAAGCAAGCAAGCCAAGATCTATATAATAGATTGTAGCAACGAGTCGATGGAATAACTCACCCTCGAAGATTCCAAAGTGTTTAACGAGAGCGGATTCTCGTGGGTGATGTAGTCGTACTCTTCTCGATCTCAAGATCGCGTAGACGATCCTTCCGGCGCTGCGTTCCGGCAGCGCTCCCGCAGTCGGTCACACGTTCGGTACTCGACGAAGACCTTCCTCTCCCTTGTTCCAGCAGGCAGCGGAGGTTGTAGCACTCTCCTCGCGATTCCGGCAAAACGGCGGCGTGGTACCGGAAGTAGAGGGGAGATCTCGCAGGGCTTTGCCTTAAGCCGGAACGAGTATGGTGGACTATGAGAGAGCCTCGGTGATCTAGGGTTTAGACACACCAAGTAGAAGGGGCTAGGCCGGCGGCTAGGGCAACTAGAAGCCCCAACTCAGCGGCTTGGGAGAAACCCTAAGGCGGCGGTGGCTATGGTGGGCGGCGGCTAGGGTTAGGGTTTAGAGGAGCAAGGTGTGTGTCTTGGAGGGGCAGCCCTGCCCCTCCTTATATAGGTGGAGGGGCGCGCCAAGGAGAGGGGAGTCCCTCCCCAACTCGGTCTCCAAGGGCCGGCGGTGGAGGGAGAGGAACTCCTCCCCAAGTAGGTTTCCTACTCTCCCTCCACCAAACAAAATAGCCGTTTGACTTTTCAAATTGGCATTTGACTTTTCAAACTAGGATTTGATTTAACCCTTTATTTTGTTCAGCGATGACACCTAGTACATGATGCAACCATTCCAACTTGTTATGACACATTCATGTACCCTTCCTCTCCGGAGTGCCGGACATTCCGGAACCTTCTAGAACATTCCCGATGAAAACACCGGAACCATTCTTCAACCCCGAAACAGGACTTTCCTTATATTAATCTTATTCTCCGGACCATTCCGGATCTCCTCGTGATATCCCGAATCCCATCTGAGACTCCGAACAACATTCGGTCTCTTACTCATCATTCCATAACTACTAAACAACGTCGAATCCTTAAGTGTGTCTCCCTACGGTTCGTGAATTATGCGGACATGATCGAGACACTTCTCCAAACAATAACCAATAGAGGAATCTGGAAATTCATATGGCTCCCACATATTTCTACGATTACTTTGCGATCGAATGAACCACTTACATACGATACCAATTTCCCTTTGTCTCACGATAGTTTACTTATCCGAGGTTTTGATCGTCGGTATCTCTGCATACCTAGTTCAACCTCGTTACTGATAAGTACTCTTTTCTCTTTCCCGTGATATGTGATCCCTTGTGAGCCAGTCACATGCTTGCAAGCCAATTGGATGACATTCCACCGAGAGGGCCCAGAGTATATTATCTGTCATATGGATGGACAAATCCCACTCTTGATCCATGTGTCTCAACCAATACTTTCTGAACACTCAACGCCACCTTTATAGCCACCCAGTTACGGTGTGGTGTTTGATGTCATCAAAGCATCCTTCCGGTGAAGGTGATATGCATGATCTCATGGTATAAGGAATTAGGTTACTATGTATCAGAAAGCATATAGAAATTGAACTATTAAAATGACTTGATCTTTATGCTACGCTTATCTATAGGAGTATGTCCATCATATCATTCTCCTAACGATATGATCTTGTTGTTAATAACATCTCAATGTTCATGATAGGGAAACCACAATCATTTATTAACCAACAAGCTAGTATTATAAAGAGGCTTTACTAGGGACTTCAATTTAAGTTTACAAATCACACAAGTATTAATGTTTCCTTGTTAATACTATTAAAGCATGAATGTAAACATTTATCATAAACACAAAGATATAATAATAACTACATTTATTATTGCCTCTAGGGCATATCTCCAACAACCTGTAGTTCAAACCGGACCCACTTCCTACTGATTCGGCAGACATTTGTCTTTTTCACCCGGGAAGGACGAAAAGGTTCGAGATCTCCCGGTTGGGAGATCGTCCATGTAAGGTGGTCTAGTATTTTAGAAAAATGGGATGGTAGCATTCGGAAACAACATTTTTGTGGTTGCTTCACAAAGTGACCCATTTTTTACGCTGGGAAAATGAAAAATGGCTTGTCCGTGCGACGAAAAGGAAAACTTATTCCTACAACATTGTTCTCCATCCCAAGGTCCATATGCATGCATAATATAAACTATGTCACAATTCAGCACATAACATCGGTCATTTGGACCGAAATCCATGAAAACTCGAACATGATAGGTTATTTTGTGAAGGTTTTTTCAAGACATAATCAATATACCAAGTTTGGTATTTTCCCTTGCAACTATGTCAGATAATATGACACAACGCTGCGAAGGATTTACATTGTTCGGACCGTTTTCAAATATCTTTTGTCCCGGACTTAAGGGAAAACATGGCGGGAAAGGTTCATCTTTTTTCCCGGTTAGAGAAACTAACCGAGACTAAAGGGGTTGCGGTAGGCTGGGGCAGGAAACACTAATGATAGGGGTAGTATCGGCATTATGTCGTGAGTGTCAACACTATGTCGTGCTGCTTGTACCTTGTCCTGAATTGTGTTGCCAACCGGGACAAAACATGAGTCTCGAGTGAGTGTCGACATTATGTCGTGAGTGTAAACACTATGCCGTGCTGCTTGTACTATAAATATGCATCCTTGTGAGTCCTCAGGCATCTCCAAGATGGTTTGCGAGAGCAGGGAAACCACTACGGCCAGTTTGAGGGAGATGCCGGAGGAGCCTGGTCCTCTGGCATCTCCAACAAACTGGCCATAGATGCACTCCCTAATATGTGAAATTAGTTAGGTCCCACGCGTATTGACCTGGTTAGAGAAGTTACAAGATGCAAGATGGTGTGCGAGAGGAGGGACACCACTACGGCCAACTTGAGGGAGATGTCGCAGGAGCCCAGTCCTGCGGCATCTCCCTTAAGTTGGTCATAGAGGCACTCCCTAATATGTGACCACACACGTTTGGAGATCAGATCTTCATGGTCAGTATGAATCTAGACACCATCTTCATAGTTCAGGAAATTCATAGTACGAATCAAGACTAAAGGCCCCCTTTAGTCCCGGTCCAACCACAAACCGAGACTAACACTCATGACATTTATTAATATTAAAAAATTGAGACTACGGAATCGGGACTAAAGGCCCCCCTTACTCATGCTCATATCTAGCCCTATAGTACACAGTGATACGTCGGAAACGTATCTATAATTTTTGATGATCCATGCTTATTTTGTATCTACTTTGCTTTGATTTGTCTATACTTTGAGGTGTTTTTATATATTTTCTGGAACTAACCTATTAACAAGTTGCCACAGTGTCAGTTGCATGTTTTCTTCTGTTTTTGGTTCCAGAAAGGAAGAAAATCAATATTCTCGGAATTGGACGGGACAAAAGCCAAAATTATTATTTTTCCCGGAGCAACACGGAACCACGAAGTAGAGCCGGAGGAGGGCCATAGGGTGGCCGCACCCCCCTAGGCGTGGGCCAGCCCTGGAGGCTCCTGGAGGGGGTGTGCCCTACCGACCTTGATTCATGCGCCTATAAAAAGTCTCCGACCCAAAAACCCTAGGGGATCTAGAAGAAATCCACGAAAACCTCTGTAGCGTCGCCGCCACCGAAGGGGAGATTCTAGGGACAGAAAGCCTCTGTTCCGGCACCCTGCCAGGACGGGGAAGTGCCCCCGGAGCCATCTCCATCGATCTCCATCACCATCTTCATCACCATTGTTGATTCCCATGATGAGGAGGGAGTAGTTCTTCCTCAGGGCTAAGGGCTCTACCGGTAGCTATGTGTTCATCTCTCTCTCTATGCATGATCTTGTGGTCATGAGCTTTGTAATCAAGTAGAGCTACCTTGCTACTCAAGTGCTTCATTAGATCTCTGCTCTCCCCATGTGTGTGAAAGTGACAGCATGCACGCCATGGTGGCACTTAGATTTGAGTCTACATAAATACTCTTTGTGATTTAATAGATCTATGTTTCCCCCATGTGTGTGAAAGTGACAGCGTGCATACTGTGTGTGTCACTTTGGCTAGATTGAATATTTGTTATGAGTTATATTTGAAGTTGGATGTCTCTATGAAATTGTGGTGTTTGTTGGAACCATCTAGCGCTCAAGGTTATAGTGTGGGGTTATCTAGGTTGGGGAAGGCCCTACCGTAGATTAGAGTGTCCAATCGGAGAGTAGTTAAGTGTAGTATCATGAAGAGAGGATATTTATATGAGAGAGTGTTCACTAGTGAAAGTATGATTCCTAGGCCTTGTTTCTAAGCATTGAAACACCGTTTGCTACTAGAACTGTTGCATGTTTGCTTGCTTCCATCCTTTTGCCTTTAGTCTTTACCTCACCGTCAAGCTTTTTTCTGGCACCGTTACCACTTGTATTTCACTATCTCTTTGCCGAACTAGTACACCTATACACCTGACAAGTGTATTGGGTGTGTTGGGAACACAGGAGACTTCTTGTATCTTGATTGCAGGGTTGCTTGAGAGGGAATACCTTTGACCACTTCCTCCCTGAGCTCGATAAACCTTGGGTGATCCACTTAAGGGAAACTTGCTGCTATTCTACAAATCTCTGCACTTGGAGGCCCAACAACTGTCTACAAGAATAGAAGTGCGTAGACATCAAGATATTTTCTGGCGTCGTTGCCGGGGAGGTAAGGTAAAAGGTACTCACATCCTCCGGTGTGAGTGCTCCAAGTTATTTCCTTTAGATTCTGCAATTGTGTCTTTTTGTTTCTTGTTTTCACTAGTTAGGCTTAATGGAAAACAACAACAAAAATTCGAGAGCTTTATAGTGTTTATCTTGAGTTAGGACATGAAGTGTTAGAAGAGAAAATTAAAAAACCTATGGAGCTATATTTGCATGTTAATAGCAATGTTATTAGTATGAACTCTTTGGAAACCATTATTGCTAATTCTATGGAAAAGTCTAAGCTTGGGGAAGCTAGTTTTGATGAAAACGACCTTTTAGTCCCCCAACTTTGGAAGATAGCTATTCTATTGCTTATGATGATACAAAACCTCCAATTTATGATGATTACAATGATGAGTATGATATTTTCAGTCCACCTACTATTGAGGAGGAAATTAATTGTGATTACAATATGCCTCCTATATTTGATGATTATGGTGATGAGAATAATAGTGATAGCTATTTTTTTGAATTTGTTCCCACTACAATTAATAAGAATGGCTATTCTTATGTGGAGAGTAATAATCATTTTATGCATGTGACTCATGATAAGAATGTTTTATGTGATAGATATATTGTTAATTTTGTTCATGTTGCTACTGAAATTTATTATGAGAGAGGGAAACATGGTTTTATGTATCTCAATAATATTAAGTTTCCTCTCTTTATGTTGAAAGTCTTGAAGTTGCACTTGTTTTGCTTTCCTATGCTTGGTGCTTTGTGCTTTCATGACTTGTTTCTTTACAAGATTCCTATGTATTGGAAGAGGGTTAGACTTAAATGTGTTTTGAATTTGCTTCTTGATGCTCTCTTTGACTTCAATTCATAATTCTTATGTGAGCATCTTCTCAAACTATCATGCCTAACTTAAAGGCATTAAAGAAAAGTACTTGATGGGAGATAACCCAAGAGTTTTCTTAAGTCTTGGAAGTTATTACTTCTGTAATGACCTCTCCTTATCCTTTTTTTTTGCTTTTTTGTGCCAAGAATGACCTCTAATGAGAGAGAAGTAAGATTTGGGGAGTTGTTGCCCCGAAACAGATTTTTGTGCCCCACCGTAAAAATTTGTGAGGAATCTCTATAACTCGGATTGAGCTGAAAAATTATCAATAAATCACCCAGTATGTTAGATAACTTTCGTTAGTTCAACACTTTTTGATTTGAGCAACAGAAGATCTTCGAAAAAATCGGTTTCTACCTCCTGGTCTGTTTTGAAAGATTTCTGCCATTATTTGCATTTGCTTCTTATTGATTCCTTTTTGGGTTCTTTTTGGGAAATTGAGCTTTTTGAAGGAGTTACTATAGTAGCTTGTGTTTTTAGTGAAAAGCCTTGTTGCTCCTAAGCTTTGCCAGAGGTCTAATATCTTTTGAATACACTGATGTTGCTAATGAAGATTGTGTGAAGTTTTGTATGAAGGAAAATTTGCAGGTGTAGAGAAAGAATAATGTAATGAGATGAAGAATGGAAAAAAGCTAAAGCTTAGGGATGCCACCCCGTGTCACCCCAAGAAATATTCAAGAGGTACAAGCATCAAAGCTTGGGGACGCCTAAGGCATCCCCCTTCTTCATCAATAAAAATCTCAGGTCTCTCTAGACACTTCGTTTTTATTGGTTCATGCATTGTTGTGTTGTTCTTGGAGAGTCTTAGTTTTCGTTTTGGGTTTTCGTTTGCTTAGTTTGCTTGAGTAAGTTGGTTGGTCACAACACACTTATTTTTGAGAGAGACACACTCTGTTTTCATTGCCTAGAACACTCTAGTTTTCGTTCTTATTGTTATGTGAGTGTTCTCTTTTGCTAGCACTGTTTTCAGCCTTAGTTTTCTTGTTCTTTCAGCTCTTCTTTATGGATTTGTGAGACAAGCTCACTGATCTTTATTGATTATTATATTTGTGAGTTGTTTCAAATAAGTTACTTGGTGTTGGAAAGGAATAGTAAGTTCTTACTTAAAAGTGCAAGAGGATCTTGCAATGACTGTGACTTAGACTTCAGCATGACATTCTAGGTGTTGTTTTGACCTTATGCTTAGTGATTATTGCTGTAGCATGTATTGTTCCAAACAATCGGGATTGCTTAGTGTGCCTTGAAGAAATTATGTGTTGTTTTAGCATACAAAAGCATAGTATTGTGGTATTCTCCTTTGATGCTTTGTTTGGGTTGACTTGGCACATGCTCACACCATGTTATGACTATGACAAGTCACCATTAGCCTCTATGATCATTTAGTCCTTGACTTGTAGTACTACTCTATGCTTTGATTAGTAATGTTTTGTTTCTCTGCATTATTATGGCCATTATTGCTCTCTTAGTTGGTCGCTCCCAGTCTTTTGCTAGCCTCCACTTGTATGATTAAGCTCTACTCATGCATCCAACTCCCAAGAAACCAAGTTATTCCAAAGTGTCCACTATAAATTCCTATGCATGGTGTGTTACACCATTCCAATTATATTCTTTTTTTCACCCGTCTTCCAATTAAAAAGTCTTTTTGTTATGTGAAAACTTAGTGATTAAAGCTCTCACAAACTTGATGGCATACTTTATTTTTGTTGCCCCTAATAAACTTGAACCATTGTGTCATCTATGTTGTATATGCTTGCACTTATACATTGGAATTAGCAGAACCGTGCTGTCACGGGGAACGCTTTCAACATTGCACTTGTACTTTGTACACAATTGATATCATGCTCTTTTGTCTATGGATGTCGCCGGTGTGAAATAAAAGGGGAGCTTGTAAGTCCATGGAGTTACGTATGTTTGTTAGAGAAACGCCTGGGCCGCTAACCTAAGCCATGCCTAATCATGGTGGAAACTTGCAGCATCACCATAATGACATCTATGAAGATTTCTTCTTGTAAAAAAAGAGACATATTGAAAAGAGAAAAGAGAGAAAAAAGCACCATATACCCATGGTAAATAGGAAGATTGCTGAGATGCTCATTGTCTGCTTGCCTTGTCATTTTGATTATGGGATAGCTCATGTATCATGTGCAAGGGGTACCTCGTTGGCGGTTCTCTATGATATACATGTACTTACTATGATAATAACTTACATGTAACTAAAGTTGAGTCGCATGAGGAGCGGCCCTCGTATTAAAGGGACATGAGATTGCCAACTTGTACTTTGTCAAGCATATACTCCATAGTTTGTTCACTCTAACCTTAATCACTTCAAGATGCTTATGATAGGGGCAATGAGGGCTGAAAGATAACAAGTACCATAATTTTTGGAAGATCTTTTTGAAACTTGTAATCCCTGCTTCCTTTATAAAAAAGGCCTTTCTTCCACCACTATTGAGTCTCCACCTTCTACCTTTAGGCACCATTAAGAGAGCATACTTGTCATTCTTTGTGCACTGTTCCAAAGCTTATTGATTGATGCATATTGTGATATTACTTGTTTTTGTGCTATTTGTTTCTAGTCATCCTTGTGAACTTTGAAGGTGTCCTATGCATATATATTTCTACTCTATGAGGGACAATATGAATGCCACTATGCTATGTTTTCTGTATGTGAAACAAACAAATGTCTTTCAATGCATGTTATTCGTGATCTTTGTTTGTAGCCTTTCATGTTGCATGCATAGTTACTATGTCCTATTGTTAGAACTCCATCTTTCATGCACATGTTTAGAGTTCTTTTTTCCCAGCTTTCAATTCTTGCAAATGGTTTGATCTTGGTTTTGATGGTGCATGTCACCTAAAAAATTATTCTTTTTATCACTTACCTACTCAAGGGCGAGCAGGAGTTAAGCTTGGGGATGCTTGATACGTCAGAAACCTATTTATAATTTTTGATGCTCCATGCTTGTTTTTTATCTACTTTTCTTTGCTTTGTCTATACTTTGAGGTGTTTTTATATTTCTGGAACTAACCTATTAACAAGTTGCCACAGTGCCAGTTGCCTGTTTTCTTCTGTTTTTGGTTCCAGAAAGGCAGAAAATCAATATTCTCGGAATTGGATGGGACAAAAGCCAAAGTTATTATTTTCCCCGGAGCAACACGGAACCACGAAGCAGAGCCGGAGGGGGGGCACAGGGTGTCCGCACCCCCCCAGGCGCGGGCAAGCCCTCGAGGCACCTGGAGGGGGTGTGGGCCCCCTGTACCCCCACCGACCTTTATTCCTGCGCCTATAAAAACCCTCCGACCCAAAAACCCTAGGGGATCCAGGAGAAATCCACGAAAACCTCTGTAGCGCCGCCGCCACCGAAGGGGAGATTCGGGGGACGGAGAGTCTCTCTTCCGGCACCCTGCCGGGACGGGGAAGTTCCCCTGGAGCCATCTCCATCGATCTCCATCGCCATCTTCATCACCATTGATGATTCCCATGATGAGGAGGGAGTAGTTCTTCCTCAGGGCTAAGGGCTCTACCGGTAGCTATGTGTTCATCTCTCTCTCTATGCATGATCTTGTGGTCATGAGCTTTGTACTCAAGTAGATCTACCTTGCTACTCAAGTGCTTCATTAGATCTCTGCTCTCCCCATGTGTGTGAAAGTGACAGCGTGCACGCCATGGTGGCACTTAGGTTTGAGTCTACATAAATACTCTTTGTTGTTTAATAGATCTATGTTTTCCCCACGTGTGTGAAAGTGACAGCGTGCATACCGTGTGTGGCACTTTGGCTAGATTGAATATTTGTTATGAGTTATATTTGGAGTTGGATGTCTCTATGAAATTGTGGTGTTTGTTGGAACCATCTAGCGCTCAAGGTGACAGTGTGGGGTTATGTAGATTGGGAAAGGCTCTACCGTGGATTAGAGTGTCCAGCCGGAGAGTATTTAAGAGTAGTATCATGAAGAGAGGATATTTATATGAGAGAGTGTTCATTAGTGAAAGTATGATCCCTAGGCCTTGTTTCTAAGCATTGAAACACCGTTTGCTACTAGATCTGTTGCATGTTTGCTTGCTTCCATCCTTTTGCCTTTAGTCTTTACCTCATCATCAAGCTTTTTTCTGGCACCGTTACCACTTGTATTTCACTATCTCTTTGCCGAACTAGTACACCTATACACCTGACAAGTGTATTGGGTGTGTTGGGGACACAAGACTTCTTATATCTTGATTGCAGGGTTTCTTGAGAGGGAATACCTTTGACCACTTACTCCCTGAGTTCGATAAACCTTGGATGATCCATTAAGGGAAACTTGCTGATGTTCTATAAACCTCTGCACTTGGAGGCCCAATAATTGTATACAAGAATAGAAGTGCGTAGACATCACACAACTTCAGGGTTGTCTTCGTCATTGTCGTCATTGCTAGGCGCACACGGCTAGATCCTCAACCCAGCCATGGCATATTATTGGGGCACCAGCCACTCCGGCCTCGGATTCACGGCGCGTGGGGGGAGGGGGCTCCCGGATGACGACAACGCTACACCCGTGGCCTTCACCACCACCACCCTTCTTATGGCTCTGTGGTGGTTGCGGGCACTACAGGCGAAGATAATCTCCCTACGCGATGTAGCGCATCACGCCGATAATAGTCTGGTTTGCCCACCACAGACGGCTTCCGGCTTTGTTGTGGTTCGCCGGGGGAGGGCCGTCACCCTCGTACCTGGCGATCTCCCTTTCCTGCCGGTTAGCGAAGAAGGCATTCCAGGTGTCGTAGTTGTCGGGATCCCAATGGGGATCCATCCGCTACTCCATCATGAGCTCGAGGTAGAAGTGGTTCGTGATGGCCGCCTGGCGTGCGGAACCTTGAGCCACAGGAAGGACAGGAACCCCTCCAGCACATCGTCTCGGTATCCTCGAGGGTCAGAATTGCCCAGTATGCGATGTCCATTGTTGTGAGAGACGAAGGTGTGAATTTCCATGGCACGATCGGCCTAGATATAGAGGGAAAGGGCGAGAAAACTTGGTGGGAAGTGGTGGGAAATGGCGGGAAATATCTTTAGTCTCGGTTAGTGCCTACAACCGGGACTAAAAGCTCCGGTCAAAGGTAAAGGACGGGAAAACTAAAACTTGGCGGGAAAACTTGGCGGGAAGCGGTGGGAAATGGCGGGAAATATATTTAGTCCCGGTTAGTGCCCACAACCGGGACTAAAAGCTTTGGTCAGAGGGAAAGGGTGGAAAAACTTGGCGGGAAGCGGTGGGAAATGGCAGGAAATATATTTAGTCCCAGTTAGTGCCTACAACCAGGACTAAAAACTCTGGTTAGAGGGAAAGGGCGGGAAAACATGGCGGGAACCGGTTGGAAATATATAGTTTGTGAAGCAACAGCCGAATTAAAGTTTCACAATTATCAAAAATACAAAACCCTTCGTGTGCTGTCATGTTATGTGTTATAGTTGCAAGGAAAAATATTAAACTTGGAAAATTGCAAACATCGTAAAATATCCTTCACAAAATGAGCTATCATGTCTCATGACATTTAGGTTCACAATATGCGGCCGACCGGCAGATTTGAACTAGAGGTACACAATATGAGGCCGTGAACTTCTTGGCATATGTCCCTTCCTTATGATCGCTTCGGTCGTAACCATGGAGCATCTTCTTTACTTAACGGAATGCTTGGGTCAGTTTTCACTGTGAAGGGCGGAATTTCATCAAACTTATTATAATCTTCTGACATGTCTGTCTTGTCCTCGATTCCCACGATGTTTCTTTTTCCTGAAAAAACTATGTGATGCTTTGGCTCATCATATGATGTATTCGTTTGCTTATTTTTCCTTTTTAGGTCTGGAGGACATGTCCTTCACATAGAAAACCTGAGCCACATCATGGGCTAGGACGAATGGTTCATTTCTGTAACCAAGAATGTTGAGATCCATTGTTGTCATTCCGTACAACTGGTCTACCTTTACCCATTTCCCATTTAGGTTGACATATTTGCAGCGAAACAAAGGGACACTAAAAGAGACTCCATAGTCAAGTTCCCATGTATCCTCTATGTAACCATAGTATGTGTCTTTTTGCCCATTCTCTTCTGTTGCATCAAAGCGGACACCACTGTTTTGGTTGGTGCTTTTTTTATCTTGGGCCATCGTGTAGAATGTATTCCCATTATTTCGTACCCTTGGAAATTCAATATAGTAGAAGATGGTGACGCGGCCAACAAGTATAGCTGATCCCCAATAGTGGTGTAATTCATGAGATGTGTCTGCAACCAACCGCCAAAAGACTTCATGTGTTCATCTCTAATCCATGAGTCAGGCTTCCCCGGGTTGTTGGAGCGTATAATATTCGTGTGTTCCTCGATATACGGAGCTTCCAAGGTGGAATTCGGTAGAACTGTGTAGTATGCTTGAGTGAAAGATTCCCCGTCCCTATATATCATTGCTTTCTTTCCCAGCATGCCTTTTCCACTCAGTCTCCTCTCATGTCGCGAGTCAGGAACACCAATCGGCTTAAGTTAAGGAATAAAGTCATCACAAAACTCAATGACCTCCTCTGTTCCATAGCCCTTGGAGATGCTTCCTTCTGTCCTAGCACGGTTATGAACATATTTCTTTAAGACTCCATGAACCTCTCAAAGGGGAACATATTGTGTAGAAATACAGGACCGAGAATGGCAATCTCTTCCACTAGGTGAACCAGGAAATGGCGATTTGCTCGAGGAAGTAGATGGACTCGGTGCGTATGCTCGTCGCTCTCGCAGCTCACCACGGCTGGCAAGTACATCACATGGACGTGAAGTCAGCATTCCTGAATGGCGATTTGCTCGAGGAAGTATATGTCCAGCAGCCGCCGGGCTACATCAAGGACGGCGACGAAGGGGAGGTGCTTCGGCTGCGGAAGGCACTGTACGGGCTGCGCCAAGTGCCAAGGGCATGGAACACAAAGGTCGACGATATCCTTGCCTCTCTAGGTTTCGAGCGTTGTCCATCGGAGCATCCTGTGTACCGGCGAGGGACGGGCGCATCATTGCTACTCGTTGGAGTGTACATGGACGACCTTGTCATCACCGGCCTAGACCTGAAGGAGATTGACAAGTTCAAGTCGTAGATGGCCGAACTTTTTAGCATTAGCGATCTGGGGAAGCTGAGCTTCTACCTTGGCATCGAGGTGCTCAAGAGCAGGACTGCACCACGGTCTGTCAGGCAGCGTACGCCAAGAAACTGCTAGAATGGGCAGGACTAACGGATTGCAATCCCTGCAACACTCCCATGGAAGCACGGCTCAAACTCAGCAAGCAGGGCAGTGGTGATCCGATGGACGTGACCCTGTACTGGAGCATCATTGGTGGTCTGCGCTATCTGACACACACCAGGCCCGACATCACATTTGTTTTCAGGTATTTAAGCAAATTCATGGAGGCCCTTGCAGCTAATCACTACGCTGCGGTGAAACATCTACTGAGATATGTTGCAGGGACCCTGGATCATGGATGCGCGTATGTGCGTGGCAAAGGAGCGCTAGAACTGATCGGATAGAGCGATTCTGATCACGCCGGAGATACTGATGATCGCAAGAGCACGACGGGCGTCATCTTCTTCCTCGGCAAAAGCCCGGTGCGTTGGCAGTCTCAGAAACAACGGGTGGTGGCGATATCATCTTGTGAGGCCGAATATATGGCAGCCACCACTGCTGCTTGTCAAGGGACTTGGCTTGCGTGGATCCTCGGTGAGATGCTCAAAGAGAAGCCGGTGAAGCCAAATCTGCTGGTTGACAATAAGTGAGCAATCTCATTGTCAAAGAACCCTGTCTTCCACGAGAGAAGCAAACATATTGAGCTCAGGTACCACTTCATCCGTGAGTGTGTGGAGAAGGGACAGATCGACATTGATTATATCAGGACAGAGGATCAGCTGGCCGATTTGCTGACAAAGGCACTTGGGCGCACTGTGTTCCAGGAGCCGAGGAGGAGGATCAACATGTAGTGGCGGAGCCAAGGGCCGGCGTGCCTGGGCAGATAGCTAGTTAATTTTTTTAAGTACTAGCAGAAAGTGAGGTGGACAAGCATCTAAAAAAGCAAGATTATTTACATTTTGCCCAGGCTATGAAGATGAGCTGCCTCCGCCACTGTCAACATGACAGGAATAAATCGACCACGACAAGCTTAAAGGGGTGATTTGTTAGCTTACTTAATCTAGTGGTTGGTCAAATTTAAATTAGCCTAGCTTTGTTTCAGTTTTTCAGTTAGCAGATAGGCATGATCACGCAACTTGTTAGGCGGGTCGTGCGCGTAGTTAGTGTCTGGGTCAGCTCCGGGCTCGTGGCATGGCACGAGCGCATAACCGGATCGTGACGCCAAGGTAGGATCTCTACCGGCCACCGATTTCCTTGTAAGCTGAATAAGTAGCGACGAGAGATAATGGAAAAGTTGCAGCGAGAGTACGCAACGCAAAAACACTGAGGCTGAGGCTGAGGCTTTAGTGTGTGTGTGCGCGTACTCTGTACTCTGAGAGATTCAGGTTTAGCCAACGCTATCACTAAGCAGGCTAGAATAAATCTGCCGGCCGATCGTCGATCTCCTTCCCTCTGCCTGCCGCATCTAGCTAGCAGAGTATCATCACTAGGAAGCATCGAGAGTGAGTTCACTATATGTGTGACGCAGACGTGAAGAGGCACGTACGTCGTATGTCCCCGGCCGGCAAGCTACCTCGGCCCCGGCTCAACCTGTGTGAGATACCTGCATGCAGGAGTACGCCGCGACATGCACGACGGCCGGACCGGACCGGACGCATCCAATGCTGCCGGCCCGCGACCTTCGTGCCTCCAGTTGATCGTGGCCCACGCCGGCGTACCCACGTTGTACTAGCAGGGTGCACAGGATACCCGGTCAAAACCATTGCCTTTGATATATAATTTTGTCCACTTTGCAGCGTGTGACACCCCTAAATCTAAGTAAAAAATATATCTGACTTACATAGTGATGATATCGGGTTATTTTTTTCTCTCGGTCTGCCCACGCACACGCATGCACGCACGCACGGCCTCTGCTGCCTGCTCGTGCACGCACGCACACAGACCGGCCCTGGCATGTGCTTGACTGCTTCTGCCGCCGCCTGCCTGGGGGTTGCGCGAGCATCCAAAATCTGCCCATCGAACCGGCCGAACAACAAGGAACGAACGAACGAACGAACGAACGGTTTAATTCGGGGTGGCAGGCGCTGTCAGCCCGGCGAGGCGATTCTAGCATGCACGTTAATAGTGTGCACGCATCAATCGTTGGCCAGGACACGGAGCGATATTTGGGCTGGGAGAGTGGGGCATATCCCGAAAAATGCATTCGTTCATCCAATACAGCTTCCTCCCTCCATACCTGCACACTTTAAGGGCATACTGTCAGAGAAGCTACAGAAGAATGACATCCTTTGCTCAGAGTGTACGGTGTATGGCAGCTATAATACTCACCTGGACATAGCTTCATGCATGCCCCTGACAAGCAATGCAACGTCAAGAGGAAGAAACCCGTATACACGAGTTCTATAATTTTCAATTTCCGCACCTGAGAAGCAGTCATACACGTACTCTAAAATGAAAGGTAAGTCAAGATATTTGTTAGACAAGTAAAATCCAGAACTATCTTGCAATACATCTCAAGATACTAAAAGAAATTCTGTGAATACATAAAAATACTGCGCTATAGCACATCTCCTCGTACAAATTAATCCAAAAAAGAAATGTGATCTTACAATTATTAGTATCGCCTGCGGAACAAAAGGAAATTTAATTCTACACAACATGTTGTTTAGCAATCTTACCATTAGTTTTATCTGCCCAGGTGCTGTTTGTAAACATAGATGTGCTAATTGTAACATAGAATGTTGCATCTACAATAATAAGAAAAACTCACTAGAGGATACCTCAATATAACCGAGTGTCAAATTCCGTAAGTTCATTGCCGTTAAGAAAATTTACTAATTTTACATATTGTATTCACATTGTAAGTCATTAATAAGTAAGAAAATTTGGTACAAATAAGTAGAAACCATGCGGATTTCCTGCCCATCCTCCCTCCAAAATGGCTCGCAACAGCGATTCTCATACCAGCAGTCAATCTTCGCCAAGCATGTACTCCGAAGCATGTGTCGTCCCCCCAGTCTCATCAAACACGAACATATATTCACCGTATACTATGGACGAGTACCGTAAGGAGGAGCAGGTGGAGTAAGCAAGCCGCGAGATCGGATGCAAGTATTTATGTTATTTGTAAAACAATAATCTTGTAACTCCGATTTGCTCAAGGACAACAAAAAATGGAGATTTTTATTAACAATGTCTTTTTCTGTAATTTCAGTGAAAAATGCAATTTTCTATCTTAAATATAATGTATGTTAATGAAATTTTATATCTTAAATTATCATTTATTTATAAATGTGTCTGAGCAAAAATGATTCTTAACGATGATTGTCATTAAGGCTTGCTTTGATTAATGGTAATATAATTAATTATCTAAATCGGTGATGGTGTACAGACCATTGCATTTGCAATACGTGACATGGCATTATAGTTCCGCCATCTTCCATAATGTAACGAGGCGCATCCTTTATCACGCCGCTAAAGCGCTAGCTCGGCGGATCACGTTGTGTCGCGCCAAAAAATCCGCCGTTGTTGCACGATCCCCGACATAGTTATCCCTGGCGAGTTTTTTTTTGCCACGTGGTGACTAGGGCTGTGCCTATGTGTCTATAAGCGCCAGGGCCTGAGCTCGGTGTTGTAGTGTTGGGGCACAAGAGCTAGGGATCAGAAAAATCTCATCACATATGGTGAAACCACATCTTGAAAGAGACAAGATAGTAGATCTCGGTCTTCACAACCTTGTGGGCAGAGCCCGGTGCTTGATTTATTTTCTTAATTTAACTTTTTCTTTTTCCCTTTTCTCTTGTTTTTCTTCTCTAGTGGAGGTTAACCTGAATTTTTGTCACTCCACCTAGTGGTGGATAGATGGGAGGCTTGTCCTCTCCCTTCTCTCATGTGCAATGTCCAAAATGATCCTTGGTCATAAACCTAAATGTTGGTGGACGCTTGCACCTGTTTGGGCCACCTAAAACACTTTATAAGTTCATCTCCTCACAGCCCACATGAGGAGAATACCCAATGAACACTTCCTTCTTCTTTACATGGAATTTATGTTGTATAGAAAGAGAGGAGGGATCTAGATATGTAGACGAGTGAGACGCAAACGTACTCCAATAGTTGGAAGTTCCCAGCTCGGTGCTTTGTGCATCACTTATCTGAGCTTCTGTTTCATGCTGCAGAGTCTTAAACGCCAACTTACCTTTGGCTTTGCTTGGGGGAATGACAAGGGCCGGCCCTGAGGGGGGACTGGAGGGGCAGCCGCCCCGGGCCCTAGGATTGAAGGGGGGCCCTGATAGGTAATGTCATGTGCATGGAGAAAGAGAGCACGCGGTGCTGCAATTAGAGGATCTTGAGAGCTTATCTCTCGTGCGTTTCAAAGAGAGGAAAATCAGTGCCTCTGTTGCCTGCGCGTTTTTCCTTGTTGCCGAGACACGGGTCTTTTTCCTTTGTTGCTTGGCCCTTTTATTTGTTCTAGTTAGCTTGCCTTTTTCTCCTTTTGTTAGCTACGAGATTATTAAGTGGGATGGGACTGGTGGACTACACCATGGACGCAAGAGGAAAGAGAATGCATAAAATCTTTTACCCCTAAAAAATGCATAAACTATTTTTATTATTTGAGGTAGAGTGCACACAATCTTGTAGGGGTTCGTATCATGGAAAATAAAAAAATTCTACCGCATACAAACAAACAAGCCAAGATCTATCTACTAGATTGTAGCAACGAGTCGATAGAAGAACTCACCCTCGAAGCTTCCAAAGTGTTTAACGAGAGAAGATTCTTGTGGGTGATGCAGTCATACTCTTGCCGATCTCAAGATCGTGTAGACGATCCTTCCGGCGCTGCGTTCTGGCAGCGCTTCCGCAGTCGGTCACGTTCGGTACTCGATGAAGACCTGCCTCTCCCTTGTTCCAGTAGGCAGCGGAGGTTGTAGCACTCTCCTCGCGATTCCGGCAGCATGACGGCGTGGTACCGGAAGTAGAGGGGAGATCTCGCAGGGCTTCGCCTTAATCCGGAGCGAGTATGGTGGACTATGAGAGAGGCCTTGGCGATCTAGGGTTTAGAGACACCAAGGGGAGAGAGCTAGGCCGACGGCTAGGGCTTGGGGAGGGCCCCAACTCGGCGACTAGGGCAAACCCTAGGGCGACGGCGGCGTCTTGGTGGCCGGCGGCTAGGGTTAGGGTTTTGGTGGAGAGAGGTCTCGGGAAGAGGGGCACCCTTGCCCCTCCTTTTATAGGTGGGAGGGCGCCGGCCAAGGGGAGGGAGTCCTCCCCCTAGTCGGCCTCCTTGGCCGGCGGGTGGAGGGAGAGGAACTCCTCCCCAAGTAGGTTTCCTACTCTCCCTCCACCAAGCAAAACTGCCGTTTGACTTCTTCAAATTGGCGTTTGACTTTTCAAACTAGGATTTGATTTATCCCTTTATTTTGCTCAGCCATGATACCTAGTACATGATGCAACCATTCCACATTGTCATGACACATTCATGTACCCTTCCCCTCCGGAGTGTCGGACCTTCCGGAACCTTCTAGAACATTCCCGATGAAATCATCGGAATCATTCCCCAACTCCGAAACTGGACTTTCCTTATATGAATCTTATTCTCCGGACCATTGCAGATCTCCTCGTGATATCCCGGATCCCATCCGAGACTTCGAACAACATTTGGTCCCTTACTCATCATTCCATAACTACTCAATAACATCGAATCCTTAAGTGTGTCTCCCTACGGTTCGTGAATTATGTGGATATGATCGAGACACTTCTCCGAACAATAACCAATAGAGGAATCTGAAAATTCATATGGATCCCACATATTTCTACGATTACTTTGCGATCGAATGAACCACTTACATACGATACCAATTTCCCTTTGTCTCACGATAGTTTACTTATCCGAGGTTTTGATCGTCGGTATCTCTGCATACCTAGTTCAACCTTGTTACCGATAAGTACTCTTTTCTCGTTCCCGTGGTATGTGATCCCTTGTGAGCCAGTCACATGCTTGCAAGCTAATTAGATGACATTCCACCGAGAGGGCCCAGAGTATATCTATCCGTCATATGGATGGACAAATCCCACTATTGATCCATGTGTCTCAACCCATACTTTCTGAACACTCAATGCCACCTTTATAGCCACCCAGTTACGGTGTGGTGTTTGATGTCATCAAAGCATCCTTCCGGTGATGGTGATAAGCATTGAAAGAACATTTCTTAATCCCTAGTGTTTTGTGTGTTAGATAACAATACCAAGGATCTTTTAATGTGTGTTGAAGTGTTGCAGCTCAGAACTCTGCCTTTGGGGGCGGATAATCCGGCCCCACCAGGGGCGGATAATCCGCCCCTCCCTCTGCCCAAGCAAGTGCAAGCCCCAGAAGGGGGGGGCGGAATATTGGCCGGACTTTCCTGTCTGGCCGGATAATCCGCCCCACAGGGGGGCAGATAATCCGCCCCTCCTGCTCTTCGCCAAGGCGCAAGCCCCAGAGAGGGGGCGGAGTTTTGGCCGGACTTTCCGGCCTCGCTGGATAATTCACCCCTCAGGGGGGCCGGATTATCCGCCCCCAAGATCTTCTCCAAGTTTCACCAAGGCGCAAGCCCCAGAGAGGGGGCGGAGTTTCCCCCGGAGAATCCGCCCTTGGGGCGGAGTTTTCCCAGGGGGGCGGATAATCCGCCCCAAGTGGGGGGCGGATAATCCGCCCCCAAAGTTGTGCAACGGCCAGATCTGGGGAGGGGGTATTTAAGCCAGCCTTCCCCCTCCTGCCAGACCTCTTGATTCATCTCGAAAAGGAACAGATCAGATCTCAAAACTTCATACAAGAGTGCTCCACCTAGATCCACCCAAAGTCCCCATCCCTTGGGGAATCGAAGGAGGAGAACTCGATCTTCATCATCAGCAATCAAGCGCTTCATCTCCTCTCCATTCATTTGGAGAACCTCCGATCTAGTACTTCTTGCAAAGATCTAGATCCTCGTTTTTGTTTATATTGATAAACCTTGTTTTTGTGACAGCTTGTTGTCATCCCGGGAGCCCCCAATTCGGTTGTGGGTGTGTGCCCCGATAGTGTTGTAAAAGGCACCGGTTCCCGCCTCGAAGGGAACCAATAGTGGAGAAGGTGGATCAGGCCTCTCGTGGCGAGATCCATCGGAGAATAGGGTGAGGCCTATTGTGGCGTGGTGGTCTTAGAACCGCCCACCCCTCCAACGCAGATGTACTTCCCTTAACAAGGAAGGAACTGCGGTAAAACAAATCCCTGTGTCTTCGCGTGCTCCACTACGGTTTCCTCGCTCCTCTTTTACGTGCTTAGTAGTTAGGTCTACATATAGGAAAATTCTCGTAGTTGCATATCTAGAGAATTTACTTTGTGTCAAGCCTAAAATTGAAAAAGTATTAAAAATTGGTTAGCACCTATTCACTCCCCCCTCTAGGTGCCCATATGATCCATTTCAATTGGTATCAGAGCCTCGGCTCTTATTTTGGGCTTAACCGCCTAAGAGAAGTATGGGTTCCAAGGGAGATGGGAGTGATGCTCCGGAGGTAGTCACCATGAACGATCTCAAGACGTTGGAAACAACCTTGGTGAGTTCAATGGAGGCTAAGATGGAAGAGATGCGTCAATTGATAATGCGTCTCTCCACATCCGCAGCATCACCTCCATCTAACTCTGAGGATACCACTCCGCAATCCAAGGAAACGGGTAAAACTGTTTCCAAAGATAACGAAGTGGTAGGTGATGATACTAGTAAGAGCTCCTCTTCGAAAAAGGATAGCGGTAAGGATGGATACAATGAGGTTTCTCATGTGTATTCCCCTGATCCGCCTATTCCTCACCCACACATACATAATAGGGGTGATCCACCCAAACTATCAGCTTCTACTTTCTCTCAATGGCAATTTTTGATGAAATCTCATGTGTGCAGTTCCTCCATAGAGTTGTGGAAGATCATCGAAAATGGTCTTCACGTTGGAAATCCTAACAATCTCACAAGGAGAGAAGTGGTCGATAGCCAACTCAATGCTACAGCTCTACACATGATACAGCTTGGTGTGGGTGATAAAGACATGCCACACATTCAGCATCTTAGCACAGCTAAAGAAGCTTGGGATGCCCTTACCGAGCTCTTCATCGGAAATGAAAGTATGAGAAGGAATAGATATGATGCCTTGAGCAATGAAGCTGAAGGATTTTATATGCTGGATGGAGAAGACCACGAGGACATGTATAGGAGGCTCAAGGCAATAGCTACAACCTTCAGAAACCACGGCGCAGCTCATGCTGATGATGCTTGGATCAAGCGCAAGTATGTCAGTGCTCTTATGCCATTTGAGCCCACAGATTTGAAAAGTCTCCAAGGTAGGCATAATTATCACCTCATGTAATCCAATGAGGTAATGCAAGAAATGGCCGCATTCAAAGTGGCTGCCAAGAATGCCGAAGATGCTCGTGCTCGAGCTATGGGGATGCAAAAGGGGGTCAACATGGCTTTGAAGACTAGTGTGATTGATCATGATGAATATGCGGTAGAAGGCCTGGACTGTCCCGAAGATATAAAAAGGATCCAAGGACAATACTTGGCTCTTTATGCAAGAAACTTTTGGAAAGATCCAGCCAAGGCTAAAGCTGAACTAGATCGCAAAAGTGGAGCCTATGGAAGAAAAGAAAATGGTCCTAAGCTGAGAACTTGCTTTAATTGTGGTGACCGGCTGCACTTCGTAGCTGAGTGTCCATATCAAAGTAGAGAGGATAATGGAGGAAGACTCATTTTCAAGTACAAATCAAAAGCTCCACGTAAGAAACAGTTTGTAAAGAAAAATGCTCCTTTCAAGAAGCAACCAAAAATTGTTCTAGTAGCTCAAGAAGAATGTTCATCGGGGAGTGAAGATGAGGACCAGGACGATAGCTCTCAAGAGGTGGCTGCTATAGCCACCACATCTACATCAACATCACTCTTCGACTCTCCAAATGAAAACATCATCAACAAGAATCCTACTTGTCTCATGGCAAGAAGCTCCGAGGTAACTTCTTCTAACTCTTCCTTTCCCAAGGCTATGATAGACATGGATGATCCTGCTAGTCTTAAGGTTAAAGAAGAGATTATTGCCTTGGATTATTTCTATACTAACCTGCAAGGTGAGCACAAAGTTCGTTTTGAGGCTCTTATGGATCAGTTGGCCCAAAACGAAGCACTCCTCGAAGAAAAGGGCAGAATTGAAAGGGAGGATGCAATGGAAATTGCATCCCTAAAAAATGCTCTTGAAGAAGAAGAAGAAGCTCGGGTCTCTCTTGAAGAGAGGCTTGAGTCTATGGAAGAGTCACATGAAGAAATTGTGACTAAACTCGTTAAGGAACGTGACAATGCGGTCACCAAGGCAAAGAAGTTAAAGAAGGAAAGGATTGACTTTGGGGCTGCTCATGATAGACTCTCCGAGGAATTGGAGAAACTTGACAATGCTCATAAGGCGTTGAAAAACGAGTTCTCTATCCTCAATGAGTCACATGATCAGCTTCAAAGTCGATTGGCCGAATATGATACTCCTAGCTCGTCCAACTCAACATATAGTAATAAGAAAAATGCTAATGTGGAAAAAGGAGTGATCAAGGACATCACTACAAAGGATAAAGGTGTGCTTGATGAAGTCCTTGACAAGCAAAGGTCAAATCATGGTAAAGAGGGACTTGGGTATGTCACTAAGTCCAAGAAGAAGAAAACCAAGAAGAACAAGACCAAGAATGTGCAATTAAAGACAAGCACTGCTGAGAAGGTTGTCACAAAAGACAAGACTAATAATATTGGTTTTGCAGGGTCTCACAATCCGAATTATGAACTCTTTTGTGATGATTATGGCGATGTTTATGCTTATTATGTTGGTCCTTTTGATGAATATATTGCTTGGTCTATTTGGGTCCCAAAGACCCTTGTTACTAACATGAAAGGACCCATTGAAAAATGGGTACCTAAAACCAAGAAGTAATTTTCTTGCAGGGCTATGCTTCCGGTGGGTCGAAATGGGTGCTGGATAGTGGCTGCACTAGTCATATGACCGGAAGCAAGGAGATCATCACGGAGATGCGTCCAAATCTTGATAATATCACAGTCTCCTATGGTGATAAGTCTAAATCTCAGGTATTTGGTCTTGGCAAGGTTGTGGTTGCCCATGATATCTCTCTCGTGGACGTCATGCTTGTTGAGACCCTTGGCTACAATCTTCTTTCTGTTCGTGCCCTTGGCAAGATGGGTTTTGCTGTTTTTATCGATGATGATTTGGTGGTACTCTTATGGAGCAAGTCTCTAAAGGTCGCTTTCGTTGGATACTTCGAAAATGACTTGTATGTGGTGGACTTCTCGGGGAAAACCACTTCGGGTCCGATGTGTCTATTCGGAAAGGCCGACGTGGGCTGGCTATGGCATCGCCGTTTAGCCCATGTCAACATGAGAACTTTGCAAAGTCTCCAAAAGGGTGGCCACATTCTTGGACTAAAAGACAATGTCTCTTTTGCCAAAGATCGTGTTTGCAGGGCCTGTGTTGAAGGAAAAATGCATGATTCACCCCACAAGAGGAAGACTATTGTGTCATCGAAGAGGATCTTGGAATTACTCCATGTGGATTTATTTGGACCTCCTTCTCATGCAAGTCTTGGTGGGAAGAAATATTGCTTGGTCATCGTCGATGATTACTCAAGATATACATGGGTATATTTCTTCAAGCTGAAAAGTGAGACTCAACAAACTGTCATCGACTTTGCCAATGAAGTTCAACGTCAACACAATGTTCCCATCTTGGCAATTGGAAGTGACAACGGCACAGAATTCAAGAACTACACTTTAAATGAGTTTCTTAGCGAAGAGGGGATTAGACACCAATATTCCGCTGCGTACACCCCTCAACAAAATGGTGTAGCCGAGAGGAAGAACCGGACTTTGATGGATATGAAGATCTATGCTAGCTGAATTCAAGTATCCTTATAATTTTTAGGCTGAAGCCATTTCCACTGCTTGTCACTCATCAAACCGGCTCTACCTTCGGAAGATCTTGGACAAGACCCCATATGAAATACTTACCGGCAACAAACCCAACATCTCATACTTCAGGGTATTCGGTTGTAAGTGTTTCTTTCTTATTAAAGGTGTCCGTTTGTCAAAATTTGAATCCAAGGCTTTAGAAGGTATTTTTGTTGGTTACGGTGCCGAATCCCACACTTATAGAGTCTACAACAAGCTCACTGGGATTATTGTAGAATCTTGTAGTGTGGAGTTCGATGAAAATAACGGCTCCTTTGTAGGGCAAGTTGATGTTTGTGATGCAGATGTTGAAATACCCCAAGATGCCATAAGAAGAATGGGCGTGGGATTTTTCCGCCCCATTGAGGAACCCCTTGTGGCGGATCGGGAAGGACAATGCTCCACACATGTGGAGCCCTCATCTACACAAGATCAACAAGCTCCTACTGTTGGAGACAATCCTGCACCAACACCACAATCTGCTGAAGATCATCTGTCCTCTGGACAAGATGGTAGTCCCAGGCCGGATTACCCGCCCCCTGGCACTCCAACTCGTACCAGGGGATCCGAAGGAGAAATCAACATCTCTGAAGCTCCCAGGCCGGATTCTCCGGCACCCAGGGGCGGATTATCCGGCCCTGGTTCTCCAACTCCATTCAGGCTTTCTCAGGAAGATGGTTCTGGTACTTCATCTCCCAGGCCGGATAGTCTGGCCCCTCCAAGGGGCGGATTATCCGGGCCTGAAGAAAATATTCAGCAACAATCTTCTGGCAGTACCGGTGACCAAGATCAATGGCAATGCAGTAATCAAGACAAGGATACAACAATTGAATCCACTCCTCCGAGAAACAATAAGGATATTGAGGCTCGTCGCAAGGCTCGTGCTGATCGCAACCTTGAACTAAGAGGTCACACTCTTGACAAGGTAGTTGGTGATCTACGACGAAGGGTATCCACTCGAAGAGAGCTTGCTAGCTTCTGTGATCATCAAGCTCATATTTCCATGGTTGAACCAAAGAAGGTTTTTGATGCTCTTGAAGACCCCGATTGGGTTGTTGCAATGCATGAAGAATTAAACAACTTCGAACGCAACAAAGTTTGGAAGCTCGTAGAAAAGCCAAAGGATTGCCGCAATGTTATCGGCACCAAGTGGATCTTCAAGAACAAACATGATGAAAATGGCATTGTTGTGAGGAATAAAGCATGACTCGTGGCTCAAGGATTCTCTCAAGTAGAAGGAATTGATTTTGGCGAGACCTACGCTCCTGTAGCTCGTCTTGAGTCCATCCGTATCCTTCTTGCATATGCATCCCATCATAATTTTAAATTACAACAAATGGATGTTAAGAGCGCTTTCCTTAATGGTCCTCTACATGAGTTAGTATACGTCAAGCAGCCCCCGGGGTTCGAGGACCCCAAATTTCCGAACCATGTCTACAAACTCGATAAGGCGCTCTATGGCCTTAAACAAGCCCCACGTGCGTGGTATGAGCACCTTAAAGAGCTTTTGCTAGACCGTGGATTCAAAGTTGGGCAAATCGATCCCACTCTTTTTACTAAGAAGGTCAATGGGGAGCTTTTTGTATGCCAACTTTATGTAGATGACATTATTTTTGGCTCTACTAACCAAGCTTTTAACGATGAATTTTCAAAGCTTATGACTGACAGGTTTGAGATGTCCATGATGGGTGAGCTAAGGTTTTTTCTCGGATTTGAAATAAAACAACTTAGAGAGGGAACCTTTATTAATCAAGCTAAGTACATCCAAGACATGCTCAAAAGGTTCAAGATGACGGATCTCAATGGCGTTGCTACCCCAATGCAAACAAAGTGTCATCTTGAGCTCAATCCCAAGGGTAAAGATGTGGATCAAAAGGTATACCGATCCATGATCGGCTCTCTCCTTTACCTCTGCGCATCTAGGCCCGATATCGTGTTAAGTGTAGGAGTGTGTGCAAGGTACCAAGCCGCTCCTAAAGAAAGCCACTTAGTGGCGGTCAAGCGAATCTTCCGATATTTGGTTCATTCCCCAAATTTTGGGTTATGGTATCCCAAGGGTTCAAGTTTCTCTCTGTGTGGTTACACCGATTCAGATTGGGCTGGTGACAAAGATGATAGGAAATCAACCTCTGGTGCATGCCAATTCTTGGGCAGGTCTCTAGTGTGTTGGTCATCAAAGAAACAGAATTGTATTTCACTCTCAACCGCCGAAGCTGAATATGTTGCTGCTGCAAGTGCTTGTACTCAATTGTTATGGATGAGGCAAACTTTAAAGGAATATGGTGTCAACTGTGACAAAGTGCCTCTTTTATGCGACAATGAAAGTGCTATCAAAATTGCTTACAATCCTGTGCAGCATACAAGAACAAAACATATAGAGATTCGCAACCACTTTATTCGGGATCATGTTGCTCGTGGAGATATTGCTCTGTCCTTTGTGAGCACGAAGAACCAACTTGCTGATATTTTCACGAAGCCCCTCGATGAAGCAAGATTTTGTTATTTGCGGAATGAGCTAAATATCATAGATTCAAGGAGCTTGGCTTGACTATTCTTGCACACTCACTTGCTCTTATTCATGTATTTGGTTTAGATGCGGGCATAGACATAGGGGGAGTGTGGTCCTAATTGATTGGGCCAACCCTCCCCCCATAATGCCGAAAGCAAGTAAAATCATTTCCCTTAATATCATTTTGTGATATGTGGGTCATCGATGAGCATTGGTTTTGAACTCAAGATACATCTTCGCGGTGTCATACCATGCGCTCCAACATGGTGGCTTCGGCCACCGCCCTCTTCCTCGAGAAGAGTTGGTTTTTCATGGGTCTCATTGGATTTTCTTGCATACCTAGGGTGCTCTGGACTGATTCTGTTTTCCAGAATTTCTGGGGGGGGGCGGATTCTCCGCCCTTCTTCCTTTTTGGCGTTTCGATGCCAAAGGGGGAGAAGTAGTTCTATTAGGTCTCGTGGATTTGCAAGGGTCGGGCACAAGCTTTTCGATTTTAGTCGTTTTTCATTTGCTTGCTTGTGCCTTTTCTAGCGTGAACTTGTTTGCTATTTGTGGTTGTTTGTGTAAGACTATGTCGTACTCCACAGTTTGGTACTATGTTTGGTATTCATGGATTTCTGGATTTATCTATCATGGGCCCCATGGAATTCTGGAATTATGGAGCATATTTGATGACATATGGATTCATGGGATTATCTATGTATGCCTTGGCTATATATTCCGGTGGTATGACATTTTTTCTCCAAACCTTAAAGTAGTGGTCTACCTAGTGTGTGTATTTGTATTCAAATGCAAATCTTAAATATGCACACATCTAGGGGGAGCGTCTTTCATTATCTAAGGTGGCACTTGTCGGTTTCATTGCAAATCCTAGTATTGTCATCTAACACCAAAAAGGGGGAGATTGAAAGAACATTTCTTAATCCCTAGTGTTTTGTGTGTTAGATAACAATACCAAGGATCTTTTAATGTGTGTTGAAGTGTTGCAGCTCAGAACTCTGCCTTTGGGGGCGGATAATCCGGCCCCACCAGGGGCGGATAATCCGCCCCTCCCTCTGCCCAAGCAAGCGCAAGCCCCAGAAGGGGGGGCGGAATATTGGCCGAACTTTCCTGCCTGGCCGGATAATCCGCCCCACAGGGGGGCAGATAATCCGCCCCTCCTGCTCTTCGCCAAGGCGCAAGCCCCAGAGAGGGGGCGGAGTTTTGGCCGGACTTTCCGGCCTCGCCGGATAATCCGCCCCTCAGGGGGGCCGGATTATCCGCCCCCAAGATCTTCTCCAAGTTTCACCAAGGCGCAAGCCCCAGAGAGGGGGCGGAGTTTCCCCCGGAGAATCCGCCCTTGGGGCGGAGTTTTCCCAGGGGCCCGATAATCCGCCCCAAGTGGGGGGCGGATAATCCGCCCCCAAAGTTGTGCAACGGCCAGATCTGGGGAGGGGGTATTTAAGCCAGCCTTCCCCCTCCTGCCAGACCTCTTGATTCATCTCGAAAAGGAACAGATCAGATCTCAAAACTTCATACAAGAGTGCTCCACCTAGATCCACCCAAAGGCCCCATCCCTTGGGGAATCGAAGGAGGAGAACTCGATCTTCATCATTAGCAATCAAGCGCTTCATCTCCTCTCCATTCATTTGGAGAACCTCCGATCTAGTACTTCTTGCAAAGATCTAGATCCTCGTTTTTGTTTATATTGATAAACCTTGTTTTTGTGACAGCTTGTTGTCATCCCGGGAGCCCCCAATTCGGTTGTGGGTGTGTGCCCCAATAGTATTGTAAAAGGCACCGGTTCCCGCCTCGAAGGGATCCAATAGTGGAGAAGGTGGATCAGGCCTCTCGTGGCGAGATCCATCGGAGAATAGGGTGAGGCCTATTGTGGCGTGGTGGTCTTAGAACCGCCCACCCCTCCAACGCAGATGTACTTCCCTTAACAAGGAAGGAACTGCGGTAAAACAAATCCCTGTGTCTCCGCGTGCTCCACTACGGTTTCCTCGCTCCTCTTTTACGTGCTTAGTAGTTAGGTCTACATATAGGAAAATTCTCGTAGTTGCATATCTAGAGAATTTACTTTGTGTCAAGCCTAAAATTGAAAAAGTATTAAAAATTGGTTAGCACCTATTCACTCCCCCCTCTAGGTGCCCATACGATCCATTTCAGGTATGATCTCATGGTCGAAGGAATTAGGTTACTATGTATCATAAAGCTTATAGCAATTGAACTATTAAAATGACTTGATCTTTATGCTACGCTTATCTATAGGAGTATGTCCTTCATACCATTCTCCTAATGATATGATCTTGTTGTTAATAACATCTCAATGTTCATGATAGCGAAACCACAATCATCTATTAACCAACAAGCTAGTATTATGAAGAGGCTTTACTAGGGACTCTAATTTAGTTCACAAATCACACAAGTATCAATGTTTCCTTGTTAATACTGTTATAGCATGAATGCAAACATTTATCATAAACACAAAGATATAATAATAACTACATTTATTATTGCCTCTAGGGCATGTCTCCAACAGTCTCCCACTTGCACTAGAGTCAACTAATCTAGATAACATGGTAATATACCGAACACCCATGGAAGTTTGGTGTTGGTCATGTTTTGCCCTCGGGAGAGGTTTAGTCAACGGATCCGCCACATTCAGACATGTGTGTACTTTGCAAATCTTTATGTCACCATCTTGGACATGTTCTCGAATAGCGTGAAAACGTAGCTTGATGTGCTTCAGCTTCTTGTGTGGCCTTGGTTCTTGAGCATTGGCTATGGCGCCCATGTTATCACAGTAGATAGACATTGGGTCCAGCGCACTTGGAACCACACCGAGCTCTGTAATGAACTCCTTCATGTATATCGCTTCTTGTGAAGCCTCCGAAGCAGCTATGTATTCCGATTCAGTTGAAGATCTAGCCACAACGCTTTACTTTGCACTCCTCCAGCTAATTGTTGCACCATTCAAAGTAAATACGTGTCCAGATTGTGATTTAGAATCATCCGGATCGGTGTTCCAACTAGCATCGGTGTAACCATTAACAACGAGTTGTTCATCACCTCCATGAGAAAGAACCATATCCTTAGTTCTTCTCAAGTACTTAAGGATGTTTTTGAACGATGTCCAATGATCCACTCCTGGATCACTTTGATATCTGCTAGTCAAACTAACAGCATTTGCAATGTCGGGTCAAGTACATAGCATGGCATACATTAGAGATCCTTTGGCTGAGGCATAGGGAGTCTTACTCGTTCTTTCTCTATCTTCTGTCGTTGCAGGACTTTGAGTTTTACTCAAGGTCGTATTGGGCAACATGGGCAAGAACCCTTTCTTGCTATCTTCCATTCCAAACCTCTTTAGAACTTTGTCCAAATATTTACTTTGTGACGATCATATTAGGCGTCTCGATCTATCTCTATAAATCTTTATGCCTAATATGTAAGCTGCTTCGCCAAGATCTTTCATTGAAAAACTATTATTCAAATATTCCTTGACACTATTAAGAAGGTTTATATCATTCCCAATCAACAATATGTCATCTACATATAGTATTAAGAATGCTACAGAGCTCCCACTCACTTTTTTGTAAATACAAGCTTCTCCATAAGTTTGTATAAAACCAAAACTTTTGATTACCTTATCAAAACGTTGATTCCAACTTCGGGATGCTTGATTCAACACATATATGGACCGTTGAAGTTTGCATACCTTGTTAGAGTGTTTAGGATCGAAAAAACCTTTGGGTTGCATCATATACAACTCTTCAGGAACGTTGTTTTGACATCCATCTGCCATATCTCATAATCGTAATATGCAGCGATTGCTAACATAATCCTCACAGACTTTAGCTTCACTACTGGTGAGAAAGTCTCATCGTAGTCAACTCCTTGAATTTGTCGAAACCCTTTTGCGCCAAGTCGAGCTTTATAGACAGTAACATTACCATCATTATATGTTTTCTTCTTGAAAATCCATTTGTTCTCGATAGCCTTCCGACCATCTGGTAAGTCCACCATAGTCCATACTTGGTTTTCGTACATGGATCCAATCTCGCATTTCATGGCATCTTGCCATTTATTGGAATCTGGGCTCATCATCGCTTCCTCATATGTCGCAGGGTCATCGGTGTTGTCCACCAACATGACACTCATAACGGGATCATACCAATCAGGAGTGGTACGAGTTCTCGTTGACCTGCGAGGCTCTGTAGCAACTTCAACTGAAGTTTCATGATCATCATCATTAGCTTCTTCTCTTATTGGTGTAGGCGCCACAGGAACTACTTCCGTTGTTGCGCTACTCGCAAGTTCGAGAGAAGGTTCAACAACCTCGTCGAGTTATACTTTCCTTCCAGTCACTTCTTTCGAGAGAAATTCCTTCTCTAGAAAGGATCCATTCTTGGCAACGAAGATTTTGCCTTCGGATCTATGATAGAAGGTATACCCAATAGTTTCCTTCGGATATCCTATGAAGACGCATTTTTCCGCTTTGGGTTCAAGCTTGTCCGGTTGTAACTTCTTTACATAGGCTTCGCAACCCCAAACTTTAAGGAACGACAATTTAGGTTTCTTCACAAACCATAATTCATTCGGTGTCGTTTCAACGGATTTAGATGGTGCCCTATTTAAAGTGAATGCGGTTGTTTCTAATGCATAACCCCAAAATGATAGCGATAAATCTGTAAGTGACATCATAGAACGAACCATATCTAAGAAAGTTCGATTACGATGTTCGAACACACCATTACGCTGTGGTGTTCCCGGCGGTGTCAATTGTGAAAGTATTCCTCATTTCTTCAAATGATCGCCAAACTCGTAACTTAGATATTCACCTCCACGATCAGAACGTAGAAATTTAATCTTCTTTTTACGTTGATTCTCTACCTCACTTTGAAATTCCTTAAACTTTTCGAAAGTTTTGGACTTATGTTTCATGAAATAGATATACCCATATCTACTCAAGTCATCCGTGAAGGTAAGAACATAACGATAACCACCGCGTGATGTTACACTCATTGGACCACACACATCGGTATATATGATTTCCAACAAGTCCGTAGCTCGCTCCATCATACCAAAAAATGGAGTCTTAGTCATTTTACCCATCAGACATGCTTCGCATCTTTCATGTGATTCAATAAGTCCATCGAAATGGAGTTTCTTCATAAGTTTCACTCCAATGTGACCAAGACGACAGTGCCACATATAGGTCGAGTTATCGCTCAATTTCAAACGTTTAGCTTAAATATTATTAATATGTGTATTTCCACTATCGAGATTCAATAAGAATAGACCATCTATCAAAGGTGGATGTGCATAAAACATATTACTCATATAAATCGAACAACCATTATTCTCGGACTTAAACAAGTAACCGTCTCGCAATAAACAAGATCCCGATATAATTGAAGGGTTTCGCGGCATAGTAAATCAAAATTTTCTACGGATGCGAACAGAGGGAAAGCCAAGATCTAATCTAGGAGATGCAATCAACGAGAGAGATTGGATTAGATCTTCATACCCTTGAAGATTCGCACAGCGGAACGTTCGTCGGAACGTGGGTGATGTAGTCGTACTCGCTTCTCCTCCTCGCGATCCGATCCGATCTAGCACCACAAGTGGCGGTGCCTCCGTGAGATGCACACGTGCAGCACCTCGACGTCTCCTCCTTCCTCGGACCATCAAGTATGGTGGAGAGATAGATTGGATCTACAACACGACGGCGTGGTGTATATGGTGGAGAATTTCTGCAGCAGGGCTTCGCCTACAAACAGTCGGGAGGGAGAGAGGAAAGCTAGCAAGGCGTCTAGGGTTTGGAGGAGAGGTGTGTGTGGTTGGTGCGCCCCCACCCCTCTTTATATAGAGGGGGGGCACAGCCCTAGCCCCTCCCCCAAGCCCAAAGGATAAGGAGTGGGGGGGCATGGACTCTCCCCTCTTCTAGAAACCCTATCTCTAGTTTAAACGATTTAAACTCTCTAGGATCGGCTGGGCCCTATGGGGCCGTGTGCCCCTGGCCCAATGCGGCCAGGACACTCCCTCATAGGCCCATGCCCCCTCCCGGAAGGTGGGGCCACGTTGGTCCCCTTCCGGAAGGTTCTAGAAGCTTCCGGTACAATACCGATTAACCCGGAACAATTCCGAACTCCAAAAACTGCACCGCCTTATATGAATCTTATTCTCCGGACCATTCCGGAACCTCTCGTGATGTCCCGGATCCCATCCGAGACTCCGAACAAAAATTCATAAACCAATTATCCAATCTATCCTAGCGTCGAGATACGTTAAGTGTGTGACCCTGCGGGTTCGAGAATATGCAGACATGATCTTCTATCAATAATCAACAGCGGGGTCTGGGCACCCATATTGACTCCCACACATTCATCGATGATCATATCGGATGAACCACGATGCCAGGATTCAATCAATCCCATATATATATTCCCTTCGTCTCGCGATATTTTACTTGCCCGAGATTCGATCGTCGGTACCGTCATACCTAGTTCAATCTCGTTCACAGCAAGTACTTTACTCGTTCCGTAATCCGATATCACTTTGTGATTAACTCCTTAACCACATGCTTGCAAGCGGTGTTGATATCGATTACCGAGTGGGCCCAAAGTATATCTCTCCGACTTGGGAGGGACAAATTCCATCTCGATACATACAACCCAACAGATACTTTCCGATCACCTGAGAGACACCTTTATGATCACCCTCTCATAGGATGACGTTTGATGACCTCAAAGCTTTCTTACGGTACCAGGGAGTTGCATTATCTCATGGTCTAAGGAATACAATATTTGACATAGGAAAAGCTTCGCAAAGATGAACACGATGAAACGATCTAATTGCTTCGCTTAGTTTGGGTCTGTCCATCATATCATTCTCCCAATGATATGATCTCATTATCAATTGACAACTCATGTCTATGGTTAGGAAACCTTAACCATCATTGATCAATGAGCTAGTCCTTAGAGGCGTACCAGGGACACGGTGTTGTTCACAAACCACACAAGTATTAATGTTTCCGCTTAATACAATTCTAGCATGGAATATAAACTTTATCATGAACAAGAATTATAATAACATCTTTATTATTGCCTCTAGGGCATAATTCCAACAGTCTCCCACTTGCACTAGAGTCAATAATCTAGTTTACATCTGGCAACAATCTCACACCCATGGCACTGAGGTGTTGATCATGTTTTACACGTGGAAGAGGTTTAGTCAATGGATCTGCGACATTCAGATCCGTATGTACTTTGCTAATCTTCAGATCTCCATCTGCTATATAATCTCGGATTATATGAAACTTGCGGTTGATATGCTTGGTCTTTGGATGATATCTTGGTTCCTTAGCGAGTGCTATGGCGCCAGTGTTGTCACACAATATCTCCAGTGGGTCCAATGCACTTGGAACCACGCCAAGCTCAGTGATGAAGTTTCTGATCCAAACTCCTTCACTTGACGCTTCTGCAGCAGCCATGTATTCTGCTTCCACTGTAGATCCCGCGATCACGCTTTGCTTGCAGCTTCTCCAGCTCACAGCTCCTCCATTCAAAATATAAACGTATCATGTCTGAGATTTGGAATCATCCTTGTCGGTGTCGAAACTAGCATCGACGTAACCTTTTACGACAAGCTGTTCATCACCCCCATAGACTAAGAACATTTCTTTAGTTCTATTTAGGTACTTTAGGATGTTCTTCACGGCTGTCCAGTGTTCCACTCCTGGATCACTTTGATATCTGCTCGTCAAACTAAGAGCATTGGACACATCCGGTCTAGTACACAGCATGGCATACATGATAGAACCTATGGCCGAGGCATAAGGCACTTTGCTCATAGCTTCCCTATCATTTACCGTAGCTGGACACTGAGCCTTGCTCAATATCTTACCTGATAACATAGGCACTGAACCTTTCTTTGCCTTATCCATTCTGAACCTTTTCAGAACTTTGTCTAGGTATGTACTCTGGCTTAAAGCTATCAGGCGTCTTTGTCTATCTCTATAGATTTTGATGCCCAATATATAAGCAGCTTCACCTAGGTCTTTCATTGAAAAACACTTGTTCAAATAACTCTTCACATCGTTAAGCATGTTGATGTCATTTCCAATAATCAATATGTCATCCACATATAGTACCAGAAATGTCACCGAGCTACCACTCACTTTCTTGTAGATACAAGCTTCGTAGCAATTTGGAACAAATCCAAAGCTCATGATCACTTGATCAAAACGAAGGTTCCAACTCCGAGATGCTTGCTTCAGTCCATAAATGGAACGCTGAAGTTTGCATACTTTATCAGCATCCTTAGGATCGACAAAACCTTCGGGTTGCATCATATACAACTCTTCATCAATGTTGCCATTGAGGAACACAGTCTTGACATCCATCTGCCATATTTCATAATCATGAAACGCGGCAATTGCTAATATAATCCGAATGGACTTAAACATCGCTACGGGAGAGAAAGTCTCATCGTAGTCAACACCTTGAACTTGTCGAAAACCTTTTGCGACAAGCCATGCTTTATAGACGGTAACATTACCATCCGCGTCCGTTTTCTTCTTGAATATCCATTTGCACTCAACGGCCTTTCGGTCGCTAGGAGGATCCACCAAAGTCCATACTTGGTTTTCGCTCATGGATCCCAATTCGGATTTCATGGCTTCCAGCCATTTCTCAGAGTCTGGGCTCATCATCGCTTCCTCATAGTTCGTAGGTTCACTGTCTTCTACCAACAAGACAGTCAAGACAGGGTTGCCGTACCACTCAGGAGGGGCACGCGACCTTGTCGTCCTGCGACGTTCAGTAGCAGCATCGTCCGAAGCTTCATGATCCTTGTCATTAGCTTCCTCTATTGTTGGTGCAGGCGGCACTGGAACAATTTCAGGTGCTGCGCTACTCTCCAATTCAAGAGAAGGTTCAATAACCTCGTCTAGCTCTACTTTCCTCCCACTCACTTCTTTTGAGAGAAACTCCTTCTCAAGAAAGGAACCGTTCTTTGCGACAAACACTTTGCCTTCGATTCTGTGATAGAAGGTATACCCAATAGTTTCCTTAGGGTATCCTATGAAGACGCATTTCTCCGCTTTGGGTTCGAGCTTGTCCGGCATCAACTTCTTGACGTAAGCTTCGCATCCCCAAACTTTAAGAAACGACAACTTAGGTTTAGCACCAAACCACAGTTCATACGGTGTCGTCTCAACGGATTTAGATGGAGCCCTATTTAAAGTGAATGCAGCGGTTTCTAATGCATAACCCCAAAATGATAACGGCAAATCAGTAAGAGACATCATTGATCGGACCATATCTAATAGGGTTCGATTCCGGCGTTCAGACACACCATTGCGCTGTGGTGTTCCGGGTGGCGTGAGTTGTGAAACGATTCCACTTGCTTTAAGATGCGTGAGAAAATCATAACTCAAATATTCACCTCCACGATCGGATCGTAGAAACTTAATCTTTCTGTTACGATGGTTCTCCACTTCATTCTGAAATTCCTTGAACTTTTCAAATGTTTCAGATTTATGTTTCATTAAATAGATATACCCATATCTACTTAAGTCATCGGTAAAAGTGAGGAAATAGCGATATCCACCGCGCGTCGAAACACTCATCGGTCCGCATACATCGGTATGTATGATTTCCAACAAGTCCGTTGCTCGCTCCATCATACCGGAGAACGGGGTTTTGATCATCTTTCCCATGAGGCATGGTTCGCATGTGTCAAATGATTCAAAATCAAGAGACTCCAAAAGTCCATCAGAATGGAGTTTCTTCATGCGCTTTACACCAATATGACCTAGACGACAGTGCCACAAATAAGTAGTATTATCACTATCTACTTTGCATCTCTTAGCCTCAATGTTATGGATGTGTGTTTCATCCCTTTCGAGATTTAGAAGAAATAAACCATTCACAAGAGGTGCATGACCATAAAAGATGTTACTCATATAAATAGAACAACCATTATTCTCCGATTTAAATGAATAACCGTCTTGCAATAAACACGATCCAGAAATAATGTTCATGCTCAACGCAGGCACATAATAACACTTATTAAGGTTTAAAACTAATCCCGAAGGTAAAACTAAGGAGAGCGTGCCGACGGCCATCACATCAACTCTTGATCCGTTGCCAACGCGCATCGTCACCTCATCCCTCGCAAGCCGCCGTCTATTCCGTAGCTCCTGTTTCGAGTTACAAATATTAGCAACTGAACCGGTATCAAATACCCAGGCACTACAACGAGGGCTAGTAAGGAAAACATCAATAACATGTATATCAAATATACCTTTGATGGTGCCAGCCTTCTTGTCCGCTAAGTACTTCGGACAGTTGCGCTTCCAGTGATCCTTGTCCTTGCAATAGAAGCACTCAGTGTCGGGCTTAGGACCAGACTTGAGCTTCTTCTCAGCAGGGGCATTGCGCTTGCCGCCGCCCTTCTTGAAGGGTTTCTTTGCTCCCTTACCTTTCTTAAAGGAGGGCTTGTTGACCATCAACACATGATTATCCTTCTTGATGTCCACCTCTGCAGCCTTCAGCTTTGCGAAGAGCTCGGTGATCGTATCAGTGGAACCAATCTGATTATGAGTCACTACAAAACTTTTGTAGCTGGGAGGGAGTGATTGCAGAACCCTGTCAATCTTGAGCTCCTCTGGAATCGTGCATTCCAGTTGCTCAAGACGTTGAGTGTAGCCCGACATCTTTATGGCGTGCTCACTAACGGAACTCCCTTCCTCCATCTTGCAGTTAAAGAACTTCTCGGAGATCTCATATCTCTCAGAACGGGCCTGAGTGTGAAACATGGTTTTCAGCTCCTCGAGAATCTCGAAGGGCCCGGGATACTCTTCAAAACGATTTTGAAGCTCCGGTTCCATAGCAAACAACATGGTGCTCTTAATCACACCGTAATCATCTTTGCGGCTCTGATAGACAGCTTTCTCATCAGCCGGCGCAGTTGCAGCAGGGGGGTCACCTAACGCTTTCCCAAGGACATAGTCCTTTTGTCCGCCAGACAGAATGATTCTTAGATTGCGGAACCAATTGGTGAAGTTAGACCCATTGTTTCTAAGCTTTTCCTTCTCAGCAAAAACATTGAAGTTGAAGTTGGACTTGGCCATGTGATCTACAGTATTTGCAAGTACAATTTAGACTATGTTCATGATAAATAGTTCAATTTAATCAAATTACTAGATGAACTCCCACTAAATTCAACATCCCTCAAGTTGTTTAGTGAACACGATCCAAATTCACCACACCTAATCCGATCATCACGAGAAGAGATGTGGTTTCAATGGTGGACAACAAAGTGTCGATCATATCACTCATATGACTCATGCTTAACCTTTCGGTTCTTGTGTTCCGAGGCCATGTCTGTACATGCTAGGCTCGTCAAGCTAGACCCAAGTATTTCTGCGTGTGCAAAACTGGCTTGCACCCGTTGTATGTGAGCGTAGAGTCTATAGCACCCGATCATCACGTGATGCTTGGACACGACGAACTTTCGCAACGGTGCATACTTTGGGAGAACACAGTTTTTATCTTGATCTTTAAGTGAGGAATCATCTTATAATGCTACCGTCGCGATCTAAGCATAATAAGATACATAAAGGGATAAACATCACATGCATATAACTTTATGTGACATGGTATAGCCAATCCTTGCGCAATGATCTCCATCTTGTGCGTTCCGGCATGATCTCCATCACTCCACCATGATTGCCTCCACCACGAATAGCAACTACAACTATTGCTAACTACTTAGCGATAAAGTAAAGTTATTACATGGCGTATAAGAAGTTGACTCGCAGGTCATACACAATTATAAAGACAACCATATGGCTCCTGCCGGTTGTGTACTCATCGACATGCAAGTCGTGAAACATTACAAAACATGATCATCGCATACAATTTACACATCACATCTTGGGCCATACCATATCACAGAAAACACTCCCTGCAAAAACAAGTTAGACGCCTCTACTTTGTTGTTGCATGTTTTACGTGGCTTATGGGAGTAGATGCTAAGAACGTTTCTTACCTACGGAAAGCCACAACGGTGATATTATGGTTGCCAAACTCCGGTGTTAATCCCATGACAAATATAGTGAGAGAAACTGACATCCACCAGCCGCATGTGTGGAACAAGCCACACGTCAAGTGCGGAGCCGGTCTCGCGAACGACGTCGTGTAAGGTTGGCCTGGACCGCTTCAATCTCACTATCCCGCGTCATAAGAAGAACACAAACAAGAGGCTTGCAACAGAAAACATCAACGCCCGCAACAACCATGTTGCGCTCTACTCGTGAAACACATCTACGCATAGATCTAGCTCTGATACCACTGAAGGGTTTCACGGCATAGTAAATCAAAATTTTCTACGGATGCGAACAGAGGGAAAGCCAAGATCTAATCTGGGAGATGCAATCAACGAGAGAGATTGGATTAGATCTTCATACCCTTGAAGATTCGCACAGCGGAACGTTCGTCGGAACGTGGGTGATGTAGTCGTACTCGCTTCTCCTCCTCGCGATCCGATCCGATCTAGCACCACAAGTGGCGGTGCCTCTGTGAGATGCACACGTGCAGCACCTCGACGTCTCCTCCTTTCTCGGACCAGCAAGTATGGTGGAGAGATAGATTGGATCTACAACACGACGGCGTGGTGTATATGGTGGAGAATTTCTGCAGCAGGGCTTCTCCTACAAACAGTCGGGAGGGAGAGAGGAAAGCTAGCAAGGAGGCTAGGGTTTGGAGGAGAGGTGTGTGTGGTTGGCGCGCCCCCACCCCTCTTTATATATAGGGGGCGCAGCCCTAGCCCCTCCCCCAAGCCCAAAGGATAAGGAGTGGGGGGCATGGACTCTCCCCTCTTCTAGAAACCCTATCTCTAGTTTAAACGATTTAAACTCTCTAGGATCGGCTGGGCCCTATGGGGCCTTGTGCCCCTGGCCCAATGCGGCCAGGACACTCCCCCATAGGCCAATGCCCCCTCCCGGAAGGTGGGGCCACGTTGGTCCCCTTCCGGAAGGTTCTAGAAGCTTCTGGTACAATACCGATTAACCCGGAACAATTCCGAACTCCAAAAACTGCACTGCCTTATATGAATCTTATTCTCCGGACCATTCCGGAACCTCTCGTGATGTCCGGGATCCCATCCGAGACTCCGAACAAAAATTCATAAACCAATTATCCAATCTATCCTAGCGTCGAGATACGTTAAGTGTGTGACCCTGCGGGTTCGAGAATATGCAGACATGATCTTCTATCAATAATCAACAGCGGGGTCTGGGCACCCATATTGACTCCCACACATTCATCGATGATCATATCGGATGAACCACGATGCCAGGATTCAATCAATCCCATATATATATTCCCTTCGTCTCGCGATATTTTACTTGCCCGAGATTCGATCGTCGGTACCGTCATACCTAGTTCAATCTCGTTCACAGCAAGTACTTTACTCGTTCCGTAATCCGATATCACTTTGTGATTAACTCCTTAACCACATGCTTGCAAGCGGTGTTGATATCGATTACCGAGTGGGCCCGAAGTATATCTCTCCGACTTGGGAGGGACAAATTCCATCTCGATACATACAACCCAACAGATACTTTACGATCACCTGAGAGACACCTTTATGATCACCCTCTCATAGGATGACGTTTGATGACCTCAAAGCTTTCTTCCGGTACCAGGGAGTTGCATTATCTCATGGTCTAAGGAATACAATATTTGACATAGGAAAAGCTTCGCAAATATGAACACGATGAAACGATCTAATTGCTTCGCTTAGTTTGGGTCTGTCCATCATATCATTCTCCCAATGATATGATCTCATTATCAATTGACAACTCATGTCTATGGTTAGGAAACCTTAACCATCATTGATCAATGAGCTAGTCCTTAGAGGCGTACCAGGGACACGGTGTTGTTCACAAACCACACAAGTATTAATGTTTCCGCTTAATACAATTCTAGCATGGAATATAAACTTTATCATGAACAAGAATTATAATAATAACATCTTTATTATTGCCTCTAGGGCATAATTCCAACAATAATGTTCATGCTTAATGCAGACACCAAATAACAATTATTTAAGTATAAAACTAATCCCGATGGTAGATGAAGAGGTAGCGTGCCGACCGCGATCACATCAACCTTTGATCCATTTCCAATGCGCATCGTCACCTCGTTCTTCGCTAGCTTCCGTTTATTCTGCAGTACCTGTTTCGAGTTACAAATATGAGCAACCGAACCAGTATCAAATACCCAGACACTACTACGAGTACTAGTGAGATACACATCAATAACATGTATATCGGATATACCTTTCTTCTTGATGTTGCCGTTCTTCAAATCCGCCAAGTAATTTGGGAAATTCCGCTTCCAGTGACCTTCTCCCTTGCAGTAAGAACACTCAGTATCAGGCTTAGGTCCAGCCTTGGGCTTGTTCGCCGGTGCGGCAACTTTCTTACCACCCTTCTTGAAGTTACCCTTTTTCTTAGACTTGCCTTTCTTGAATTTGGTGGTCTTATTGACCATCAACACTTGGTGCTCTTTCTTGATCTCCACTTCTGCAGATTTTAACATGGAGAAGAGTTCTGGCAACTACTTGTTCATGCTTTGCATATTGTAGTTCATCACAAAGTTCTTATAACTTGGTGGTAGTGATTGGAGGACATGGTAAATCCCCAAAGCATTAGGAATCACTATACCCAAGCTTTGGAGTTTGTTTGCGTGCCCAGACATCTTAAGCACATGCTCACTGACGGAGCTGCCCTCTTCCATCTTGCAGTTAAAGAATTTTTCAGAAGCCTCATAACTCTCAACTGCCGCGTGAGTCTCAAATATCAATTTGAGTTCACGGACAATATCATGTGGGTCATGGTTCTCAAAACTTTTCTGAAGCTCCGATTCCAAACCATACAAGATAGCACATTGAACTATGGAGTATTGATTCTTCCGAGCGAGGTAAACATTCTTTACTTCATCGGTAGCATCAGCTGCAGGCGGGTCACCCAGCGGTGCATCCAGCACATAGGTCAAATAACCAGCATTGAGGACAATCCTCAAATTGCGGAACCAATCCGCGAAGTTGCTTCCATTGTTTTTCAACTTTTCTTTCTCTAGGAACGCATTAAAATTGATGGTAGGGGCCGCCATTGATCTACAACATATTTGCAATAGTTTAGACTAAGTTTATGACAAATTGAGTTCTAATTAATAGTTAAATTAATCTAGATGAACTTCCACTCAAAACAATATCCCTCACATTGTTTTAGTGATCACACGAACCAAATCCACCACATCAAAACCGATCATCACGAGAGTTGATGTAGCTTCAATGGTGAACAATCGACATGTTCATCATATATACTATATGATTCATGCTTTACCTTTCGGTGATCCGTGTTCTGAGACCATGTCTGTACATTCTAGGCTCGTCAAGATCAAACCTTATCTTCTGCATGAGCAAATCTGTATTGCTCATGTTGTATACACTCGCAGAATCTAACACACCCGATCATCACGTGGTGCTTCGATACAACAAGCTTTAGCAACGGTGCTTACTAAGGATGAACACTTTAAAACTTGAAATTAATGTGTATGAGGGATCATCTTATAATGCTACCGTCGTTAACTAAGCAATACAAGATGCATAAAGGATTAACATCACATGTAATTCATAATATGTGATATGATATGGCCTTTCTTCTTGTGCTTCCGATCTCCATCTTTAAGCACGAACATGATCTCCATCATCACCGGTATGGCGTCAAGGTCAATGGCGCCGCTTCATGGTTGTCGTCCACCAGCTTCAACTATTACAACTACTTTGAATAGACACGCGGGTCTTAACAGAAATTAAAAACAACCATATGGCTCCTGCCGGTTGCCAACTTACAATAAGGATCATTGCATACATCAAATATAATCACAATCATGGCCATATCACATCACAGCACACCCCTGCAAAACAAAGTTAGACGCCTCTAATTTTCTTTGCATATTTTACGTGGTTTGGGGCTTTCAATAAGTGCCGTTCTAACTTACGAACAAGAACCACAACGTTGATGTTTGAACTATCAAGTGCCCGTTGTAAATTGGATATATACTATGATGAGAGAGACAGACACCCGCAAAGCCACTTATGCAATACAAGTTACATGTTGAGCGTGGAGCAAGTCTCATGAATAATGTCATGTAAGGTTAGCCCAGGCCGCTTCATCCCATCATACCGCAAGATGCAAAGTACACAAGAAGCAATTGATAATAAAAGCACCACCGCCCACAATGACCATTGTGTTCTACTCGTGCAACAGATCTACATATAGACACGGCTCTGATACCACTGTAGGGGTTCGTAGCATGGAAAACAAAAATTTTCTACCGCATACAAACAAACAAGCCAAGATCTATCTACTAGATTGTAGCAACGAGTCGATAGAAGAACTCACCCTCGAAGATTCCAAAGTGTTTAACGAGAGCAGATTCTCGTGGGTGATGTAGTCATACTCTTGCCGATCTCAAGATCGTGTAGACGATCCTTCCGGTGCTGTGTTCCGGCAGCGCTTCCGCAGTCGATCACACGTTCGGTACTCGATGAAGACCTTCCTCTCCCTTGTTCCAGCAGGCAGCGGAGGTTGTAGCACTCTCCTCGCGATTCCGGCAGCACGACGGCGTGGTACCGGAAGTAGAGGGGAGATCTCGCAGGGCTTCGCCTTAAGCCAGAGCGAGTATGGTGGACTATGAGAGAGGCCTTGGCGATCTAGGGTTTAGAGGCACCAATGGGAGAGAGCTAGGCCGGCGGCTATGGCTTGGGGAGGGCCCCAACTCGGCGGCTAGGGCAAACCCTAGGGCGGCGACGACGACTTGGTGGCCGGCGGCTAGGGTTAGGGTGACATGGTTATACCCTACGGGTACGTGATCTCAGCATACCTGGTCCAGCCCAAGGAAGGCCCATGGCAGATGTACGCCGACCCATGAAGACTTTCGGGTGGCCCAGGCCCATGACGCCTTCGGATCCTTGGATAACAAGACTAGAGTAGATAGGAAATTCAAAGGGGTAAAACCCTAGAACCTGTAACCGACTAGGACTAAGCCCGGGACCTACCTAAGTCTATATAAAGGCCAGGAGGGCACGGCCTAGATCTCTCGACTCATACTTTCGCATACACACCTCCATGCCAGATTGCATCTGCGCACCCCTGTAACCTTCGGTTCCGCCGTAATCAAGAGCAGACAAGCAGGAGTAGGGTTTTCCCTCCGGGGCCCTGAACCTGGGTAAACCTTTTGTCCCCGTGTTGCTTGTTTGCTAACCATTCCACGATCTCCAGCATCCCCATCTTCTCCAAAACCCAAGTCCATAACAATGGGCATTGATGAGATCAAACCTCGTCAATTGGCGCCGTCTGTGGGAACTGGGGGCGCTGATTGTGCGATCGTGACGGTCCCAACCCGATCGATCTACAACTCTGTAGCAATGGAGAGTCACCTCCTCTTCGGCGCTTTCGACTTCACCGCCCACTCGCCGGCCACCAAGAAGGACTTCGAGCCCGTAGGCGACGAACTCGAAATCCTGTTCGGGAGCTTCTGCTTCCAGGTGGGGCAAACTGGCACCCTCCGCCTCCCTGAGCGGGTGCCCCTACCATCAATCAGGCCCGCTTCATGGACCCCACACCCCGTGCTACGCACAACAGCATCAACAGATGATTCCTACAACAGCAGCTGCTGCAACTCCGATCTGTGCGATCTGCCATCGGATGCAGGGACCTACGGTTCCGGATCTGAAATATGCGGCAGCAGCGGACCAATCTGCGAGCGCTACCAATGCACCGCAGCCATCCAAAGCGACGTGGATCAGCAAATGCCTAACCCGCCAGAACGAAACGGCGGGAACAGAAGAAGCCAGTCCCCCCCACCCGAAGGGGAAAACAACGGCGGCCATGTCATCCGCCTTAGCAAAGAAGGATGGACCCAGGTCCGCGAAGCCATGGCAGGCAACATAGTACTGCCTGCAGACGCCTCGCGGGATATATGCTGATGTCCTACCACCTGCTCCTGATCGAGGAGCACAAGAAGCAGGTCAAGATGCAGGAGGTGCTTGACAAACGCAAGCAAGCAGCCTCAGAGTCCAGCGCGCGACGAGCCGCACTCTCCGCCATGGGCATCGACTCTAGCTCGAACGCCAACCTAGGCAACAAGCACCGCTCTCGGCTGGAGAACATGGATCCCCGGGAGCGCCGCGAGTTGACGTGAAATCTCCACACATCCTTCATGGAGATGGACGCCGACGGCAACGTCATCCCGAAAACGCCGCAGGCTGCGATCATGGCAGCCACTGCATACCTCGCGGCCCACCCACCTCCGGAGGGGGACCCGAAGAGAGCCATGCACAAGTCCGCACTCACCGGACTCGGACTCGTCGGAGCTTCGCTCCACCAGGAAGCTCCCGCGGAGCCGAAGAAGAAGGCTCCGGTCAGGTTCGATCGCAGCCCCACCCCTTCATCTGAAGAAGAGGAACATGACCTTCCTCGAAGGAAGAAGAGTTCACGCCGCCGCGACCGCGACTAAGATGCCAGAGATGCGCTCACACAGCAAAAAATTGACAAAGCACGCGCCAAGCGCGCATGCTCGTCCGAATCCGAGATGGACGAAGACGAAGGAGAACTCTGCGGAGCCCGATGCTTCAGCATATCCGTCCGGCGGACACGGATGCCGCGCAACTTCAAGCTTCCTTCGGATACTCTAAAGTTCGACGGCACTCAGGACCCAAAATCTTGGCTCAGCGACCACTTATCATCCGTCAAACTGCACGGTGGAAACAAGGAGCCTACCATGCAATGCCTTCAGCTGCAGCTGACAGGCGCAGCCCGGATCTGGCTCAGTAGCCTATCTTCAGGGTCCATCCGAAGCTGGGATGAGCTAGCTTACAGCTTCATCCGAAACTTCAAAGGCACCAGCAAGAGGCCCTCCTCAATCGAAGAGTTGCGAGCCTGCACTCAACGAACAGGCGAATCCATTCGCTCGTAAATACTACGCTGGTCCAACACAAAGAACTCCGCAGCCCACATCTCCAAAGAGAGGGCCATCGATGCCTTCAGGGACGGCGTCAAGCGCCAAGACTTCAAGGAGGAACTTGGGCGCGTCAAGCCCAAAACACTCGACCACCTCATGGACATCGCCAACAGGTGGGCTGACGGAGAAATATTCCATTCACCGAGCACAATCGGAAGAAGAAGGCGACTACGGTCGACGGCGAGAGCGCCGTAGCAAGAGAAGATCGCTCGTCTACGACGATCGCGACAGACCCGACATGGTCGCGGCTGGCTACGCCGATCGCCGCAACGACGCCAACCGCAACAGCGGAGGATACCGTGGAGGAAACTTCCGTGATGGGGGGCGCCCAGCGCAGTCGTGGCAACACCGCGACCGCGATAACGGACCCTCAGCATACGAACAGCTTTCGGGTCCATGCACCATCCACTTCTACATCGACAAGCAGGATGGAAAAAAGAAGGCGATCCACATGCTCAAGGACTGCCGCTAGTTCCAGAAGCTCAGCGAAAGCATGGTGCAGATGAGGCAGCAAGCCCCAATCCCTGCGTTTGGAAACGCACCCGCACCAGGTGAAATAGCGCATGGAGCTCCTCCACCGCCACCCGTTGGAGGCCCGAACCAACCAGTCGCACCAGCACAGAACAACGCTGGAAACAGGTATCCCCCGCCGAAAGGAGCACTGATGATCCAGAAGGCCGTGGAAACTCCACCCGCCATCCCTGAGTACCTCAGCGGATTGGAGTCCTGCATCACGTTCACTCGTTCGGATCACCCTTGCCAGATCCCTCTCCCAGGTCATGTTGCCCTGGTGCTGGAGGCGCAGATCGGAGGTTTCGAGATGAGTCGCGTCTTCATGGACGGTGGCAGCGGCATCAACCTGATGTTCGCAAGCACTCTATCAGCAATGCGGATCCCGCAGTGCAGCCTGGAACAGTCCGACACAACGTTCCACGGCATCGTTCCAGGGAAGGGCATATTCCCCCTGGGCAAAATATGGCTCGACGTCATCTTCGCAAGCCAGACAACTTTTGACTGGAATGGATCAAATTCGAAGTGGTGCACTGGCCATCACAGTACCACGCCATCCTCGGGCGTGTAGCATTCGCAAGGTTCCTGGCTGTCCCACACTATGCATACCTGCTACTCAAGATGCCAGGGCCGAAGGGCGTCATCACAATCCACGGGAGCTTCACCCGATCGTACCAATGCGACAGGGATTTCAACAGAATCTCCCAGTCATTCGGCATGCAGGAGGAGCTCCTAAGGCTCCGCGAGGTGAAGGACAATGGGGCACCCCCAGTCGCATGACAAAACGCACCTGACATGTCTTTCGACTCCACCGTCAACACAAAGAAGGTGCAGGTCCACCCGGCGGATGCCTCCAAGACGGCGCTGATCTCCATCAACCTCAGCCCCTCATAGGAAGGCGCGCTCGTCGAATTCCTCCGTGAGCGCTCGGAAATCTTCGCCTGGTGTCCTGCGGACATGCCAGGAGTTCCCAGGGAATTCGCCGAGCATGCACTCAACGTCTTTCCAGACACCAAGCCCGTCAAGCAATCCATCCAGAGACTGTCCGAGCCACGAGCCGAAGCTATCGGCAAGGAAATCAATAGACTACTCGCTGCAAACTTCATCAGAGAAATCAAGGAAAGAGAGTGGCTTGCAAATACAGTGATGGTCCCAAAGAAGGACACGGACATCCTGCGGATGTGCGTGGATTTCACGTCACTAAACAAGCATTGCCCAAAGGACCACTTCCCTCTTCCTCGGATCGATCAGATCATCGATTCGACTGCAGGTTGCGAGAAACTCTCCTTCCTCGACGCCTACTCAGGCTATAACCAGATTCGACTCAAGGTCGAAGATCAGGAGAAAACGGCGTTTATCACACCGTTCGGAGTATTCTGCTACAACACAATGCCCTTCGGGCTAAAGACTCCAGGCGCCACGTACCAGCGATGCATGCAGACCTGCCTCAAGGACCATATCGGTCGTAACGTTCAAGTCTATGTTGACGACATAGTCATAAAAACTAGGGAGGCAAGGACACTTATCGACGATCTCCGCGAGACGTTCGACAACCTTGATCGCTACAGGATCAAGCTCAACCCCGAAAAGTGCGCCTTCGGCGTCCCATTGGGTCAGCTGCTTGGGTACTTCATCTCTCAGCGAGGGATCGAGGCGAACCCGAATAAAATCAGAGCCATCATGGCGATGGAGAAGCCGAAAAACCTCAAAGGCGTCCAGCAGCTCGCAGGACGAATAGCGGCGTTAAGCAAATTCATCAGCCGCATGGGCGAGAAGGCCCTGCCATTCTACCAGCTGCTACGTAAAGCAGATAAATTCGAGTGGACGCCTGAAGCCAACGATGCATTCGAAAGGCTCAAGCGGCTTCTCTCCACCTCGCCCGTCTTGGTCACGCCAAAGGAGCGCGAGCCTCTGCTGCAGTACATAGAAGCCACACACCAGGTGGTCAGCACCGTGATAGTGGTCAAACGACCCGAAGTAGGCAAGACCCACGGGGTCCAGCGCCCAATCTACTACCTCAGCGAGGTACTGACACCAACAAAGCAGAGGTACCCTCACTACCAGAAGCTCGCCTACGGCGTGTTCATGACGGCTCGACGGCTGAGCCATTACTTCCAGGAGCACCAGGTGAGGTCGTCAACGAGGCACCCCTGAACAGCATCCTGAATAACCCAGAGGCCACAGGACGCGTGGCCCTATGGGGCATCGAGCTGTCACCCCTGGACATCATCTACGAGAAGCGACTCGCAATCAAATCTCAAGTCCTCCCGGACTTCCTCGTATATTGGATGGAGCTGCAGCTGCCAGACACCCTAGACATGTCGCAGTCATGGACAATGCACTTCGACTGCTCTAAGCGCGAAGCAGGAGCAGGAGCCGGGGTCATACTGACCTTCCCGCAGGGCGACCAGATGAAGTACGTCCTCCGGATGAAATTCTGAGCCTCCAACAACGAGGTCGAATACGAAGCCCTCATCCACGGCATGAGGATGGCAAAGATCTGCGGCGCAACGCGCCTCGTCATCTACGGTGACTCCAACCTCGTCGTCCAGCAGACGATGAACGAGTGCGACGCACACGCCGAAAACATGATCGCGTACCGCGCGCTCTACAACGCACTCGAAGGAGAATTCGACGGCTGCGAGCTTTGGCACGTCGGAATAGAAAGCAACGAGGAAGCCTACAGACTCGCAAACATCAGCTCCACCTGCGCAAAGGTGCCACCGGGTGTGTTCCTCTAATAGATATGCGTGCCATCCATCAAGCGGAAATTCCCCAAGGGATCACCCGAAGAAGCAGAACACTCGGGGGCTACGCTACCCGAAGGACATGAAGGACCCGAGAAACTGGACACAGAGGTCGCCATGGTCAACCTGATGTAGGTCATGGCAGTCGAAGAAACTTGGACGCGACCATACCTCCAGTTCTTGATAAACGGAGAACTGCCTGACAGCCCGACTGATGCCCGGCGCATATCTCGTCGGTCAAAAGCCTTCACCATCATCAATGGTGAGCTGTACAAGCGCAGTATTATGGGTGTACTACAAAGGTGCGTCACCATCGGTGACAGGAAAGCCATCCTCCAAGACATCCACGAGGGCATCTGCGGCCATCACGCAGGCAGCCGCTCCCTTGTCGCCAAAGCTCTACGAGTCGGATTCTACTAGACAACGGCCATGAGCGACGCAAAGGACATCGTCCGAAGATGCAACGGGTGCCAACGGTTCGCCGACAAACCGCACGCACCCGGGTCAGAGCTCAGACCCATACCTATAGCCTGGCCCTTTACTCAATGGGGCCTCGACATGATCGGCAAACTGCCAAAGTCCTCGAAAGGGGGACACGTTTACCTCCTGGTCGCAGTCGACAAATTCACCAAGTGGGTCGAGGCCATGCCGGTCACCAACCAAAAGGGAAAAACTGCCGTCAAGTTCTTCGAGTCCATTGTCTACAGGTTTGGCGTACCACACAGCATCATCACCGACAATGGATCGAACTTTATCTCCAAGGAGTTCCAGGACTTCTGCGAAGGCCTCGGGATCAACATCACGTACGCCTCAGTGGCACACCCGCAAACGAACGGGCAAGTGGAAAAGGCCAACGGCCTAATCGGCGCTGGTATCAAGAAGCGCCTCATAAGTCCACTCGAACGGAAAGCTGGAGCCCGTACTGTGGATCTTGCGAACTACGTCAAACAGCTCCACCGGCTACACGCTGTTCTTCATGGTGCACGGAGCCGAGGCCGTGCTACCAGCCGAAGTACGCCACCAGGCCCCTCGGGTCGTCACTTACAGCGAAAACGAATCCACGACTGCACTCGAAGATGCCGTCGACACACTCGACGAAGCAAGAGACGTAGCAACAGCTCGGTCGGCGGTGTACCAGCAGAGTCTCCGCAACTACCACAGCCGCCGGCTACGCCCAAGGTCCTTCGTCGAAGGAGACCTCGTCTTGCGACTCAAGCAAGAGCGACCGAAGAAATTCGAGTCGCCATGGGAAGGACCCTACATCATCACCGAAGTCATCCCAGGTGGCGCCTATCGCCTCAAGCACGTGGAGTCTGGAGTCACATACTCCAACCCATGGAACATCGCACACTTGCGGCGATTCTACCCATAATTACCTACCCCTTTACTTTCAATAAGGCTTTTCAGCCAAGGCTATTCAGCAGAACAATGTACTTCCTCCATTACGATATAAATAAAGCTAAGTGTCTTGCCCCAAAATTTCGTTTCGTTATTTGCAACTTTACTTTATGCTACAAACGCACTCGGGGGCTCCCCCCACCTCACGATTTCATCGACTGAGAATCACACGTGTACACCCTGAGTAGCTGACAACGTTAGGCAAACGAAAAGGACACGTACTCAAAATAAGCACTGCGTGCTCATAATAAACATAAACCTTTATAACAAAGGGAACAACACGCCCAGTCGAAATATACAAATTTTACATCTATCTCTTTTACAGGTACTACCTATCCTGAAGAATAACTTGAGCACGCTGCTTAAACAAATCTAGTACTTGTTCGGCATACTGCCTTACAGCCGCATAATGCGGACGCATATCCCACTCGCCACCATCCGGCCGAAGAGGTGGCCCAGCTGCTACAACAGACAAATCTACATCAAGCCGGTGCAGCGTCACAAGGGACAAAGCAGCCTTCACTCCTGCAACGATTTGTTGCCGCACCAACTCCTTGACATTGCTCACGCTCCGAAACTTCGACAAAAGACCCGCAAGGCTCGTTGGCACGGCATCCAAAGGAAACATGACATGCAACACCGATGCAAGCGACGTCTGCACCTGACGAAGCACCCTCGAAACCTGGAGCACATGATCTTTCATCGTCGCCAGAGCAATGGCACGGTCATGATCCATCCAGAAGAAGCCGCCAGCCTCCATGTCTTGTTGAGTCAAGCAATTGACCCGAACAGCGACACGCTCTTTCTCTTCCCTCGGAGCAAGGTTAGAACCTGCGACACTCGCAGAAAATAAGATGAAAGGCCAGCAGGCGCATCCGAAAATCTGAGTTGCAGCCCAAAACAAAGAAGAACTTAAATTGAGGCTGCTCAGACAGCCGAAGCAGTTCCTCCATCAAGTACTCCTCCCTGGCCGCACCGCGATCTGCCTTGGACTTCCAAACATCGGCGTGACCACGCAACCCAAGCAAATCCCTCTCAAGACTACGAACACGGTCCCGAAGAAAAGCGAGTTGCGAGGAATCATCCAAAGATGGCCGCAGCTGCGCTGCAGGCGAGGTGTCAACAGGGTCAGCACCCGAAGGAACCTAGAATAGCAGAAAAGCAAAGGACACAAACATTCAGACAGTGGTAGAGCACAACTCAGAAGAATTCATTAAGCATATAAAATCCACTACGTGGCACAATGATTGCGTTCCTCAAAATATTTACAGCAAAAGCAGACTACAGACTATCCTACATCTACAACGCCTAAGACGCGGCACCCTGAGTCGCCTCGGAGCCAGATTGCCTAGCCTTGGCCTCCCCCTGCTACCGCAGCGCATACTCAGACAGCAGATCAATGAGCTTTGGCCCATATCGCTTGCAACGAGCAGAATAGGCAGCAAAGCCTACCTCGGATCCATCCGCGGTCGTCGGCATCCGGGAGGTGATCTGGGGAAGGTCCAGCTCCGCCCCAGCCGCCAAGGCCATCGCCAGCCCGACGGACGCACCGATGCCCTTCTGCTTGCGCTTGTACGCCGCAGGCGCTTTGGCTGACAAAGCCTCCGCCAGGGCGTCCACATCATCAAGGGTCGCGCCCTTGGGGACAAGCTCCTTGTAGAAGCGGCCAAGAACCTCATTCGCCTTGGCAAGGGAGTTGGCGACGGTGCTGCAGCGATCTTCGACCGCTACGGTAGCATCATCTAGAGCACTCCCATGCTCCAGAGCGCCGCGGTCAAACTCGATGCCTGCGGCATCTGAGAAAAAAAAAAGGAATGAAGAAAGTAACACAGAAGAAAGACAAGGAAACGAAAAGACAGAAGCACAAATAAGGTACACACCTGAAACAGCCTTGGCAGCAGCCATGAGCTTGCCCACCACCTCTCTTTCACGCGCAGTCGCAGCAGTAGCAAGCTGCTCCTCGTGGTCCGTGGCCTCCCGCTGCAGACGCTCTTTAGCTTCGGCTGCCTCAGCCAGCTCCAGCTCAAGGCGCTCTTTCGCACCGACGGTGGCCTCGGCATTCTTCTCCGATTGACCAAGATCTTCTTGAGAGTGTCGATCTCACGGAGAGAAGTATTATGCTCATCTGCATTCAAACCAAGCAAACGTCAGAAAACAGGACAGGAATAAAGGAAAGAAGCGCCAAAAGCATACGAGTACCTTGAAGCTGATGGAGACTGGCCTCCAGCACCAGGCGCTCCTGCACCAGTCGCCTGGCCTCCTGCACAAAAGGCTGCAGAAAAGAGAAACACCATTCAGAAAAAGGACTCGGGGGCTACGCCAAACAGGAGAAAGCAGAAGAAAAAAACTCACACGAAAACACTCGAGGGCTCCCCCCGAGACTCGAAGAACAAACTAAGAGAATTCTTTTACACACGCTCGGGGGCTTCCCCCGTGATAGACGACTTACATGATCCAACGGTGATGATGAAGGCCCGCTGGCGAAATTCTGAGGCGCAACCACCTGCACCTCCTGCAGAGGAGGGTTCGGAACAGTGCCCCCCCCGAAGTTGCCACCGTCTGAGGAGGAGGAGACGCAACCTTTGATTCTCCCATCATCTCCCGAGCACCATCGCTGGAAGAGTCGTGGGAGGAGTGCCTGCACACGAAATATTTAGCACAAGCACAAAAGTCAACAGCAAAAAGAAAGCAGTATAAAGTAAACTCACGAGTCCAGCGAGCTCAGGTCGAAGACAGGAAGAGTCCTGCGGACTCTCTTCTCCCCCTTTTTCTCTTCTTTCTTCTCTTCCTTCTTTTCTTCCTTCTTCCGCTATGCTGGCGGGTGTGGCGCTACAGCCCGCACAGGAATGGCAGGAAAAGGAGAGGAAGAGCCTCCATGCCCGTCACTGTGACGCTCAAGGCACAAAGGGTTTCTGGGAGTCGGAGGAGTCGAAGCATCCGAAGACTCGCTGGAGCTCCGTGATCGTTTGCGCGTGTGATCCTCGCTCGACTCGCTGGCCTCCTCAGCCGGCGATCGTGCCGAAGGGAGTTCGGACACGGAATCCACCACGTCATTATCCGGCGCATCCGAAAATAATTCGGGCAATGGAGGCACCATGCCCGGCACCTTGAAGCTCTGCAAACAAGAAGGGACTTTGTCAGCAAACAACGGAAAATAAATACGCAGTAGACAAAAAGCACTACTCGCACGAATCTACACCTGTGGAACAGCCAACGTCGAAGAAAACGGAGGAGTCAGCGACTTCCCCGGGATTTTCTCTCCGGCCTTGAACTTCAGCGACGAGCGAAGGGTCCTGTCAAGATCCCCCTCGGAGATTTTCTCAGCCAAAACCCTCGTCGGATCACGGCGCCCAGAATAAAGAAACATCGGGTGCGCCCTAGCCTGGAGAGGCTGCACCCGACGCTCGAGAAACGTGCGGATGATATCCACGCCGTTCACTTCCTTCTCCGGCATCAACTGGAGATCCTCCACCCTACAGTAAAGGGCCTCTATCTCCGCCTCCTCGCCATCCAAGATCTTGTTTTTCCAAGACCTTTTCGGCTCAATCTTTTGGGAGGGGTCAAAAGGAACAATACCAAAATCTTGCCCAGGCACTACGGAGTCGCGGATATAAAACCATCGCCTCCGCCAGTACTGGACATATTCGGACATGGAAAAGGAAAAGAAAAGCATATTGGGACTGAGGGAGATGATGCAACCCCCAATGGGATAAACACCATCCGAACCAGACTGTCTCTTCACGGAATAAAGTTTCCGGAAGAGGCCAAAGTGCGGCTCAATGCTGAGCCAACACTCGCAGAAAGTAATGAAACAAGCAATGTGAAGAAGAGAATTGGGCGAAAGATAATGCAGCTGTATGCCATAGAGAAAGAGCAGTCCACGGAGGTGTTGGAGATATGCCCAAGAGGCAATAATAAAGTAGGTTATTATCATATCTTCATACTTATGCTAAATGTTTACATACCATGCTATAATTGTATTAATAGGAAACATTAATACTTGTGTGATTTGTAAACATAAAAGAGTCCCTAGTAAAGCCTCTTGTAAAACATAGAGATGTTATTAACAACAGGGTCATATCATTAGGAGAATGATGTGATGGACATACTCCTATAGTTAAGCGTAGCATAAAGATCAAGTCATTTAATATAATTCATTTGCTATAAGCTTTCTGATACATAGTAACCTAATTCCTTCGACCATGAGATCATGCATATCACCTTTACCGGATGGATGCTTTTATGACATCAAACACCACACCGTAACTGGGTGGCTATAAAGGTGGCATTGAGTGTTCGGAAAGTATTGGTTGAGACACATGGATCAAGAGTGGGATTTGTCCATCCATATGACGGATAGATATACTCTGGTCCCTCTCGGTGTAATGTCATCCAATTAGCTTGCAAGCATGTGACTGGCTCACAAGGGATCACATATCACGGGAACGAGAAAAGAGTACTTATCGGTAATGAGGTTGAACTAGGTATGCAGAGATACCGACGATCATAACCTCGGATAAGTAAACTATCGTGAGACAAAGGGAAATTGGTATCGTATGTAAGTGGTTCATTCGATCAAAAAGTAATCGTAGAAATATGTGGGAGCCATATGAATTTCTAGATTCCTCTATTGGTTATTGTTCGGAGAAGTGTCTCGATCATGTCCGCATAATTCACGAACCGTAGGGAGACACACTTAAGGATTCGACGTTGTTTGAGTAGTTATGGAATGATGAGAAAGAGACCGAATGTTGTTCGGAGTTTCGAATGGGATTCGGGATATCATGAGTAGATCCGGAATGGTCCGGAGAATAAGATTCATATAAGGAAAGTCCTGTTTCGGAGTTGGGGAATGGTTCCGGTGTTTTCATCGGGAATGTTCTAGAAGGTTCCGGAATGTCCGGCACTCCGGAGGGGAAGGTTACATGAATGTGCTATATCAAATTGGTATGATTGCATCATGTACTAAGTGTCATCGCTGAACAAAATAGAGGATTTAATCAAATCCTTGTTTGAAAAGTCAAACGCCAATTTAAAAGTCAAACGGTTATTTTTGGGAAGTGGAGAGCGAGGTGGAAACCGAGTTGGGGAGGAGTCCCTCCTCCACCGCCGGCCCACTTGGGATCCGAGTTGGGGAGGGATTCCCCTCCCCTTGGTCGGCGCATCCCTCCTATAAGAGGAGGGGCAGGGCTCCCCTCCTAGCACACAAGATTGCCCCCTCTAAACCTAACCCTAGCCGCCGCCCACCATAGCCGCCACCTAGGGTTTCTCCCCTAGCCGCCGACTTGGGCACCTCCAAGACCTAGCCGCCGGCCCTAGCACCCCCTCCTCGGCATGTCTAAACCCTAGAACACCGAGGGCTCTCTCATAGTCCACCATGCTCGCTCCGGCTTAAGGCGAAGCCCTGTGAATCTCCCCTCTACTTCCGGTACCATGCCGTTGTGCTGCAGGAATCGCGAGGAGAGTGCTACAACCTCCGCTGCCTGCTGGAACAAGGGAGAGGAAGGTCTTCATCGAGTACCAAACGTGTGACCGACTGCGGAAGCGCTGCCGGAACGCAGCGCCGGAAGGATCGTCTACGCGATCTTGAGATCGGAAGTGTACGACTACATCATCCACGAGAATCTGCTCTCGTTAACCGCTTTAGATCTTCGAGGGTTAGTACTCTATTGAATCGTTGCTACAATCTAGTAGAAAGATCTTGGCTTGATCATAGATTAGATCTTGATTGTGTGTTCATGCGGTAGAATTTTTTTGTTTTCCATGCTACGAACCCCTACAGTGGTATCAGAGTCGTGTCTATATGTAGATCTGTTGCACGAGTAGAACACAATGGTCATTGTGGGCGTTGATGCTTTTGTTGTCGATTGCTTCTTGTGTACTTTGCATCTTGCGGGATGGTGGGATGAAGCGGCCCGGGCTAACCTTACATGACATCGTTCATGAGACTTGCTCCACGCTTGATATGCAACTTGTATTGCATAAGTGGCTTTGCGGGTGCCTGTTTCTCCCAACATAGTTAAGATTCAATTTACAACGGGTGATTGACAATACTAGTATCAATGTTGTGGTTCTTATTCGTAAGTTAGAACGACACTTATTGAAAGCCCCAAACCACGTAAAACATGCAAAGAAAATTAGAGGCGTCTAACTTTGTTTTGCAGGGGTATGTTGTGATGTGATATGGTCATGATTGTGATTATATATGATGTATGCAATATTCCTTATTGTAAGTTGGCAACCGGCAGGAGCCATATGGTTGTCTTTAAATTCTGTGACCTGCGTGTCTATTCAAAGTAGTTGTAATAGTTGATGCTGGTGGAAGACAACCATGAAGCGGCGCCATTGACCTTGACGCCACACCGGTGATGATGGAGATCATGTTCGTGCTTGAAGATGGAGATCGGAAGCACAGGAATAAAGGCCATATCATATCACATATTATGAATTGCATGTGATGTTAATCCTTTTATGCATCTTGTATTGCTTAGTTCACGACGGTAGCATTATAAGATGATCCCTCAAGCACACATTTTCAAGTTTTAAAGTGTTCATCCTTAGTAAGCACCGTTGCTAAAGCTCGTTGTTTAGAAGCACCACGTGATGATCGGGTGTGTTAGATTCTGCGAGTGTATACAACATGAGCAAGCCAGATTTGCTCATGCGGAAGCTAAGGTTTGATCTTGACGATCCTAGCATGTACAGACATGGTCTCGGAACACGGATCACCGAAAGGTAAAGCATGAGTCATATAGTAGATATGATGAACATGTTGATTGTTCGCCATTGAAGCTACATCAACTCTCGTGATGATCGGTTTTGATGTGGTGGATTTGGTTCGTGTGATCACTAAAACAATGTGAGGGATATTGTTTTGAGTGGGAGTTCAACGGCAATATGATTAAAAGTTGAACAATATTTATCATAAATTAAATAAAAGTGAATTTGCATAATTGTTGTAGTTATTGGCATCCGTTTACCACCTTGCGCTTAGTTATAATTGAGATGATAGAACTATAGAATTCTGGTTAGTTACTTTACGAACTGGTATCGTATTGTTTTGAAGTGTTAATCTAAAGTTTAAAAGTCCTATTGCAAAATTTCAGTAAGTTCCGGTTACTCCATGAAGTTTAATAATTGTTATTAAAACAAGAGTGACAATTCCAAGAGTTAGTGTATGAGTATCATGTTTGTCTCCATGATTCTTGATATTCAAAGGATTGTCTTAATATCAAGGTTATCTAGGATCTGAAAGAGTTGTTTCAGAAACCATGATGTGTGGAAGATATTGTGATATCTGAAACGAATTTTTGGTTACAACATGATAGAGTATTTGATGAGAATATGGCAAAAGTCATGTTCTCATATTTGATGAGAATTTGCAAAAGGTTGGAGACACTAGTTGTCCTAATCCTCCAAAAGGTTTTGGAGAGCAACATTATACTCACAATTCACCATTATAAGCTAAAATTAGCATGATCATGGATAATTCCATGATAAGGGTGAATATTTGATGAATATTTGATGTAGATAAAATGTTTACTACACCAAGAGATTACTAAAGAATGGAATTTGAAAGCACACCAAACATTTGATGATGGTGATCTACTTAAAAGTGCAAGTCCAAAGACATTGGTATTTAACTATACACACTTTGGACTATGTGTCATATATATGACTCCACTATTGATGTTGATAGATTCTTTCAAACAGAAAAGGAAATACTGAAAAAAAAGAATCTCATAAATATATGGCAGAAAAGAAAAGACTATAATTGTTCAGTTTAAGTATATAGATGATATACATGTTATGGCTATATTCTTTGCTTATTAAACAATGTGGTTCTTAAGTATTTGATACTGAATTTGTTGGTGTGAATCGTCATACGAAACAACACAATTCATGAACTACAATGGCCTAAGTAACTAGCAAAAGAATATGTGATGATGTTCATCAAGAACAAATAAAGGGTTATTGTGTTGCTCGTTAAACATCAAGCTTGCCTTCAAGATTTGTTTTATCAGGTATTATGAGAATAAAAGGGTTGTTCAAATAATTGCCGTAATCCATAAAAGATGGATGATTCACAAATCTCGTTGGAGAAATCACATCCATAAAACTAGTGCTAAAAATGTTGAAAGACAAATTGATTGAAAGATCGCTTAGGAAGTGACATCGCCGTTTAAATTATATTGGAAAGAAAACATGAAGAAACTCCATGTGGATGGAATTTTGGAGTCTTTTGATTTTTGATCACATGACGCTTGTGAAACTTACCTAGAGTTAATTAAAACTTCGTTCATAGGCCAAAAAGGGAACGAATGACTAGCTTATTGGAACTTGTACATATTGTTGTATGAAGTCCATTGTGTGTAGTCAAGAGCGATGGATTTCAACTTCATATGCTTTCTCCGAAAATTTGAGTGAATATATGAATATTTACTTAATAAGGATGAAGTATGAAACATTTGAAAAGTTCAAAGACTTTCAAGATGAAGTACAAAATCATTGTAACAAGAATATAAACAGTTTATGATAAGATCATAAAGGGAGATATTTGAGTTACAAGTTTAGCATAATACCTAAGATTTAAGGAATCGTTCCGTGGATTTGCATTTCCCGAAACACCATAAGAGTATGGAGCGTTCGAGATATGTGATTAAACCTTGTTTGACATGGTAAGATCAAAGGTGTAATTCATAAAATTGTCATTATATTTTAAAGACTAAAAGCTTTAGAGACTACCGGTTTTCCACTGAAAAGAGCTCCATCATAATCTGTTGAATTGACACCATATAAAGTTATGGTTTGGGATAAAACCCAAGTTGTCCTTTCTTAAATATTGGTATGCTATGCATAAGAAAGATGTTTGCAACCAAAATCGGATGAACATTTCTTTGTATGTTATTTTCGAATAACTGTTAAGAATTCCTCCATAAACACCAAAGACAAAAATGTTTGTCGCTTAGAACGTCAATTTTCTTTGAGAAGGAATTTTCCATGAAAAGTTAAGTGGGAGGACAATAGAACTTTACAAGGTTTAAAGAACCTTAGCTATATATGATCAAAGTTGCGCAGCGCCGAAAAGTGTTCCGGAGGCAGCAACAATGCTCATGGCTCACATGCCTCAAAGGTTGTGGTCACGGAGGTCTAAGTTCCTATTGAAACAAGTAGGTCGGGTAAACAATCAAATACCAAGATTAGAGGGTTGAATCATTATTTGAGAATGATGAACCGACTACATGCAAAGAAGCGATGATGGGTCCTGACTCCGTCAAATGGCTTGAAGCCATAAAATCCGTGATAGTTCCATATACAAGAAATCAAGCTTTGAGCTTGAAAGACCCTCTGGAAGGTACAAGACTTTACAGTCGTATTTGGATCTATAAAGAAATAGACATCGATGTTTCGCATCTATGAAATAGTCGACATGTTGGGACAGAGTTCACAACAATGTTCAAAGGTTGACTATGACAAGATTTGATCTTTCATAGCGATATTTAGTCTAGACGGATTAATGTAGCAACCACTACATATAATTTTGTTATGTGGTAGTTGAATAAACAAAACAAGTTCTTCTAATAGAACTGTTACCTAGGACATGTGCATAACACGGTCCATAGAGTTTTGTTAATTCAAAGGATGCTAAAAGCATATGCAAACTTCAATGGTTGAAGTGAGCATCGCGGAGTTGGAATCTTCACTATGATGAAACTGTTAAAAGAGTTTAATTTCATCAGAGACAATGAAGATGCTTGCATTTGCAAGAAATTAAGTGGGAGCGCTAAGACATGTTTCTAATACATTATGTGGAAGACATATTGTTGATTGAAAATGATGTATCTTTTATTAACACATATTAAGAATTTCATCCCGATGAAAGACTTAGGCAAAACCCAAATATTTGGCATCAATAGACGCTAATATGGTTGTGCCGAAAGTACATAGATGATGTATTGAATAAGTTCAATACAGAATATACAAGAACGGTTCTTGTCGCACAGAAAGGATTGAATGAGTTCAATATTGATGATATATTCAATTGTATTGACACTTGGTAAGTGAAACAAAGATTCAAGTATAGATTGATACTTGATGTATGAAATCACAAAGAGTATTTATATCAATCATACTGTGATATGTACAAATCCAGATATGTCCTATGCTCTAAATGTTATGAGCATATATCAGAATGATTCATAAGATAATCATTGGACGATAGTAAAAATATTCTTATGATCTTTTGTAAGAACTAAGAGTATATTATTTTGTAGAAATGACAAATAGATGGTTAGTTCATTGTAAATGAATTACTTTGATACTAGTTTTGTCACAAAGTACAAATTAAGTTTATCTCAATCTAAACTAACGGTGGCACAATATGATGGAAAGTAAGTTCCATAATGAATTTGGATGAATTCCAAAGTTAAGACATTGTGACAGATACTACAACAAAAGGCTAAGTATATGACTGCTATTATAGCAGCTAAAGAGGGCATTTGTGTCAAGTAGTTTGTTATCAAACTAGGTGTAGTTCACAACGGGATAATACTATGAAGATATATTGTACGAAAATATTATCAACATGTTTTTCCCCAAAGAACTAAAGGTCACACCAAAGGACCAAATTTATACAAAGCCATCTCATTAGAGAATGAGTGATGCGTAGAGACACAAAGACATGCAATTACACACGGACCTGGAAGTGTCAGATCCGGAGATCAGTTGACCACTAGCAATCGTGTACTTACAACACCGGAAAGCCATAGGTGTTGAATACACAAAGGTTTGAAACTAGATTATTGACTCTAGTGCAAGTGGGAGACTGTTGGAGATATGCCCAAGAGGCAATAATAAAGTAGGTTATTATCATATCTTCATACTTATGATAAATGTTTACATACCATGCTATAATTGTATTAACAGGAAACATTAATACTTGTGTGATTTGTAAACATAAAAGAGTCCCTAGTAAAGCCTCTTGTAAAACTAGCTTGTTGGTTAATATATGATCATGGTTTCCTGATCATGAACATAGAGATGTTATTAACAACAGGGTCATATCATTAGGAGAATGATGTGATGGACATACTCATATAGTTAAGCGTAGCATAAAGATCAAGTCATTTAATATAGTTCATTTGCTATAAGCTTTCTGATACATAGTAACCTAATTCCTTTGACCATGAGATCATGTATATCACCTTTACCGGATGGATGCTTTGATGACATCAAACACCACACCGTAACTGGGTGGCTATAAAGGTGGCATTGAGTGTTCGGAAAGTATTGGTTGAGACACATGGATCAAGAGTGGGATTTGTCCATCCATATGACGGATAGATATACTCTGGGCCCTCTCGGTGTAATGTCATCCAATTAGCTTACAAGCATGTGGCTGGCTCACAAGGGATCACATATCACGGGAACGAGAAAAGAGTACTTATCGGTAACGAGGTTGAACTAGGTATGTAGAGATACCGACGATCATAACCTCGGATAAGTAAATTATCGTGAGACAAAGGGAAATTGGTATCGTATGTAAGTGGTTCATTCGATCGCAAAGTAATTGTAGAAATATGTGGGAGCCATATGAATTTCCAGATTCCTTTATTGGTTATTGTTCGGAGAAGTGTCTCGATCATGTCCGCATAATTCACGAACCGTAGGGAGACACACTTAAGGATTCGACGTTGTTTGAGTAGTTATGGAATGATGAGAAAGAGACCGAATGTTGTTCGGAGTCTCGAATGGGATTCGGGATATCATGAGGAGATCCGGAATGGTCCGGAGAATAAGATTCATATAAGGAAAGTCATGTTTCGGAGTTGGGGAATGGTTCCGGTGTTTTCATCGGGAATGTTCTAGAAGGTTCCGGAATGTCCGGCACTCCGGAGGGGGAGGGTACATGAATGTGTTATATCAAGTTGGTATGATTGCATCATGTACTAAGTGTCATCGCTGAACAAAATAGAGGATTTAATCAAATCCTTGTTTAAAAAGTCAAACGCCAATTTGAAAGTCAAACAGTTATTTTTGGGAAGTGGAGAGGGAGGTGGAAACCGAGTTGGGGAGGAGTCCCTCCTCCACCGCCGGCCCACTTGGGATCCGAGTTGGGGAGGGATTCCCCTCCCCTTTGCCGGCGCCTCCCTCCTATAAGAGGAGGGGCAGGGCTCCCCTCCTAGCACACAAGATTGCCCCCTCTAAACCTAACCCTAGCCGCCGCCGCCCACCATAGCCGCCGCCTAGGGTTTCTCCCCTAGCCGCCGACTTGGGCACCTCCAAGCCCTAGACACCGGCCCTAGCACCCCCTCCTCGGCGTGTCTAAACCCTAGAACACCGAGGGCTCTCTCATAGTCCACCATGCTCGCTCCGGCTTAAGGCGAAGCCCTGCGAGATCTCCCCTCTACTTCTGGTACCATGCCGTTGTGCTGCCGGAATCGCGATGAGAGTGCTACAACCTCCGCTGCCTGCTGGAACAAGGGAGAGGAAGGTATTCATCGAGTACCGAACGTGTGACCAACTGCGGAAGCGCTGCCGGAACGCAGCGCCGGAAGGATCGTCTACGCGATCTTGAGATCGGAAGTGTACGACTACATCATCCACGAGAATCTGCTCTCGTTAACCGCTTTGGATCTTCGAGGGTTAGTACTCTATTGACTCGTTGCTACAATCTAGTAGATAGATCTTGGCTTGATCATAGATTAGATCTTGATTGTGTGTTCATGCGGTAGAAAATTTTTGTTTTCCATGCTACGAACCCCTATAGGAGGAAGTTGTGGACTGAAAAGGAAAACCCATGCATAACGAAGGTGAGAAACATAACCCGAAACCCAGCGGGGGGACGGGGGATTACCTCGTTGTCGGGGAGTCTGACGGCCTCCCTATCCTGCGGGATCAAGCCCCGCTCGTGAAGCTTGCGGAGATCACTCTCCCGCGTTTCTGATCGCCGCCAACCACCATCGGTGACACGGGTAGCGGTGGCGCCTTTCTTTCCTCTGGCGGCGCTGGTACCAACCGCAGATGATGACTTCTTCGATTTCCCCATCGCGCTACGGCGGTGCCGGCGGTGAGAGCGCAGAAGGGAAGATGGAAATGTGGAAGGAAATTCCAGTGCGCAGCAAGAATCGCTGGAGCACAAGGAGTCAGTGAAAACAAGAACTGATGCGGTGAAAACAAACTGCAGCTTTCCCCAATGATTATAACGACGAGGACGATGCACGGCAGCCGTCCATCCAGAAGACCTAACGCCAACGACAAATCTGTCCATACACGTGTCAGCATCACAACGAACCGTCGTTACCACGCCGTCCACTACGCGCAGAAATCGAGGAGACATTATCTCCATGCCGCGCGTGACCAGTCAATTCAAGGTCAGCAAGTGGGACCCACGTTCGTCCAGTCAAGTCATCTCTGGCGCAGCAGACGCTTGAGGTCATTGATCGTCAGCACTGATGTCATCAAAAGCTATACTAGCAACAACTGCAAGTTCTTCGGCTTCAAAGCTAAGAAGTACTCACTCGAATCTACGATTCGACTAAATACTCGGGAGCTACTCCTATTAGGAGCGCTGGCCATGCACACGAAAGATAAATAACAACGAACTATTTCTTCGAGTCCTACGTCAAGTCTACAACTTCACTACGGACTCGGGGACTACTCCCATAGGGAGAATGGATTTAATCATCCGAAAATTTTTGTGTCCTACGGACTTAAAAATAAACAAAGTACTTGAATAAAAGTCTCCGCTCGAGTCTACGACTCGAACAGACACTTGGGGGCTACTCCCATAGGGAGGGCTGGTCGCGCACCCTATGAAATCTTCGACTGCGATCTTTCGGATCAGCATGCAAAAACTTTTCGGCAACTCTGCCCCAACAAAACGCTAAGTGAGCGACGATCTCCTTGGTCACCCGAAACACCTCTGCGGTGACACAAAAATTCGGATGTTGTGTCTGCGACACAAAGATAAGACCTACAGATATCATCTGATGGCCTGGCAACGCACACGACTGCGCTCTGCTAGTAAAAACCCGTGCTAACAGGCGCAATGAAAAATCCCGATGGACGCGTTGGGTACATCAATTAAATTCACTGGAATTCCACTCCTGTAAGTCCTCCACGGCCTGAGTCGAATTACGCCAGCATATGTTCCAGTTTCGAGTTGAGGGACTCGAACCTGAGGAAGATCGTGTTGTTTTGTCCTAAGACAGTTAACTGACCCTGATCTGTCGGGTGAGTCAGGCACACGCATCAACAATCCCTACACACATACTGTTAATACATAGTTGCACCCGAAGGATTGAAGAGTCCTCAGCCGAATGCTGAATCTGCGATTCGACTGATCACTCGGGGGCTACTGACATGGTTATACCCTACGGGTACATGATCTCAGCATACCTGGTCCAGCCCAAGGAAGGCCCATGGCAGATGTACGCCGGCCCATGAAGACTTTCGGGTGGCCCAGGCCCATGACGCCTTCGGATCCTTGGAGAACAAGACTAGAGTAGATAGGAAATTCAAAGGGGTAAAACCCTAGAACCTGTAACCGACTAGGACTATGCCCGGGACCTGCCTAAGTCTATATAAAGGCCAGGAGGGCACGGCCTAGATCTCTCGACTCATGCTTTCGCATACACACCTCCACGCCAGATTGCATCTGCGCACCCCTGTAACCTTCGGTTCCGCCGTAATCAAGAGCAGACAAGCAGGAGTAGGGTTTTCCCTCCGGGGGCCTGAACCTGGGTAAACCTTGTGTCCCCGTGTTGCTTGTTTGCTAACCGTTCCACGATCTCCAGCATCCCCATCTTCTCCAAAACCCAAGTCCATAACAATGGGCATTGATGAGATCAAACCTCGTCATAGGGTTTTGGTAGAGAGAGGTCTCGGGAAGAGGGGCACCCTTGCCCCTCCTTTTATAGGTGGGAGGGCGCCGCCCAAGGGGAGGGAGTCCTACCCCAAGTCGGCCTCCTTGGCCGGCGGGTGGAGGGATAGGAACTCCTCCCCAAGTAGGTTTCCTACTCTCCCTCCACCAAGCAAAACTGTCGTTTGACTTTTTCAAATTGGCGTTTGACTTCTCAAACTAGGATTTGATTTATCCCTTTATTTTGCTCAGCCATGATACCTAGTACATGATGCAACCATTCCACATTGTCATGACACATTCATGTATCCTTCCCCTCCGGAGTGCCGGACCTTCCGGAACCTTCTAGAACATTCCCGATGAAATCATCGGAATCATTCCCCAACTCCGAAACAGGACTTTCCTTATTTGAATCTTAATCTCCGGACCATTCCGGATCTCCTCGTGATATCCCGGATACCATCCGAGACTCCAAACAACATTCGGTCTCTTACTCATCATTCCATAACTACTCAACAACATCGAATCCTTAAGTGTGTCTCCCTACGGTTCGTGAATTATGCGGACATGATCGAGACACTTCTCCGAACAATAACCAATAGAGGAATCTGGAAATTCATATGGCTCCCACATATTTCTACAATTACTTTGCAAGCGCGTGGAGGCCAGCGGTAGAGCAAGACGACTCCAGCCAAAGTGGCGCTCGTGAAGGGGGCGGCCAAAAAGAAGAGGAAGAAGGCCGAGGCGGTGCTGCCGAAGGCTGCAGCTGCCTCGTGCAAGTCCTCGACGGCGAACCCTCCCCGAGGCCGGCCACCGTGGGCAGCCGTTGTCAACGTCGACGAGCACGAGGTGTTTGATGATCGAGTACTTATCTCGTTCCGGCAAGTACTCTTTCCTCGTTCCCGTGATATGTGATACCTTGTGAGCCAGCCACATGCTTGCAAGCTAATTGGATGACATTACACCGAGAGGGCCCAGAGTATATCTATCCGTCATATGGATGGACAAATCCCACTCTTGATCCATGTGTCTCAACTCATACTTTCCGAACACTCAATGTCACCTTTATAGCCACCCAGTTACGGTGTGGTGTTTGATGTCATCAAAGCATCCTTCTGGTGATGGTGATAAGCATGATCTCATGGTCGAAGGATTTAGGTTACTACGTATCATAAAGCTTATAGCAATTGAAATATTAAAATGACTTGATTTTTATGCTACGCTTATCTATAGGAGTATGTCCTTCATACCATTCTCCTAATGATATGATCTTGTTGTTAATAACATCTCAATGTTCATGATAGGGAAACCACAATCATCTATTAACCAACAAGCTAGTATTATGAAGAGGCTTTACTAGGGACTCTAATTTAGTTTACAAATCACACAAGTATCAATGTTTCCTTGTTAATACTGTTATAGCATGAATGCAAAACATTTATCATAAACACAAAGATATAATAATAACTATATTTATTATTGCCTCTAGGGCATATCTCCAACAAATCTTTCACCTGTTTTTATTTTTATTAAATACTTTAACAATTGCAAAATTCGAACAACCATCCATAGAGTCGATCGAAAGTGCATCGGAATCTCAATCTTAGAGTGGCAAGGTTTACGTTGACAATCAGCTTTCAAGTAGCTGACAAGGAAACCCATTGTATCTGTCTCCTGACATCACTTATCCTTTTCAAACTTATCTATCGCCAAGCCACCACTAGAAATCCACGGTAATTCATGAAAAATCTCAAATCCCTCATTGTCAGCTATGAGAAATATACTACGTTATTAAGCAACCAAAAAGCAAATGGTACATGGGATACGTATGCAAATGCTCTACCACAAGATAGAGTTTGAGCCTGGAGCCAAAGCCCCAACCCCTCCATTTTAGGTTGAGCTCAGGAAATCTTTTCTGGAAGTCATATCGGCCAGATAAGCCTCTGACGGCTCCATATTGATTTTTCCCCTGTTTTCTTTCAGAAGAAGCGGGAGCCATTTTGCATTGAAACTCGGTATCAGCAGAAGTGCCAGCCATTCAGGGTACATGACAACAGATATCTATGAAACATAAATCCAAGATATACATCCAAAATCCCAACTAGAAACAAAACTCAAATAAGGGTTTGGGCGGTGTGCAAAACGGTCTGAGTACAAACCCACAAATATAACGGTCTGAGTACCGTTGGACAATAGCAACCTAAGCTCCCCGGCGATGCCCCTAAGAGGGTAACAACATGTTTTGCCTCCTCCGTCGATCCCACAACGGGTCAGAGTTTTCATCTGAAGACCAGCCATACAAGGGATACAAAAAAAATGTCCCCAAGAGGGTAGTGACACCCACGGGCATCACCATTGATGGCGCAAAGCATAGAGCTTTCGTTCAGATTCACCCCATGCCATTAGAGAGAGACCATGGAACGAGCTACCCGGGAGAAGGGCCACCTTGTCAATATTATGTCTCCATATCTAGACCAGGGAGCCGCTCACACCGATTCCAGGATCATCTGCTGACAGGCCCCTCGCCATCTGAATGACTAAAGGGTTGGCCACCGCCAGTTAGATATTGCTTCCGAGAGCATCCATCCAGCCTCTCCTTCCAGGGTCTCCGCCCCCACATCCATGATTTAGATTTCGTGCCACGTGAGAAAACACACCATGTGGCTGGCTAGGAGGAGCGGTTAGGCAAGCTCTAGATCCTAGTCAGCGAGCTCGAATCCATGGAGCGGGAGGGCATTAGCATTGTAAATACCTGGAGGACCACCGGAATTGGTTGTGGACCGGACACAGCAGTAAGGGAACACCAGGCCCAGTCAGGCCTGGCCGAGCCCATTTCAGGCCCGTAAATCCCCCCCCCCCCCCCACCGTCCTGCACCAAGGCCACCGTCGGTGCCGCCAACTCCCGCTTGCGCATGCCTCACCATCGCAGCCACCTCTATACCGCCACCACCATGCTCCTACGTTGTCCCAACACCGAGCCGCCACCAAGAAGCTGCACCGCCGCCAATCCATGCCAGGACGAAGCCATACCACCACCCCTGGTACCCATCGCCTCCTCCAACTACGAGAGCTGGCCCCTAGCGCTGCCCACCAGCCTCCGTCGAAGTACACTCAAGCTCCTCCCCGCCTGGAACTCCACGCAACAGGGACAACAAGGCCTGCCACTGCCGGACCCATGTGGGCTTTGCCAGGCGGCGCACACCGACGGCGATATGGAAGGTACGGGAAGGAGGCGGGGGTTGGGGAGGCTAGGGTTTCCGCACCCACTCCCCAGGTTGCACGGGGGAGACCGTGGAGCGGGTTGGGGGGGGGGGACAGAGTTGTCACACATATCTTATATGACCCTACTAGAATAACATAATCATCATTTCCTTGCTTTGCACCTTCTTCCTATATAAACTTGAAAAAGTGTGATAAGAAGTGACGAAGTGTATGACCTTGACACTATATAAAAGCTTGTTTCCTTTGAGAGAAAACATATGGTATGGTAGAATGCATCACCGTTTTTCATATATAGATTTTCGGTAGGACTTGAGACATTGGAAGAAAACAAACATGTCACGTGAGGCAAGAGATTCATCATTTTCAAAAAGATGGACTCGGAGATGGAGAAAGTGTTGAGGTCGTGGAAGCTTGAGGAGATCACCATCTACAGGTTCAACAAGATCGCAGCTGCCACAGATAACTTCTCCAATGAGAACAAGCTTGGCGAGGGCGGCTTCGGGCCTGTTTATAGGGTTGCGGCGGCGGCGGCCGTGTCAATTTTAGGCATAGAAGTTCAGGTTCAGTTAAGTGTCACAAGAAAGTTGAGGTTCTCAGTTCACGCTGTTTTGAGCTGAACCAAGCCACGTAAGACAGAGGCGTGCTGTGTTCAGGCTGCGACATTTTTAGCTCTCTGTTCATCGTTTCCGCCTTGAAATAGCTGCCGCTGAATCTGTCAGACAGACGATGCGCGTCCACCACGGCGGCTTCTCGCTCCGCGTCGTCTTGGGTCACACCGCGCGGAACCAAATCCTCGGTGTGCGCCTCGCGCGGACCTACCGTACCGTGGCGACCAGGCGACTACGACGAGGCTTTGTGTGAGCACAGCGAGCGCCGCGCCGGGTGGTCCAGCTCGACCGGCCCAGGCGAAGGACATGCTCGGCGTCGCGGATCATGCGCATGCCGTCCGAGGCCTTGCCGGTTGTCGATTGCGTGGGCCTCGGCGGCTGCCTGCACGACCTCGTGGAACCGGAGCGCGGAGGCGCCGCTTGCGGCGACACAGGATTGTCCACTGGCGTTGGAGGTGCCGCACCTCCCCACGGCCGTTGCGAGCCCGCCCTCGGAGGATTGTAGATACGAATTATTCAAATTTAAATGAAAAAAACAAAATAAATAAAATTTATTTTATTTTTATTTGAATTTAAGATTATTATTACTTATTCATTGTTGTTTACTCATATAATTGTATGAAATGTAAAAAAAAAAATATGTCTAACATTATAGTGTAATGGTTAATAGGTTTGATATGATAATATTTACAACAAGTTCTAGTTTCTTTGTCGGAAGCTCATGTGGAAGGAATGAAGAAGTTAAACGTGCTGGGGTTGGAGTAGTATTAGTAGGGATGGACACAAAACTCGAGGCTCGAGGCTTGGTTCGAGCTCGATAAGGCTTGGCTCGGGCTCGGTTCGGCTCGGAGGTTGGTCAAGCCAAGCCTAAACCCTTCTACTCAGGCTCGAGGCTCGACAAGCCAGCTCGATGAAGCTCGCAAGCCGGCTCGAAGGCTCGGTGCAATTAAAAATTCTGTCATAATTTTTGATAAAAAATGTATCAATTCACAATTGTAAACAACAGTTGATCATGAATGCATACATAACATAGTCTAACAAGTTTCATAAAATACCAATAACCATAACATTAGCATACACCACAAGTTCACAACACAGATCAACTTAATCCAACAGTACTTGTTATACATCATAAACACATGCACATATATCTACTTGATTCAAAATAAGCTTCTTCCAACTATTGACTAATCGGTTGTTCAACATCTGTACACTCATCAACTATTGAAAGATCTGTCCACGCAATGTCTCTCCCGTTGGTCAGTGCTAGAAAAGAAATTAGCCAAACAAGACAATAGATTCATGCATACAACACATACAGATTAGAGGAAGATAAGTAAACAAAATCTAAACATGAGACAGCAACGCAACGTGCGTTATGGATCCTAGCATTTAGAGTACCTAGCATTGATGATTCAGATTTCAAGGTGAGGGGAGAGGAACGTATTCGGAAGTCAACAGCACATCCAGCTTTGTTCCATAGCAGCGCATTTGCCCTGGACGGAGACCCTGCAGCGAGCTCCACGAATTGCAGGACCTCACGGCACCCTGAACTCTAGATCCCATGATGTGCCCCTACCCTCGCCTGATTCCATGCCTCCAACTCTGTTGACTCCAGCTCCTGAGCAGCAGGGCATGCCGGAGCAGAGCTGGCTGGCAATGGAGAAGAGGCGCGGGGTTGGTGTGGAGCCTAGGAGGAGATGGGGATGAGGGGAACAAGGCGGCGGACGTTGGTTGTGGCAGTGTGACGGCACCGGCCCTAGCGCGATGGAGAAGGCCTGGCGGCCTAGCGCCGCCGCCGGCCCCGGCGCCCCCCTAGCGCTAACCCTAACCCTAGCTGGGGGATCAGAGCAGAGCCGCCTGGGACTGGGAAGAAGGGAAGGAGGAGTGGAGGACGGCGGACTCGGACCTTGGTGGCGCCGTGGCGGCCTGGCAAGCGACGGGGTCAGGGAGGACGGCGTCGGTCGCACCTTGCTGCTGCACCGTGTTCGCCGCCAGTCGCCAGAGAGAGAGAGAGAGAGAGAGAGAGAGAGAGAGAGAGAGAGAGAGAGAGAGAGAGAGAGAGAGAGAGAGAGAGAGAGAGAGAGAGAGCCACAGGACGGGGCAGGGTCGGGGCCGAGGGGGGCGGGGGCCGTGGGGATGGGATTTTTTCGGGGTAGGTGGCCGGCTCGTCGAGCCGGTCGAACGATCCACGAGCCGTTCCGAGCCGAGCCTCGAGCCCTTTTTTCAGTTATTTTTCAGTACCAAGCCGAGCCTCAGCTCGGCTCGATTTCGTCAAGCTTTCACGAGCCGGCTCGGCTCGGCTCGACTCCACCCCTAAGTATTAGGATGGGTGACCGGTTGGAAAGTTTGACTAATTGTGCAATTTGACTTGAGACTAAGTATACTTAGAATTAAAAATGTCCATGTAAGATTAACAAGTTAAACAATTCAAAAATGTTAAAATAAATTGAAAAAAAAATTGAACTTTTTTTTTGGAAAAATCTATGCCGACGGTAAAGCCGTCGGCGTAGCCAAACGGCTGTTAGTCATCTAGGTAGGCCCCATATGGTCTACGCCGACGGCTTTTCTACGCCGACGGGAGAAGGGGCTACGCCTACGGGGATGTACGCCGACGGCAGCCGTCGGGCCAGCCTACGCCGACGGCATCTAGGGACTACGCCGACGGGACCCGGCCGTTGGCGTATTCCGCTTCTCCTGTAGTGCATCTCTTAACCGCGGCGGGGGGCGGTGACCTTCGATAGTGGTGGCGGCAGGGTAGGTTGTTACTTCTTCCTCTAAGATGTGCTCCAGCCCGAGCTCGAGGCCAGCGGGAGGTCGCCGGACCAAGGGTCATGTGCGGGAGATGGGGTCATGCCGGGGAGGAGCGGCTGGGCCAATGGCTGGGGCACGTGTCTAGAGGGGAGGCCAGCGGCCGGTAGGGAGCATGCATGGCCGCATATGTGCGTGTGCCTTGCGTTGGTGGCGCTCGTGGCCGCAGTGGGGTGTGGGTCGCGGCTGATTCGGCATGAGGGAAGAGGAAGCATGGTGCTCTCGGGACGACTTTTCAGCGCGTCGGCTTTGCCGAATATGGTGCATTCAAGGCGTCTATTTGGCAATGTCGTCTCTAGCAATGAAGGCCACTTCAATATAGGTGAGTCATTTCCTGGTGAAAATTCTTTGATTCCTTTCCATCCGAGCATTCCAGAGGACATAAAGCAGGCGGCCGCTAAGACGTTGTTGTTCAGCGCTCCTCTTCCCTCTTATTAAATCCGTCCCACCATTTCGAGATGGAGTTGAAGGATTGTCCCTGGTTGACCATACCCTCATTGTCCCAAGATTGCATGGTGGTCCAGATCGCCGTTGTGAATGGACAATCTTTGTAGAGGTTGTCGGCTGTTTCGGGGGCAGAGCCACAAACAGGGCAAAAAGGGTCATGAGGCCATCCTCGGACCGCAAGCATATCGGCCGTCAAAATTTTGCCATGGAGAGTGAGCCAGGAGAAAAGCTTGCATTTAGGCTCCACATGCGCCGACCAAATATTCTGTGCTTTGAACTTTGGGAAACTTCCATTGAATTGTGCGTGGTAAGCTGAAGCAGCACTGTATATTCCGTCCGTAGTCAGTGTCCATTTGATCGAGTCAGGTTGTAGAGGGGTCTGCTGGGTCTCCTGGATGAGGTCCCAAACCTGCAGGTATTGGGTTAGATGTATAGGCGTGTTGAGGTGAGCGACGGAGCGGATCCAGTTGTTATTGTTGGTCTCTTTCACAACAGTCCTATTCTTTTAAGTGGCGATCTTGTACAGATCAGGGGCCCACAGCCGGATTGTGCCCTGATTGCTCCAGTTGTCATGCCAGAAGGAGACCCTCTCATCGTTTCCCAAAGTGATTTTCGTCGAGGCTCTGAAGAGTGCCATATGGGCCGAGCTGCAGGAAAGCTTCGAACCAGCCCATGTACGCTCGGGGTCGGTCCATTGGAGCCAGGGCCAGCGTAGTCTCAGAGCTCTCCCGGTGCGTTCCAGGTCTGGCATTCCCAGTCCACCCAGCTCCTTTGGTCTACAGACCATCTTCCAATTGACGAGCTCCTTGCCCTTTGCTGTGTTCTCCCCTTCATCGCCTGCCCAGGTGAAATTACGAAAAATCTTAGTAATCTGGTTGCGAGCCCATTTCGAGAGCGGAATGGAGGTGGTGTGGTATGTTGCAGCCGTTAGACATTCTTTGCCAGAGTTAATCTTCCAGGTCTCGCGATGTTTTTCCCAAACCAGCCAGACAGCTTCTTTGCGATTTTGTCGAATAAAGGCTGAATGTCCATTTTGCGTAGGCGATGGATGTGCAATGGAAGGCCTAAGCATTTTCCTGGGAAGGATGCTTTCTTGGTAGGGAAGGAGGACAGCACCTCATCCAAGTTGATTAGTCCCAACTGAATCGGGAAAACCTCCGTCTTGGTCATATTGGTGACGAGGCCGGTGACATTTCCGAAACAAGTGAGGATTGCGGAGAGATATATACGTAGTAGCATCTAACTCCTCTTTGATGGAGATAGGCATATTTCCAATTCGTAAGATTCTTGTTTGTCCAACGTTTTTCCTCGACCGTTTTTTCCTCCCACTACTGGATGGCAACATTGCCGGTGTAAGGCATAGATTGGTGTTTCATGTCAACTACTAGCTACAAATCGAGGTTTTACATGAGAACATAGCGAGAAAAATTGTCCAGCTCCAAAGTACGCTAATATATCCTGGCTGATTTTTTTGGTAGTACATCCAATATCTCAATCACTAAAACCTACTCCCTCCGTTTCAAATATAAGATGTTTTAGGTTTTTGAAAAAAATAAATCTAGACTTGTTTTAGTATATAGGTTCATTGAACTTTGGGATGAATCTACACACTAAAAAAAAGTCTAGATTTATTTTTTTCACAAACCTAAAACATCTTATATTTTAAAACGGAGGGAGTACATTAAGAAAAATACGCAATATCACCTTTGCATTCTGCCACATCTTCTTCTCTTTCTCTCTAAACTCGGCAAGCTTAAATAGTGCCATCTTTAATACGGTCACACACTTTCCACTCTTTTTTTAATTTTGTTTCATGATTCTCTCCGTCTTCATGCCAACAAAATATAGGACACGGCAGTGAACAAGAACACCGACCATATTATCATCTTGAACTATTTCTCCTTTGGAAATGTTTTCTTCAACTTTGTGTGAGTTCCCATCAGACTAAGAAGAGCTAATAGTACATTTTTGTGTGGGCTTGTCGTTTGTCGATTATTCCAAATGAAATATTTTGGGCACGCGTCATCATACATTTTTTTTCTTTTCAAGAACCCGTGGCCCGTGGGAGGTCCGCGCGTCACTTTATTGAACTCGAAGGAGAGGGAAACAAGTCACTTTCATAACAAAAAGGACATCTAGCTTTTATTCCCGGTGCAAGGCATGAGCATTTGTGCTAGTTAAGCAAGAATCAAGTCGACGTACGTCAACGTCAAGTCAAGTACTCGGAAATCCTACACCTACGGGCTAGACTTACAAAATGGGCTTACCGAATAGACGTGGCCTAGTATAATTGGTGGAATATTGGGAACGGTTGTTTTTCTAGCAAATCGTGATTTGCCATGTCATCCCGTAGCCTGTTCCGTAAATAATTTGTCTGTACATGTAGGTCGAGTACTACATGCAGCCACGGTACATGCATGTACGCGCATGGCGGGACGGGGGCTACGGGCTACGTTGTAGTTGGGGAACTAGTAGAATTTAAACATGCATACGGAAAAAAAAATAGAGGTTGTTTGGTATCCATTTTGAGCCTGGAATCATGAAATTCCAAAATATCCCCATGTATATTACTTGCAGTCTTACTCGTGGATGCTAATATTGCCGTCGTCTGATGTAACATCATGGCAAGTGGCAGTCTTACTCGTGGATGCTAGTATTACCGTATGATGTAACATCATGACAGTGAAATGAAACCTAAGAACATTTGTTAAAAAAAGTAGAAACCTAAGAACATGAAAACCATATTTTTCCATGGAAAGATAAGAGCAATGCACGTCAAGAGGAAGAAACCTGTATACATTCTATAATTTTCAATTTCCGCCCTTAAGAAGCAGTCATACACTCTAAAATGAAAGGTAGGTCAAGATATTTATTAGATAAGAAGTAAACTCCAGAACTATCTTGCAATACACCTAAAGATACTAAAAGAAATTCTGTGAATACATAAAAATACTGCGCTATAGCTATAGCACATCTCCTCGATCGTACAAATTAATCCAGAAAAGAAATGTGATCTTACCATTATTAGTATTACATGCGGAACAAAAGGAAATTTAATTCTACACAACATGTTGTTTAGCAATCTTACCATTAGTTTTATTTGCCCAGGTGCTGTTTGTAAACATAGATGTGCTAATTGTAACATAGAATGTTGCATCTAAAATAATAAGAAAAACTCACTAGAGGATACCTCAATATAACCGAGTGTCAAATCCTGTCGGTTCATTGTTGTTAAGAAAATTTACTAATTTTACATATTATATTCACACTGTAAGTCATTAATAAGTAGGAAAATTTGGTATAAATAAGTAGAAACGGCACGGATTTCCTTCCCTATGCGATGGACGAGTAGCGCAAAGAAGAGCATGAGGAGTTTGGCAAAGAGGAGGGGGAGGAGGAGGAGAATGTCGAGGAGGATATGTATGGGTCGTGGAAAGATGAAGACTTCTACAATGCAGAGCGGAAGAAGGATCTTTCACCGCAGAGCCCTGTCTACGAGTATGGGGGATTAGAGTTCTCGATAACGCCTGTGCCCGAGGTCGTCGACGGCGACGAGAATGACGATAACCCCCTCTCCTTCGGCCTCATGATGAAGAACAAGAAATAGTGGTAGTCTTAGTTGTAGTTAATGTAAGTTAGGATTATAAGTTGTTTAATTTTAGTTTTAAGTTGTAGACTTGTACTTTATGTAAACTTGTGTTCTAATTAAGTTGTTAACAATCTTTATTTTGGTTGATATATATAGTTTTTTAAATTTTTGTACAGAATAGTGGATCGACGTGCATGTGTAGTTTATTTATTCTTACCTTTCGAAATAGTGGATTGACACAATTTGACATGACAATGGCTAGCGGTAAAGCAATGCCATCCGTAGTTGTGGTACCCCAAATATCTTTCGTGTCGCTGCATGCACTGGACAGTCAAAAGACCTGTGCGCATTCAATTTATGCGGGTCTTAGAAAGAAAAAAAGGGTGAGCTATTTCCAGAAATATGTTAACCAACCTCAATCCTTATTGCTTAGTTTTGAACTTATTCAATGGCCATGTCCATCCATGCACGCCATGCACTGAAGATTCTTGCGCGTTGACGCGTCTGAGGTCACCATAGATTTGGTGCTAGAGCCATTTAACTATATGAGACAGAAATTAATATATGCAAAATATTGCCTACATCTCTTGCCCTCTATTTTAAAACAACTTTCATATCATAATGTTTTTTTTCATACTTGATTTTATACAGTTGGCTACATCGCTAACTTTAAAACATTAATTCTTCAAAATGTGCAGATGGCCCCTGTTGTAGAGAAGTTTCTTAACGAGCGGGTTTCTCCGTCTGCTTTGGGAGGCCGTGCAGCTTTGCTGGATTGACCAGAGTCCAGTCTACACCCCTTCACGAGCACAAGATCCATGGCACTTGGAAGTTTGTTGCCGAGGTGACCGTGCTTGCAAAGCCCGGACCAGATGGCATCCCCTACTACTTCACTGGAGCTAGAGTGCCTTTTGCTGCACTTGCTATTGAGCTAGTCGCTCGAGAGGCACTCATTCGACTCAGGTACACGCTTCCAAAGATGGCACAGCCTATCTTTTTTTTGGGCTGATGGCGGCCATCAGCATCTCGCTTGCTATGCTGACGGTATAACTACGCCAACGGTTATTTTTTTTGTGGGCATATCTTGGCTACGCCAAAGGCCCTAACGTTTGGCCATCGACGTAACTATTATGGTTGGCAATGTCTACCGTTCCCGTGATGATACGTTCCTTTCAAGGAGACCTTGGTGCTCAGAGCGATCGACACCTTGGACCCAATCAACAAGGAGGCCTCCCTAACTTATGAAGAAAATTACAAAAAACCACCGCATTACAGGCTAGGGTTTCAAAAAACAACTACTTCACGTTAGGGTTTAAAAAACCCACCACTTCAGAGTGAGTTCGTGACAGATAGCACTGATACCGGTTTAAGCCTGGTCTAATGACAAAACTGACTGGTGGGCCGCTCCTGTCAAGATGACATGGCACGATGAAACAGTCCAGGGTGACAAAGGTTAGATTGTTTTCAGTTTTGGGTTTTTTTGTCAAAAAACAATTGTGAGGGAGGGACCCACTTAATATCAGATAAAATACCCTCTTCTCTCTAAAAGCACCACCGTACAACGGGACAGTGGGGATGGATCGCCGCCGCAGCTCCCGAACCCGGCGAACTCGCCCCCTTCCACTCCGCCCTGCCACGCAAGCTAGTCTCCCCTAGCTCCTTCCTGACCGGCGCAACCTACTCCTCCCTGACAGACACGCCCTGCTCCTCCGTGACGAACACGGCCGAAATCGGAGAAGAACGGCGCCTCCATGGCGGCGACAAACAAGGCGCGGGACGACGCGAAGGAGGAAGAGAAGGAGCAGTGTGGGAGCATCGGAGGCTCGCTAGGATTGCGGAGGCGTGCCCATCGGAGGGCCGAGGGGATCGGCATCGTCGACACGGTCAACGACGACGGCGACCGAAGCAGGAACTCGGGGACGCACCGCTCCATGGGAAGGGCTTTGGAAGGAACAGGTGGACTCTGTGCAGCTCCATGGATCGTCGGAGAAGACTCAAACGCGGTGGAGGGGACGAATTGATGTGCGGCGGAGCTCGACCGGAGCCGAGGAAGATGGTGACGACAACGATGGCGCAGACCAGCTTTGCTCGATTCTCTTGGCGGTTAGCGACACCCAAGAACGGTGAAGATGCTAGGCTCTACGCGAAGACAGTCTGCAACGAGCGCACGCAAGGACTCGCCGGTGCTGCCGGGCACGGCTGCTCTCTTTCTCCTCAGACCGGCTCCAATTAGATTGGTCAACGCGGCTTGCGGTAGAGAAAATAAGAAAAGAGAAAGAATAAAAATATAAGAAAAAAATAATAATAGTGGTTGTCATCGTTACCTCTTTTCAACAAAATTAGAGTTTATTACAAGGACTTTTTTTTGCAAAAAGCATGTGGGACGTCAGCCCGGCAACAGGCCCCACTCGTCAGTTTCGCTGTACACGGAGAACTAAAACTAAATTAGTGTTTTTTGTTAGAGAAAATTCCTTATTTGATACTACTTCTCAATATGATTCCTTATTTGACACTGAAAACTTTTCACTTCCTTATTTGACCACTTCTGTAATTTCTCTGCCTTATATGACACTTTAGTGTATTTTGAGAGCTAACGGGGTTAACTAGAGACCTACAAAGACGTTTTTGCCCCTGGTACCTAATATGACAAAATTACAAGAAATGTTGTTTTACGGTGATAGAACCAACAATTCAACACATGTGATGGAATCTACGCCGTAATTTGATGCCATATCCCTGCACATTTCATATATATAATCAATTATATATTAAAAGTGTATTACAGGATTACTAGAAATTAGATAATTAATTAGAAAATCCCATAATATGTAGAAACATCCGGCCATCAGTTTTAAGAAAGAGAGGATTATGGCCGATGACAACCCGAAGTCTTTCAAGTGTTGGCGAGACACCACGCAATGGCGGATGACAACCCAAATTCTTTCTAGTTGTGGTTGTGGTTTCCTATTGATCGCTGGTCTCTCCCTAACCACACCCTCCTTGCACATCGTTAATTGCCTGTTGTCGGAGTGCCGTAGTTATTTTACTATATACAGTACTGGGCAGCTTATGTATGCCATCCATCGATCAAACTTGTATCCAAACAACCACTAAGAAAAGAAAAGGTCAATAACTACACGTCACGACCAAACCAGCAGACGGGACAAAACATGATTAGTACTACGTCACATACTGATTAGCAAATGCGCCGCTCCGCTGCTCCGCACAGGCTCGAGTGACCGCGCTGCCTGGTCAAACATGTGGGAACAATTCGCCGCGCGTGTCAGGCAGGAACAGTCAAACGATTGAACCAAGGGTATTTGAGTCAGGCTGGAAAAAAACTAACGGAAGCTTTTAACGGAACTAACGGCAATGTCATATAAGGCAAAGAAATTTTACAAATGGTCACACAAGGAATTGAAAAGTTTTCAGTGTCAAATAAGGAAATATATTGAAAAGTAGTGTCAAATAAGGAATTTTCTCTTTTTGTTACGTGTTAGTTCTGAAGTGGTGGTTTTTTAAAATCCTAACGTGAAGTGGTTGTTTTTTGAAACCCTAGCCTGTAATATGGTGGTTTTTTGTAATTTTCTCTAACTTATGAGATGCACCCGCAATGAGTTCCCCGACCTTCAGTCTCTTCTTGGAATAAAGGAAATGACCAATTCACCTCGACAAATGCATTCTATCAATGGCAGATGAAAAGATAAGATTGCTAACCTCGATCGAGGAGGAAAGAAAGAGGAGAAAGCTCAAGTGCGTCTCGGACACCTCCTATATTTTTGTTTTGTGAGAAATTGAACGGATCATTCACTCAAACATTTCATCAAACACCTCGCATGCATGCATAGAAAAAATAAACTAGCACACCTTCCACCAAGAAAAAATAGAGGGGAGGCAGATGACTGGAGGGTCGTATTTATAGAGGGCTGGCTCACAAACCGGGACTAAAGGTTGTGGACCGGACACAGCAGCAAGGGCACACCAGGCCCGGTGTAACACCCTCAGAATCGGCCCTATGCAAGTTTTAGCGAAACCCGCCAAACCCGCATAGAAACGATTCAAAGGTGCCCATCAGGCACTTGCGTGCGGGTGGAAACGAAGTAATAACATTACACAACAGTCCTCGATGGGACCCACAGAACAGATATATATACAACACGACTCCAAGAGTCAAGAATACAGATATACAATACGAAGATCCAAATCACCTTGAAAACGAGGGAGTCCAGCTACGGACAAGATGCAAATGGGGCTAAGAGCCCTGAAGAATAACCAATGGCGTCCATAACCCTGCCCAGGCCAAGCCAGAAGGGTAACCCTGCTAACGACGTCGATCTCAAAACCTGCTTAAACAAAAGGGGTGCCGGCAAAGGGCAAAGGAAAAAGAGGAGCGTCAGTACTGAGGCCAGTACACGGCGAGGCTAGAATTCGGCGGTCCTCGCCTACATAGGTATGGTGGACTGAGCGGCAGCGCAGCATGCACTAAACAACCTATAGAGACTCGACGCAACTGGCGGCTATCAGAGAGGGGTAAGGAAGACCTATTCGGATCCAACCTGATACTACCAACGAACAAACCCATCCTGGTGTTTCCCCCTCGAGACCAAACGAGGAAGTCAACCGAGGAACTCACACTGTTGGCAGTTTTAGTCATTCAGTTATCGTTGCAGCAATTACTATTCAGGTTTAGATAGTCATCCTGATAAGATAAGCAATGGGCAGTTTTATTTAACCATTCCGTTGTAGTTGCAACACTTACTAGTCAAATACAATTAGCATGAGATAACCCAAAACCCAGCAGTTGTTGGTACTTTTATTTAGCCATTCCGTTGTAGTTGCAATACTTACTAGTCAGATACAATGGTCGCGAGCGACAACCCAAACAAGCAATTGTTGGCAGTTTTATTTAGCCATTCCATTATAGTGAAGCTGATTACTAGTCATTATAAAGTCAAGTTTATAGCACTACTTTAGTTATAGTTGTCTATGATCGAGATACTGTGCTCCAAGTCGTCCATAACCGCGGACACGGCTTTCAGAAAGTTTTAACCCGGCCGGGGTGCACAAATAGCAACACACACTCGATCAACCTCGGAAAAACCAAATCAAAACCCAACGAGGCTTTCACGACAAAGCAATCACAGGATTCAGAAATATTTCAGGGGGCCACCCCATTGAGTAGACCCGCAACGAAGTTAGCTGACTCCGAGATGGACTCAAGGTTTGCGTCAATGGCTGTAAACGACTGGGAACCCAAAATTGGGCTTGTCGATACCGCGAAAACACTCCGCTTACCTAAACAGTACAGTGTGCTATCCATCGCACAATTTAAATAAAGCAGTAGCATGGAATAAGTATAGGATCGTAAATAACACCTCAAACTAGTTTGTGGCCCCAAGAAATACGAATGAATCAAGCTCTGGCTCAGGGGGGTCCCATAATCCTCCCGGATGTGGATAGCGCGATAAATCAAGGAACAGGTATCAAGTACTCGGGGTCCTACGGGACACAAGTGGACGGTTAACAACCAAATAACATCTATTGTCCACCTGTGCCTCTGCTTACTTACTTCAATTTTAGTTGTTAAACAGGAATTAAAGTGAACGATAAGTAAAACCATGATCATCTCCAACATCAACATGCGGCAATACACCAACATCTGTGGCACTTGACGACACGCAACAGTACTTGAGCAAGCGACTACGACGCGCAAGTCCAACTATCTACCAAACAACAGGTAATAGGGTGTGTCCAAGGCAATATAAGGCTGCAAGGGATATCACGTGTACGAAAACTAGAGCATCGCAACACAGATAGCAAAAGATCAACAGGAGGGAATAAATACTAAAAAAGTAAGATAGGTAGAAAGGGGGAGATGCTCGCCTGAAAACATCGTCGAAGGTTCAACCGACGATCGGGTCGACACTCGCATCAACTCAACGGCCTTATCCGCGAAGAAGCAAAACGCTAGAAGAAACACCGGATGCAATATTTAATACTACGGCAAAAGATCGGGCATGATGCATGTATGATGCATGACATGGCAGAGGTGCGATGCAATTAGGTCAATATTAAGTGGAACCGGGGTCCCGACAATTAATTGAACGGTTCAAGTTATTTAGCTACCCCGCAATTTAAATGTTGTTTTAACATGGCCAAATATATCACCGGTTCGCGACACCAATTTAAATAAGGCCGATATGAGACTAGATTTGCCCGCATATGGGCCCCATATTTAATTATTAGGTGAATTGGCATAAGGCCCCCAAACCACACAAATATACATGCGAGTATGACAATTTAATATGCAACAATTTTGATTATATTATAAAATAGGGTTTCGGGAAGGGTTCACACATTAGAGGGCCTCGACGAACTTGAGGTTCCGGGGTTCGGGGTTCGGTCTCGGGGTTCGGATCTGGGGTTCGACGAATTCGTTCTCGGCGGAAACGGCGTCCGGGAAGAAGCACTTGTCACATCGGGGTCTCGGTATCCAGGGTGAAGTACTCGGCGTCCTCGAGGGAGTGCTTATCGTATCCGTGAAGGAGATCATGTCGATTCCACTCCGACAGCCTTGTTGTTCCGCAGCGTAGATCTTGAGGAGGTTTTCGGGGTTCCACGGGTTCGACGAGATTCGGTCTTGGCATCCGTGAAGGAGAACATGAAGTCGATACCGGGGTTCGCACTTTGGTTCCGGGATGGCGAACTTGTCGTTTCGAGGGGTTTTCTCCGAGTCCGTGATGCGTCCGTGTGGTAGATCTTGGGGGTACCGGTGTCATCGGGTTCCATGTCGAATTACTTGTCGATGGTCCATCAAGCGTCACCATGCTCATTCTTTCGATACCCTCCCGATGCGAAGATCTTGTAGTATCTTGTCACCTCACGAGTACATGGCTTACACATAGTTCTTATCGAGGCCGGTCTTGGACATCGGGGATCGGAGGAGGCTGGGCCTGCAGGCGCCGCGGGCGAGGCCAAGGGGAAGCTCGGGAGAGGGCCGCGGGCGGGGCCGGCGAGGTCGACGAGCCGGACAGCGCCGGAGGGGAGAAGGACGGCGGCCAGAGACGAGCCCGAGGACGCGCGTCAGACCGTCGGCGGTGGGGCCGGAGGCGCTTGCAGAGGGCGGGGAGGACGCGGCCGGCTCGGGGTAGAGAGGGCGAAGCCGACGGGGACGACGGAGGGTAGGGCCGGCGAGGAGGAGGCGGCGCCGGAGGAGGCCGCGATGGCGGAGGCCGACGGTGGGGAGGAGCTCTGGCGGCTCCGGCAGCGTCGGCGCGCGAGCGGAGGGGGCCGGAGCTCGCGGGCGCGAGCTAGGCAGAGGAGGAGGCGTCGCGGCCGAGAGGGGGCAGCGGCGTGCCGGCGACGGGAAGACGGCTGCGCCGGCGGCACGGGGAGGAGGCGAGGACGAGTTTTGGCGCGGTGCTCGCGTTCGGAGAAGAGTCAGCGGGGAGGAGCTCGGGACGGGGCCGGGCTAGCGCGGGGCGGAGGGAGGAGGGGCGAGGCGGCGATGGAGGAAGGGGCCGGCCGGTGGCGGGACCGCGCGGCCGGGGCCGGCGCTGAGGCAGCAAGGTCGACGGGGCCGGCCACGGGCTTGGCGGCGGCGGGCGCCTGAGGGGAGGCGGAGGCGGTGGCGGCGTGGTCGGCGGGGAAAGGAGGGAGAGGTGGGATGAGGAGAGGACCAGAGGAGGAGAGGGAGGTTGCGGGGCGTGAGGGAGAGGAGGACGACGGGGTGGGGGAAGCGGGGCCAGGGAGGTGGGGACAAGAGCGGGGCCGGGCGGTTGACCGCAGGGAGAGATGGGCGCGGGCCCAGCGGCCAGGGAGGAGGAGAGGGGGTGGGGCCAGGGCGTCGGTCGCGTGGGGGGTCTGTGGTTGAGGTGAGGAAGGGAGAGAGGCAGGGGCCGGGTTCAGGAGGGGTTTCGGTGGGACCCGCGGGGCAGGGAGGTGGGTGTGGGTGTGCTGAGTGGGTGGGTTGAGTGGTGTAGGGCTGCTGGGTAGGGCCGGTGAGGGGTGGGGTCGGGCTGACAGTGAGGGAGAGAGAGAGAGTGGGTAGGTGGGTCTGGGGTGAGAGAAGGAGGGGGTGAGGGAGAGGATTGATGAGGTGGCAGGTGGGTAGGAAAATGGGTGAGGGGTGAGGTGGCGAGCTGTGAGAGGTGGGTAGGATAGATTCGGGTGGGAATAGGATTTAGAGTGTAGGTTTTGCAAATATGTGTTTATTTGGTGTTGTTTATTTTAAAACAAGACCACTTTGCAATTAGTTTTTAGGGAAATAAAATATCCGATACGCTCGGGGTTTTGCCTTTGAAATAAAGAGGGGTATTTATAAAGCAAAACTAGGTTTTTCGAAATAGTTCAGACAAACAATGCATGATGATGGCGATGCAATGCACAAAAACAACGCGATTTTCTAGTAGTGGTTTTGCGGGATGCCACACCCGGCCAAGCCCATACCAGGCCCATAAATCCCTCACGTCCATCTTGCGCCAGGGGCCAGCACCGGTGCCGCCAACTCCCGCTTGTGCATGCCTCACCATCGATACCACCTCTAGACCGCCACCACCATGCTCCTACGTCGTCCCAACACCGAGCCACCACCACGGAGCCGCACCACCGCCAATCCATGCCAGGACGAAGCCATACCTCCACCATTGGTACCCATTGCCTCCTCCAACTATGAGAGGTTGCCCCTAGCGCCGCTCGTCGGCCTCCGTCGAAGTACACTCCAGCTCCTCCCCGTCTAGAACTCCACGCAACAGGGACAACAAGGCCCGCTATTGCTGGACCCGTGTGGGCTTTGCCAGGCGGCGCACACCGGCGACGATCTGGAAGGGATGGGAAGGAGGCGGGTGTTGGGGAGGCTAGGGTTTCCGCACCCACCCCACAGGTTGCACGGGGGAGACCGAGGAGCGCGTTGGGGAGGGGGGGGGGGGGAGTTGTCATAACATAATCATCATTTCCTTGTGGCTTTGCACCCGCTTCTTACATAACCTTGAAAATGTGTGATAAAAAGTGACGAAGTGTATGGCCTTGTCACTATATAAAAGCTTGTATAGTCTTTTGAGAGAAAACAGGAGGTATGGTAGAATGCATCACCGTTTTTTATATATAGATTTTCGGTATGACTTGAGACATTGGAAGCAGACAAACATGTCACGTGAGGCAAGAGATTCACCATTTTCACGTAATGCCTAGCTGTTGTTTCTGAATTTTAGGCATAGAAGTTCAGGTTCAGTTAAGTGTCAGAAGAAAGTTCAGCATGGTTCTCACTTCCTCTGTTTCGAGCTGAACCAAGCCCGGAAAGCATTCTCTATGGGAAAACAAAAGCACGGCCTCAGATCTCCACGCTCTCACCACCCGATCTTCTTCCTTGGTAGTCTCCACGTTGTCGCGGAGATGAGGAGCTCCAGGCCTCTCGTGGCCTCGGCGGCGTTGCTGCTGCTGGTGGTGGTGCCGCTGGCAGCTGCGGTGGCGGACATGTCGATCCTGTCGTATGGGGACAGGAGCGAGCAGGAGACGCGGCGGATGTACGCTGAGTGGATGGCGCAGCACGGCAGGACCTACAACGCGGTGGGCGAGGAGGAGCACCGGTACGCGGTGTTCAGGGACAACCTGCGGTACATCGACCAGCACAACGCCGGCGTCCACTCCTTCCGCCTGGGGCTCAACCGCTTCGCTGACCTCACCAACGAGGAGTACCGCTCCACCTACACCAGGGCCCGGAGCAAGCCGGCGAGGGAGAGGAAGCTGAGCGCCAGGTACCAGGCCGACGAGGACGAGGAGCTGCCGGAGTCTGTCGACTGGAGGGACAAGGGAGCGGTTGTGGGGGTCAAGGACCAGGGCGATTGTGGTAAGCATCCTCTGTTGCTGCTCTGCTTCTCTTCTCTTTTCAGAGTATCAAATTTCTTGCAACTATCTGCATTGTCATCTTTATAATGTCGCTCCTATTCGATTAAATCTGTTGCTCTTGCTGCTCTGTTACTACTTACTACTACTGAACATAAACCAAAATGTTGACACAGAGATATGAGAGTCCGATCTCAGTTCCTTTTTTCCAGGGAGCAGCTGGGCCTTTTCAGCAATAGCAGCTGTTGAAGGAATCAACCAGATCGTCACGGGCCAGCTCGTTTCTTTGTCTGAGCAAGAGCTGGTCGACTGTGACACTCTATACAACGCTGGATGCGACGGAGGTCTAATGGATGATGCATTTGTGTTCATCATGAACAGTCAAGGAATCGGCACAGAACAGGACTACCCTTATGTTGGGAAGGACAACCGTAGTTGTAATGCTAACAAGGAGGTATCTTTCGCTTCTTACTTTTACAAGAACATGTCCCGTACCTGTATGCTCTTCAGTCATTGTTTTTTGTGGCATTTTCAGAATAGGACGGTTGTTACAATTGATGACTGCAACGATGTACCCATGAACAGTGAAAGGAGCCTGCAGAAGGCAGTTTCAAACCAGCCAATCAGTGTTGCAATTGAGACTAGTGGCAGGGCATTCCAACTCTATGAGTCGGTGAGCTAGTGTTCTAAATTTCAGAATTTACCCTGACTATGCAACAAAAGGTTATTGGTACCTCTTTGTTTGCAAAATAGATGTTTTATCTTTCTCAACTAGGGAGCTAGGTAGTATCTTCACTGTACCCGTACTATAAATAGCTTTGAATTTCTCCTCCACTAAACTAGACTATCAATTTTTTAGAACAAAAGGAGAGAATTCTAGACTATCAGTTGTGTTCATTGATGATTGCAAGTTGCAACTGCTAGAACATGGGTAATTAATAAATTTTTGTTATCTAAAAAGGAAATAAAAATATTGTCATCTAGTTGCAAGTTTTAAGAGCTACACCCAACCTATGACTAATTTCTACACAGTCCCGACTTCCTCATAATTTTATATTATACAGATGATTTAAAACTTTTGCTGATATGTTCCACATTTCAAGCATTTTTTACAAAGGGGGCCACATCTTCCACTGGTGGAAGTCAGCAAAGCATGAACTCTTCCGATGAAGTGAAAATAGCACTTTTCAAACCACTGCATTGGTACTCAGTCTATGAAGCATTAGTTTGGTATTAATTTTCTTTACCATGATGAAAGCTCTATCAGTTACAGTGTTGTACCAAGTGATACAACCGTAAAAGTTTACCCTCGGCTTCTCTGTTTGAAGATTCACACAGCCACTCTGCTTTGTACTGACTATCACCTACTGATCTCTCTAGGGTATATTATCATCGGGAGCCTGCGGAGCAGACATTGACCATGCAGCCACTGTTGTTGGTTATGGTTCAGATGATGGCAAGGACTACTGGATCGTGAAGGAGTCCTTGGGCACTGCCTGGGGTGAGTCCGGCTATGTCCGTATGGAGCGTAACGTCAAGGCAATCAGTGGCACATGTGGCATCACCTATTGGCCTTGCTACCCAATCAAGAACCAGACGAAGCTCTTGAACACTGGCAGTGAGCGTATGCTGTCCAAGCCACACCGGGCCGGGCTTTCCTTGCCAATGTAGCTATGGGCAGGAAGAGCAGTGCGTGAACATTACATCATGACATCAGCCCCGCCACCAATCGTCTGTGCGCCCAAAGCATTAGTATTATGGAGATCAATAAAGGAACAGCATAAGCATATTGCAACATTTTCACATAATCCGCGTGTTTGGTATTTTCTCTATACTACTAGTGATTTACTCTCTCCCTGCCAGCCGAATTGACTTCACTTCTAACTTCATTAGTTTCTTACTAGTCATTAACTCCTGAACCTACACAGAGATTTTTGAAAGTTATGTGGTGGATGTTTCCGAATAATTTTTATCAAGTGAAACCTGTACGTAGCATAATTTTTCATAGAACTTGGAAAATACGCAGTAGAAAGAGAAAAAAGTGATAATTCCCACCATCCTCGAGAGTGAGACTAATATATCTTGTTATTTTAGATGATCATTCAATAAACATTATAGTTGCATGAAATTCCATCAAGAAATAGTTTATGGAGCAACTATTGAATTATGCATGACTCAGTATGTCGATCAGCATGTGTTTAAATATATGCACAATGTAAACCGTACCATTTTAAACTTGACCAAAAAAGACAAATTACCACTATGAGCTTACTGCTGGATATTCATTCTATTTGAAGTTTGGAATCAAGTTTTATGAAATCCAAATTCATAGTCTAGCTACTAAGTTTCGATACATCGCTCTCTTGGTTTACTGTTTGTGCTTGTGTTCTTCCTTTCTAATAGTACGGTGACAAAGCTATAGTTTGAAATCCTATCTTGCGAGTGGTTTGTCCCTTGCAAGAGAGCGTTCAATGATCTTCACTATTGAGGTGGGTGACTCATGTGGCTATTCAAAACCTTTAAGCTTAGCACACCTTGTGCATGTTTGATATTCCAGTACGATTTAGTGTAGTAGTATATCTTTGCTTCCATGATCTAGATTCCATGCCATGTGAGAAAACACACCGTGTGGCTGGCAAGCGGGAACTGTTAGGCAAGCACGAGATCCGAGTCCGCGGGCTTGAATCTATGGAGCGGGAGGGTATTAGCATTGTAAATACCTGGAGGACCACTGGAAGCGGTTGTGGACCAGACATAGCAGCAAGGGCACATCAGGCCCGGCCGAGCCCATATCAGGCCCCCACCGCCGTCATGCACCAGGCCACTGCCGGTGCCGCCAACTCCCGCTTGCGCATGCCTCACCATAGCGGCCACCTCTAGACCGCCACCACTATGCTCCTATGTTGTCCCAACACCGAGCTGCCACCACGGAGTCTCACCGCCACCAATCCATGCCAGGATGAAGCCATACCTCCACCCCTGGTACCCATCGCCTCCTCCAACTACGAGAGGTCGCCCCTAGTGCCGCCCGTCGGCCTCCATCGAAGTACACTCCAGCTCCTCCCCGCCTGAAACTCTAAGCAACAGGGACAACAAGGCCTGCCACTGTCGGACCCGTGTGGGCTCTGCCAGGCGGCGCACACCGACACCGACGGCGATCTGGAAGGGATGGGAAGGAGGCGGGGGCGTTGGGGCTGCTTTAGGATTCATGCTCCATTAGGTGTGAGAAATCCGAGTCAAATTGAATCGCGATGAGACGGACTGAAATGTTGCACGTGAAATTGCGTTTGTGCACGCTAGAATCTCCTTTTGCGTGGATTGTGACAGGCTATCACAGCCACACTACATGCTCGTATTCACTGGCGGGTTCGTTTCATTTCATCCCATCCATCTCATCTCATCTCAAGCAAGCCGGCCGTAACGACCGTGCATCAGCAAGGATCCATCGGACCGGTCCCTGTGTCCAGATCCCACGTCGTTGGAATCGAACCGATATTCATTTCCCAGACGCCAAGAAGGTCATTCGGTTCACTCTGGCGCCGTCAGAGACCGCTGCTCTGAACTCGATTACCGTCCGACGACGCTCACGGTCGCGTCTCGATCGATCATGCATCCCCTGCGGTGGAGTGGTTGACCGTTGCGTGCCGGGCAGTTCCACCGACGACGTGTTGTGTGGCTGGCTTCCACGGCGGTGTGCATGTGCTGAGTGCTGTGCGCCTGTGCCGGTGGAGTAGATGAAAATCCTGAGAGAGTAGTGCAAGGGAGGGGAAGCACCGTTGCAGCATTTGACACTTCCGAGCACGTGCCTTTCTTCTCGGTGATTTTTACGACTGTACCACGTGGACTCGTTGTCACGTACTCGGTTCTCTGCTCTGCACAGGCTTAACTCACAAGTAACATGACTTTCTTCGTCTCTTCTTCAAGAAAACAAAAACGAGTACACGGCACACGGTGACCAACATTTGCCAATGCCTCGAGAGAGTTGACTGTCTACCGATGCTAGGTAATTGGAATCCACAGGACAAATGGTGAAAATGGACAAAAATAACCCTTAGACAAAACAATTCTAACAAATAAACTCTAGCCAAAATAAATTCATAGAACTAACCATTTTGTACTCCCTCCGTCCCAAAATAGATGTCTCAAATTTAGATAAATCTAGACACTATTTAGTATATAGATTCATCCAAAATTTGAAAAACCTAAGACATCTATTCTTGGACGGAGGGAGTATAACACATGTCTCAGTGCAAACCAACCTGTAGTTTGGTGGCTACACGGATGGTTGTATCCCCCCAGCCCACCAGAGTTCAAACCCCAGGTTTGAAGTTTGATATTGTGTGTTTGCACAATTCTAACAAGTTTGAAGTTTGACGACGTTCCTGTCAACAGTGAGGCGCTCGTGGTGACTTCGTCAATCACAAGATCCGATTTGCCAGCTTAGTCTCTTGGAGGTGCTCATAGGGGTAGGGTACGATATGCGTGTGTGTTCATAAGGATGTGTGCATGTACGTGTTGTGAGCGTCTACGATTGTGCTGTGTTTCTCAACAAAAAAAACCTCCCGCATGACCACTGTTTTGCTAGTTTAGATGAAACCCTAGTTCATCATGGATTTCAAACTTTTTATGGACCATTGTAATTATGTGGGCTGATTAAGCATATGTGTAGGCCTAATAAACATTGTCTAGGTCTAGTAATCACCGGGAACATGTGTACTTGTGTATATTTTTTACATATGTATGTGGGGTGATATTTGTGTGTGCTTGTGTTCAATGTGCAAATTTGTTTGTATCCATGCTTATGTTAATTTATTCATATGTATGTGGGATGATATTCGTTCATTTTTATTTGTACATGCCATGTCAATGTGTATATTTACCCACAGTTGTGTATATATGTTCAACTAGCGATTTTTTAGTGTATCGGCCGATTTATCAGGCGATAAATCGGAAAATCGGACGATAAATCAGAAAATCGGCATATCGGCCATCCTCGAGTAGCGATAAATCTGACGATTAATCGACGTATCGGCTGATTTTTTTGAACAATGCTAACATGCGTAACTAGATCTCTAGGATATAAATAATGCTCAGGTGCTCACGGAGGAATATTTGAGATGTGAAATATATGGAACATTAGTTCCTATATTTATGAAATCATGCTTACATAATGCTCACATATTTGTTCATATTGTAGTTGTTTCGAATACATGAGCATACAATTCCAAAATAGTTTAAGCTCTTATTGTTTCCCATGTTTCGAGCATGTAGGATGATAATTTTTTATCCTCCTACGACGTTCAACACCGAGCCATCCTGATGTCGGAGAAAAACATGGTAGCACAAATGAATTTGGTATTTCATATGTAATATTCCAACTTGTATGTGTGCGGGTCTTTAGACCCCTACAACTGAGGTGTCACAAGGCCTCATCACAAAAGATGCCCCTTGATGAGCGGTACACTCTGTACATCCAGAAGTTAGGACCCCTCCTATTCATCCATATGGTGACCTGGTCGACACAGAACATGAACCCTTCTGCGGTCACCGCGCTTGTCGACTGGTGGAGGTCGGAGACGCACACTTTCTACCTCCGGACCGACGAGATGACCATGACACTTCAGGACATGTCAATGATCCTTCGAATCTCCATCGAGGGAAAGCCTCAGCGTATTAGCACAAATTCTGACGGGTGGCGCAGGCAGATGGCGGCTCTTATTGGTATGGTTCCCAAGGATCATGTAAACAAAAAGGTGAAATAATAAGGTGCTCCATCGGGCTTCTTACACTTGGATCATGAAGATGAGATTATGATGTACACCTATGTCTATGTGTGATATGTTATCACCAGGACTCTCTTTCCTAACAGAAGTGCCAAGAATGCTATAAATTTCACTAGTTCAAGGCATGTGTGGGTTATTTTAGTATTTTTTAAAACATGATTCATACTGTCAATCCATAGAAGACTATTTCAGTTGAGACCAACTTAATCTTTATTTTTATACAATCCTTTGATAATTTCATGGTGGTCTTGTGATTGTTGGCTAGATATTGTTTTTATTAAATATATATGCACGGTATTAAAACAAAAAAATATCGTGCTATGACTCAGAGCAGCACCGCCATCTATCATTTAGTGCCAAAACAAATTGTAGGCGGCCCGGCGAAGCCCACTTATCCACCTAGTATATACTACATCCAGATAGTTTCACATGCCGCCACCGAGCGCATGTCTTTTACATGTTGTGGGTACAATAATGGCAGATTAACTTAAGGACATCAGACTAATGGGTTCCATTTTCTTGCCTAGTGATGTTATAGGTTTGACTCTTTCGATCTACGGTTTTCATCATTGGTGATGGCTATTACTCTGTTGTGCTGGTCTCTTTGGGATCTTAGCATTTCCATCTGTCTACTGCAACAAGATCTACTATGACACGTTTTGTCTCAGGATGGGAATGGGCCAGGTCGGCCCGACGGGTCGTTGACCCGGCCCAAACAAACAGAGCCAATGGGTCACATGGGCCGGCCTCAAATGAGATTTGGGTCAGTAGGGCCGGCACTGAGTGACCCGTTGGGTCAATGGGGCCGACCTAGCTCGACCTAGCTTGCAGTATCTCACAACGATTTTCTCCAAATTGTTGCCATCGCCGATTTCTATCATGGTGCTTGTTGGTGTAGATCCAAACATTTTGCATCTTTGCTATCGAAAACTTTTTCGTAGGGAGTTGCTTCCTCACTTGTGCTCTTGGCCGTTGGCACTTCGTGCATGTAGTCGATAAAATCTCCTCGTGCAAAGCAGGCTTAACGAGGGAGTTAACTAACAAATGCTAGACTCGTCACATGCACGTTGCATGTACCGCCATGATCTGGTCTTTCCATCTTGTCCTAGTATCGCTACAATTTGGGTCGGCCCCATAAACCCAACGGGCCAACAGGGCCACTCACTATTTTTAATATGGGTTGACCCGTGGCCTCACGAATTGGCCCTGGGGACATAGGGCCGAGTCCAAGGCCAAGTTCGGGCTGACCCATTACCATCCTGAGTTTTGTCCATCTTCGGTGATAGAGGTGTGCTATCGACGGCGTGCCTTCAGTTTGCTTCATTTCTCGTAATTATTGCTAGGTGCTATATTTATATTTTTTTATGTCTGATGTTCTTTGTACTAGTATTGATAATTATTAATAGGTCGATGGTCCTTTTTGCAAAAAAAAAATGGTTATGGAATGAATTGGAGGCTGGTCCTTTTTGCAAAAAAAAAAGTATTGAGCAATTCTACATGCTTTAGGAGATGCTACAAAATGTTTAGATTGATCACGACATATTGGACTTGATTGTATGGAAGATTGAGAAATATGGAAATTGTTTTGCATCCTTCCTCGACATAAAATGCAATTTTTGGGGCATACTCCCTCCACAATGCCTTCGATGACGTGGAATCCATGGGGGGCCCAAAGTACAAGATCTCTGCATGGTTGATTCTCCAAAATCGCGTTTGTACGGTGGGTGGGCTTCATAGGCGAGGGTCATCAAATTGTGGTTTGTTGCAAGGTTTGCAACCAAATCCATGAATCGACCATACATCTACTTTTCCAATCTCGCTTTTCTTGGACAAGCTTGAAAGAACGTCTTAGGCTCATTGACATACAACCACAATAATGGACCGTGCTACACTCCGTCAAAAAATGGTGGAATGAGGTAATTCGAAAAAAAAAGGGCAGTCAAGAAAAGCTTTGGCTTCTCTTGCAATGCTAGTCTCGCGGGGCAATTTGAAAGGAGAGAAACCCTTGGGTTTTTAGGAATCAATCATCAACCTCTAACGCGGTCATTATGAAGATCAAACAGTAGCTAGGTGAATATGTGGAGCCTTGGGGTGCTAAAACAGTTTGTAATATTATTATGCCGCATAGTATGCTTTTGTTTTGACCTTGCCTTTGTGCCAAGGCTTGTTTTGTAAAACCTCTAAAAATACTCCTTAATTAATGAAAATGGCAATCTTGTGTATTGATATAAAAAAAAACAGCGGGTTAGGACAAACCAAGCGGGCTAGAATTCCCATACTTATGTGCCTACGCTGCCTTGCGACCACTGAACGAGCGGTGGGATGTAACTTTGTGTTGCGTGTGGATGGTTGGATGTAAATAGTATCGTACGTTGAGCAGCTCTCGTCGGAATTCGGAAGCATAGGTGTTGGGAAACGTATCTGCATGTGCAGGGGCGTTATCTGCATGTTGCTACTTGAGACGTGGAGACAGCCTCAACCTGTATTTGGCCCATTGCAATCGCATCTCTTCTTGCACCTCAAATGATCAAAGCTTTCCAGATCACATCTGCCATTTCTCCCTGCTCTCGACCGATCCTGTCCAGTATGCTCTTTTGGGCTTTCGTCCATTTGACCGTGAACCAGTTGGTGTTGCTTGGCGAAATGCACGCACGCACGCCCCATACCATACGTTCCATTCCATCCCAAGCAAGCCGTAACGACCGTGCATCATCAGCAAGGATCCAAGAACGGACCGGTCGCTGTCCAGATCCCGTGTCGCCTAGCACTTGGGAGTGCGAAATATCACGGCCGGGGGTCGTTGTCGTTGTTGGGATCTTCGTTTCCCAGACGCCAAGAAGGTGGTTCGATTCACTCCATCGGGTGCCGTCAGAAGTTAACTTGTCCGGAGGTCAGATACTTAATAAATGGAGGAGTAATATTTTTACTGTATCTGAAGAACACCAGGTGTGCGGAGCTAGATAACCAGCAGCGACCGCGTCGACGTGTCCGGTAGGGTGGTAGATCATCGTTGCGTGCGGGGCAGACTTGCTTTGACCGGCGCAGAGGTGGTGAAGATGCCGAAAGAGTAGTGCAGGGGTTACTGGGCGAGTACCCTGCACCACCAGTAGCAGAGCAGAGTAGATCGCGCGCACACACACGCACGCACGGGGAATTCTGGGCGATCTACATGGGTCTAGGATGAAACTGCATGTGCAGGAGGGAGGGGAGTAGCATCGCGGCAGCATGTGACAGTTCTGGACACCGATCATTCCAGCCGGCTCTACCTCCTCGTGGTCATGTGTGTTACGTACTCTGCCCTCTCTGCAGTAACATGCCCCATGTTCCTGGATGTATCCGACTATCCAAGTGCACGCTACACGGTGATTTATTATATCTGAACATACATGAGAGTTGACTGTCAGCTAGCTACCGATGCCAACTCAAACAAAGATAAAACCCTTTCAAAAAAAAAAAATCGATGCTTGGTGGATTGAATCAACGGGTTAAAGGAGCCACGATTGCTGCAAAAATTGAAGTTTTTTCTTTTTTACATTCTCCACCAGTTGAAGTTTCGTGTTGGCAAACGCCATATGCTACTCTGTTTTTGTTTGTTTAGGACACCGTCTCCATGCTACCCCTCCAACTAGATAGGCACTTGCATACAGCGGGCGGGTCCACATGGCTGTACTACTATTTGTATTTGCCTCGTCAACTCTGTACCACCGCACCTGCATGTGGGCCCCGGGTAGGTGGCCTGTAGGGGTGAGAGGTATCGTGACGGCCATTACTTCTGCCCATGATCACGGTGTTCCTACTCAGGTACGTACGGTTGGAGTGGAAGTGCTCATCACACCGGCATCTTCGTTTTCCCGAGCTGAAAGCGACGCCTGCGTACCCAAATGGAAACATACAGGAAACAGCAATCGGTAGTACTACTACTAACTCCAGTGATGATAAGGAGGTCATGCAGCAGCTGCCATCTACTTATCACACACTCAACTTGGATGATACCAACAATTATCTTGGATGATGCTATCTACTCCGGTCTGCAATTATCTTGCTTTAAAAAAAAAGGTTTCATTAGGTGGGTGGGCGATGGACATAATATTCGTATTTGTTTGGCTTCCGAGGAAGTCGTATTGCAAAGTTACATGAACAAAGGTATTTTTCTGTCCACGGTGCATATAAACTCGGCCTAGCAGAGTTACCTGAACAATGTGCTCTCGCTAACTCAAGTGCTGGTACTAATGGTACGGATCGATGCTGGGTGAAGATTTGGCGATCATCAATTCCCCCTAAGGTCAAGATGTTCGCATGAAAAGCTGATGCCCATGGCTTAGCCACCGAATCTAGTAAATTGGGGCGGAATATGAAAGTCACAGGTATTCATGTAAAATATGCGGGGTAGAGCCTCAGACAGTGGAGCATGCGCTCACTAGATGCCCACATGCACGTAGGTTTTGGGATGATATGACTTCGATCCATCTCCTCAAGATTTGTCTAAAACCAAGCCTAATTGGTTTCAATGTGTACTTGCTGATCTATCGGCTCACCAGGTGGACAACACCTTATTGGTTGCTTGGCGAGTTTGGTATGCGCGTAATGAGGATACTCATGACAAGATCTTGTCATCTATGGAAAGTTCGAAGAGGTTTCTCTGGAACTATCTTAAGTTGATCCAGGATTGTGCGGACAAATCTACCGACGCCATAATTAAGGGGAAATCGCCTATGTTTACTCCTGGTTCCATGCCCTCTCCCATTCCGATGAAGAAGGGGCCGGATAAACCCTAGGGAGCTCCTCCTTTAGGATGGGTGAAGCTCACCATTGATGGTCTTAGTATGACATTGCGGGCTGCTGATGGGCTCCCGATCTTTACGTCTTGCAGGTTTGTTAAGGAGTGTACGGCTCCACTAGAGGCAAAACTAAAGGCATGCATAGAAGGTTTGGATATGTCTCTTCACCGTCCCAACCTTCCCATTATTATCGAATCCGACTGTTCCAGACCGGTGCTTACGGCCAATTCTCTGCTAAGGATAGATCTTCATATTGCTTCCTGTTTGAAGAACTTCATGCTTTAGGTAATCATAAGGTAGAATTTGTACCTTTGTAAAATTGGAACGGTCATAAGTTAGGGTTAGCCACACCCTTGCAAATATTGCGAGGTAGGAACGACGAACTGCTACTTGGTTAGGATCGGGACCTGAATCTATTCTTCGGTTGCTCGATCATGACCGTCATGTAATCCTTCATGTTTGAATAAAGTTCCTATTTTACCTGCAAAAAAAACTCTCTCGGTCTCAAAATAGATGTCTTAAATTTGTCAAAATTTGGATAAATATAGATACTATTTACTATATAGATTTATCTAAATTTTAAAAAATCTAAGTCATCTATTTTGAGCATCTACCTAAAGCCATCCCAAATTTTTTTTTACCATTTCTTCTGTCCCTTGTAACAACATGGACGTTAGTAGCGGCGATGAATCAACTCGTCGCGTGTTCCTCGCATCTCCCGTTCCCGCCGTTGGTGTGGTTTCGTCAATATTTTTTAGACGGGTATACGGTGTCCGGGGGCTCCACGCCAACAAACCACCAACCGACGGCCGCCGCGACGCGAGGCCCTACCCGTCACGCAGAGGAGATTCCCGGTCTGATTCCAGTATCCCGTCTCCTTGTCCACCCCTGCGGCCGGGCCGCGCCGCGCCTCTTTCCGGGAAGATCCCACATCTCCATGCCTCCTCCCTGCGGTCTGCGGCGCCATACTCTGTAGCTCAACTTGCGGCTATCTATCCCTAGGGAGTAGTAGCTTTCTCAGCTGCTGGGTATGCACCTCCCAGGTCCCAACGACCAATTTGTGCGCCGCCAACATCTCACCTGGGCATACGTTTCATTGTGTTCCATACAGTGTTTCGGATTTTAAATCTGAACCGAGTCTGAGCTATTACTACGCTTGGTAAGTTGCAGGGTAGCGTCTGCATCATCTCACTGCCTCCTAAATTGAGCCAGACAAACAAATGTGGACCTGATCAAAACAACGAAACAGAGCTCACTGCAAACGTCACACATCCCAGCGGATCAAGCCCGTCCAGGACAAGCTCACGAACCTACTATCGTACGGCCAGGATCGCCCAGGTGGAGCATAAGCTGCGCAAATGATGGTACGAGCTCCATTTCGAAGTCAGCTAATTGCAGGAGCACATGCTTAATTAATCTCGAGGGAACACAGCCCCACTAAACATTCCGGTGACAAACAATATGGCTCGGGTAGCACGGAAGATAAGCCTCATGTGCGCACATGACCTGACCCAATACACGTCGTGTTTACGCCGGGGGAGACGGGCACAGAGGAGGATAGGATCAGCAGCTAGCCGGCATGGGATCTTTCAAGTTCCCAACCGCAACCACCTACCGCCAGATTCCCACGAGGCATGCAGGTCCCCTTCTTCCACCCCACTGCCCATGGTTGGTTACACGGCTACGTCGCTTTGCGCCTGCGAATTTGTTTTGCCCATTTTGGTCGGCTCTCATACTTCCACTTAGCCGCCTTCTCTTCCATTCCCTGCCTCCCCCCTCATGCGGCTTGGGATGTCTCACCTAGACAGCATATAGGACCATGCATGCAGAGTTTGATGTTTACAAGAAACTACTACCTCTAGGCACCTCGTTTGACTGACCGTGAGGTTTGGCACCAATTCCTCACATATAGACATTATCATATTCTTAATTAAAAGTATCTTTTGTATTCCTATATTTCAAACATTGGACCCTCACTTTTCATATGGCAGAGAATGACTGTCTTGGGGGTGCACATTTGCGATCGGCTATGCCTTTTTTTTCCCGGGTTACTACTTTTATTATTGGAGACATTCTCCTTAATATTCTATTATGTCAACTTTATTATGGAGCTTTTATGATTTTTAGCCTTTTCTATTGTCTTGTTATTTATGTTGTACTAATTTATACTAAAATTGTGGGTTCCCTAAAAACATACCACCACAACCGGAGTTGGTGAGACCTGCTCCTTAATATTCAAGAATGTGCGAGTTCTTAAGAACCTTTTGTTGCTTTTATGAGTTTTTCTAGCATTTTCGATTCTTGTGTGCGTTGGTCATCCTTCATGCTTTTTTGTTATGTTGATGCAGAGTGCGTACTCAAAAAAAAAACATAGCACCACGACCGGAGTTGATGAGGCACTTCCCCGCTCTCGCTCTGTCTCGACATTGTCGTGCCGCTACCAACCGCCTTGTCGGTGCCCCCTCCCTCCCACCCCCACGCACACACATTTTTTCCGCATCTCAACTTTCTTTGTTGTTGTGGAACTGGTCATCGCTACTCAGTGACCATTTTAGAGGATGATGCGACATGGACACACTAGTTACCCCATCATCTAGCTCTTTAGATAATAGCCATGACACAAATTGTTGTGATAGGGTGTGATGTTGTTACCAATGAGGTAGAAGTTGGTTGGGATAGCCAATGAAGCCGAATTCCAAGTTTGTCAATGTGGTTTGATGTTATATTTGATATGAAAAAATGTATCGCCTTTATTACCGGCATTTCACTCTATGGGTTGGTTGCGATCATGGTGTCTCTATGTGGTGATGTTTCTAAATTCTCTCATTGTTCTATCTTTAATGTGGGGATAATTGTCTTATGTCTAGATGAATCATTTGTAATCGTGTATTTGTTAATATATTTCAAATGTTAGCCCTCAAGACAACTGTTTAGGGCCCCTTTGATTCCAGGAAATTTTCCTACAAAAGTGGTCTGATTCATGAGATCGTATCCCGTAGAGATCTTGTAGTGTAAATTTCAAAGAAAAAGCATTAAGTTAAACCTTAAAAGATTGCACTAGAATCAAAGAGAATTTCTCTTTTCATAGAATTCAAATAGACATGACATCCCTGCATAGCACCATGCAGAGTTTGATGTTTACAAGAAACTACCTCTATGTATGTTTGATCGGGAGATTTGGCCCCAATTCCTCACAAAACAAAAACAAAAACCACACTTAATTAAAAAGATCTTTTTGTATCTGTATATTTCAAACATTGGAGCCTCACATTTTTTTACTATGGCGGAGAACTTCTTGGGGGCGCAGATTTGTGACCTTTTTTCCGGGTTGCTGCTTTTATTGGGGACATGCGCCTTAATATTCTATTATGTGAAGGTTCTTATAGAGCATTTTAGCCTTTTATGTTGTTTTGTTATTTAATATTGTTGCAGAGACCGGGTTTATCTATTAATATAAATTTTGTTGCATACTGCATTCCCAAAAAACACACCACCATGACCGGAGTTGATGAGGCCCTTCCTCACACTCGCTCTGTTTTGAACTTCACAATATGCAACATCGTTAGCAAACCGCCTTATCATCGCAACCAACCCCACATTTCTTCCGCATCTCAACTTTATTTGTTGTTGTCGAACCGGTAATCACTACCTCCTACGGTCGCTATGCTCGCTGGCCATTTTAGAGGATGATGCGACATGGACACACTAGTTACCCCATCATCTAGATCTTTAGATAATAGTCATGACACAAGTTGGTGTGATAGGGGAATAGGGGATGTTGATGTTACCAATGAGGTAGAAAGTTTGTTGGGGAGCCAATGAAGCCGAATTCCAAGTTCGTCAATGTGGTTTGACGTTGTCTTTTATAAAATAGACATTGCATCCTAATCCTATATATTTCATGTTCCTATAATTTTCCTATCATATGAATCAAAGGAGCCCTTAGCGTGTCAAGAACCCTTGGTTACCGTGGAGAGTTATAATGGGTTCCATGCACCAAACTGGGTGACATTGTATCATAGCAATATGATATCCCTGAAATTGTAGTTTCTGATGGTTTGTGATTTTATTTTTTATTTATTCTAGACTTCCTTACGTCGTAATGAAGTGCACCATGTGACGTGAAGAGATGTTATATAATTATCCTTATTCTAAAAAAATGTTATATAATTATCCAAAGTTTAATTAAATGCAAAAACATATACTTACACCGGAGCCGTAGCAAAAGCGAGTCTCAAAGAAGAAGAAAATTGATGGATAAATTAAAAATGGCCCTTGGACAAATCCTTCCACCTCCTCACCACCATCCTTCCCAATCATCTCCAATTACACGGCACCACCTTATCCTCATCATATTCATAAACAAAACAGCTAATTTAAAGTGATGGTTTATGATTTTATTTATTCTAGACCGGGTGGCATCATAATAAAGTGCACCATATGTGTCTTAAGATGCAAATGCGTGAAGAGGTGTTATGTAATTATTATCCAAAAATCAATTAAATGAAAACACATAGAACAATGTTTTGCACATTAGCACTGAGTAATCCATCTCATTTTCATTCTTTATTCACAAGCAATAAACTAGGACACCTCAAAGAAGAAGAAGAAAATCGACGGATAATTTAAAAATCTCCACGAGTCAAATCGTTCCACCTCCTCAGCACCATCCTCCTCGATCATCTCCAATTACACGGCACCACCTTATCCTCAATAATCAAACCAACTAATTTAAAACATACAATAAACCATTTCAAATGAACACGTCAAAAGAATCTGCTCTAAAGAAAAGAAACCCGTCCACATCCGTGACACCTCCACCATCCCAACAAATAAAATCCCGTTTGAAAGGCAGAAAAATATCCCATTGGTCCAGCGGTCTTGGTTAAGAAGAAGAAACAAAACGATTGGGGGAATCTGGGCCCGCCACTCCCCCATCTCCACCTCTTCTATAAAGCGACCCCGATACCAGGCATCCATGGAGACCAAAAGCAAGGCCACCACCATCTAATCCCATCTACTCCTCCCCACTCTCTCGTCGCCTGGTGTTCTTGCTAGCTGGTACCGGAAGATGAGGAGCTCGATGGCTCTCCTGGCCGCGGCGGCGGCGCTGCTGATGCTGCTGTCGCTGGCGGCGGCCGCGGACATGTCGATCGTGTCGTACGGGGAGAGGAGCGAGGAGGAGGCGCGCCGGATGTACGAGGAGTGGAAGGCGGAGCACGGACGGGCCTCCAACGCCCTCGGCGAGGACGAGCTCCGGTTCCAGGTGTTCAGGGACAACCTCAAGTACATCGACGAGCACAACGCCGCGGCTGACGCCGGGCTCCACTCCTTCCGCCTCGGCCTCAACCGCTTCGCCGACATCACCAACGAGGAGTACCGGAACACCTACCTCGGCGTCCGGACCAAGCCGGAGAGGAAGCAAAAGCTCAGCGCCAGGTACCAGGCCGACGACAACGAGGCGCTGCCGGAGACCGTCGACTGGAGGACCAAGGGCGCGGTCGCTGCGATCAAGGATCAGGGCGGATGTGGTGAGCATCCTTGACTTTTCTTTCTCTCTCTTTTTTTAAGCTAGCATCCTCAACTGATCTGTCACTGATGTTTCTATTTTTTGCTTGCAATTAAATTCTGTCTTTTTACATGCTGTCTGTAGATACCATCTATTCCTAGCGAAGATTCTTGCTACTAGTATATTCCTCTTGTGGCATGACAGCGTGATCCGTGACTAAAATTTCATGGGCCTTTTTTGGTCAACGCGTATAGTTTCAGTTCAGTATCCACATGAACAGAAAGCAGGGGATTTTTAGCTTCCAATAATTGGTGCCGTCGAGAGGCTTCATCCACACGATTTGGGTAGTGAAAAGGGAGTAATTATAGATCTGATCCGAAATTGGTTAGTCAAATAGTAAAATTCCTTCAAAAATATTTTGGTAGGATGTGTTAGTTCATCACACAAAATTGTTCGATATAATTGGGTTTTTTTTATGTTGGGAGTGCAGTGGTTTTATCATTTAGGCTTCAGCTACGGCAATTCAGTGATTTTATCTGAACACCAAGTCTCACTTGGGGAATTCAGGGATTGTACTGAATGATTACCCATAAGAAATATTGGGAGAGTTGGGTCTGCATGACAATGATGAGTTCTTTACAAAAGCAGGGTATATTATGGAAGTAGGTTCATGAAACATGGACGTCTAGTTTCTTTGCAATGGAAGGAAATCATGGTGTGCTAATGGTCGTTGTCTAGTTGATAAGCTGATAGACACATTTGTCCTTTTTTTTGGATGGTCCCACCATCTGCAATTATTTCACATGATTCCAAATAGTAGTCTCTTAGAAACACATTGCATTCAGGACTCTTTCTTGAACGTTTCGCCCTCCGATTGGTAGCAGGTCTTCCTCTGCATTGTAATCACCAGCCAATATATTCCTAGTTTTATTTGTTACAAGAAATATTGTATGCAATGTTCCTTTGTCTACTGCTATCATTTGCAATGAACATAAACTAAATATTATAATCTAATATCTGTTTCTCTTTTCCAGGGAGTTGCTGGGCTTTCTCAGCAATAGCAGCTGTTGAAGGCGTCAACGCGATTGCCACAGGCGACTTGATCGCTCTGTCTGAGCAAGAGCTTGTTGACTGTGACACTTCTTACAACGAGGGATGCAATGGAGGTCTGATGGACTATGCTTTCGAGTTCATCATTAACAACGGTGGAATCGACTCTGAGGAGGACTACCCTTACGCAGAGAGGGACGGCCGTTGTGATGCTAACAAGGTATCTTCCATCGTCTTAGTTCCCTTTTGAATTTTTACAATGAGGATCAAAATTAATATGCTATTTCATCTGTGTTTGGGGGAATTTGCAGAAAAATGCGAAGGTTGTTACAATTGACGGTTACGAGGATGTAACCCCGAACAGTGAGAAGAGTCTGCAGAAGGCAGTTGCAAACCAGCCCATCAGTGTTGCAATTGAGGCCGGTGGCCGGGCATTCCAGCTCTACAAATCGGTGAGCTTCTTTAACATTGTTGTTCTGGATTTTTTTTCTACCATGAGTAAACGGCAAAAGGTCACATCTACCTCTTTATTTTGGAAATAGACGTACTGTCCTTCTGATTGAGAGAGCTTTGGAGCATTCTCCCTGAACAATCTGAATATGTTAGGCCCACAGTCCACACAACCTAATTGCTTTTATTGTCTCCTTAACTAAAATAAACAATTTTGTTGTCACCCAGTTGCAAGCTGCAACTACTACATCAAAACTACGATTACTTCTGGTGCAGTCCTGAATCTAGTATTCTGTAAAAAAAAAGTCCTGGTTCCTGCACACTGTAATATCACGCAGATAATTAGTGCCTTTTGTATCTTTTGGAATATTAGTTCGTACATGCCCACCATTAGCATTATCATGCTTATCTGTCCCTCCTTTACGAAGCACTTTTAGTGCACATTCCACTTTTATGTGTTCCCATCTATAAAATAGTGGATTTAGTGGTGTGAGCTATCATTCACATTTATTGGAAAGCAACGAAGTGGAACATCAGATTCTGTTTTGTAAGGAAAAATTATATTCTGAAGATATTTGTGTACCCTTTCTGCTATCCATCTTGATCAAACAGAGGAAGGGAAAATTCTGATTTGGCAAAACAACTCTTATTGCTGAGTAATAAACTCGTGATGTCTCAACCAATTGAACTGGAGTTTTTCATGAAACCATTCGTTCAAAACTGATTATCACTTCTAATCCTCTCAGGGTATCTTCACCGGAACCTGTGGAACAGCACTCGACCACGGTGTCGCCGCCGTTGGTTATGGTACAGAGAACGGCAAGGACTACTGGCTGGTCAGGAACTCCTGGGGTACCGTCTGGGGTGAGGCCGGCTATATCCGGATGGAGCGTAACATCAAGGCAAGCAGTGGCAAATGTGGCATTGCTGTCGAGCCTTCTTACCCACTGAAGACAGGCGCGAACCCCCCGAACCCTGGCCCGACGCCGCCGTCTCCCGTCCCGCCCACCCCACCATCCTCTGTCTGTGATGACTACTACACCTGCCCCGCGAGCACGACCTGCTGCTGCATCTACGAGTACCGCAATGAGTGCTTCTCCTGGGGCTGCTGCCCACTGGAGGGTGCTAGCTGCTGCGATGATCACTACAGCTGCTGCCCTCATGACTACCCTGTTTGTGACACTAGGCGGGGAACCTGCAGCATGGTAATAGCTCATACCATTTCATTATGCTTTCCTCATGGCCCTTCATAGGTAGCAACACGTTTTTTCGTAGTCTTGCCCGATTCTAACTGGTTATGTTTCCTGATGAACAGACCAAGGACAGCCCACTGTCAGTGAAGGCTATCAAGCGCATCCTGGCGACGCCGACTGGTGAGGGCAAGAAGAGCAGCGCGTAAATATTTGCATCATGACATTAATGGATTCAACGACCACGGCGATCAACTTCTGGGAATGATCACCTGGTGATCCACGAAGGTGGCGTGCTCTCAAGTATCTCCTTTTAATAGATGCTCGTGTACATAAACCTAAAAACTGGGTTCGGTTGTTTACAGAACCGCCAAATTTGCTTCTGCATATGTATATGTAATATTCAGCTCCTTCCCACGCAGTTTGAAGCTGCCAATTTATTACACAATTGATCAAGGAACACGATAAGCAGATTCCAATATTTTGTGCATACTTGTCGTGTATGATGTCTCTGTTGTCCTGCGCTGGTGATTTACCCAATTATCCTTGCTTCACCTGCTTGACGCCAGTTGATTTCAGTCTGAACTTTCTTGTCTCCCTTGTTCTGGACTTCACTTCAGTGGAATCATTTGTATGGTTTTTCTTTTGGTGTCAAGATAGACTCGGACGTAAAACCCATTCTACCACATTCTGCCCGGAATCCCGATCGTCACACTTCAGCCATTTCCCGACTCATCGGGCCGTCGGCGCACTCAGTCCTCACCAATAATTTTTGGACCTTGAGTGAAGTGTGGACCAGGGGCGCTCGCTGAAAGCGCCGGAATGGCCGCCTGCTGCGGCGCGGCGACTCGCGCTACACAGGGACTCTCCCCTCTTGGACCGGCCCATTTTGCATGCTGATGTTCATTTCGTTTTTTTTCCTTTTCCGCTTTCTTTTTTTACTTTATTTTTTACTCGAACAATGTTTATTCTATTTTTGAAAAAAATCACTGTTTCAAAATTGGTTTATGGTTTTAAAATTTGGTTCATGGTTTTTTAAAATTGGTTCACGATTTCTAAAATTTGGATTATGATTTTTGAAATTCTGTTCATGATTTTCAAAATTTGATTTATACTTTTTAAATTTAGTTCATGATTTTCAAAATTTTGTTAATGATTTTTGAAATTTGGTTCATGATTTTCAAAATCGGGTTTATAATTTTTAAATTTAGTTCATGATTTTCAAAATTTTGTTAATGATTTTTGAAATTTGGTTCATGATTTTCAAAATCGGGTTTATAATTTTTAAATTTAGTTCATGATTTCTAAAATTTAGTTCATAATTTTCAAATTTTGGTTCATGATTTTATTAAAATTGTTCATGTTTTTTATTTTTCCATTATTTTGGAAATTTGTCATAATTTTAGAAAAGTGCTCATGATTTATAAAACAAATCACTTTTATAAAAATTATTTAATTTTTCTTCATATTTATAAATTACAAACACAAAATAAGAACAAATTTTAAAGAAAAAATAAAACATACACGTACACGTACCATACAGCGTACATGAGCGTGCAAGAGAAATAAAGGGCGTGTTTGCTAGGCCCAATCCTCATTTCCCGCATTGGGTGAGAAGAAATAAGGGTGTTTGCTTAGAGACGCGAAAGAAAATCTTTACACCGCATGAGTTTTAAAGCAATCCTCAGCCTGGCCCACGAGAAACGCCGAAATCGGGTGTTTCTACGGAGCCAAGTTCTTCTCACGCTCGTGGAAGAAAAAGATGCACACACGCGTGTGAGGGAGGGATGGCGAGAGCTTGCCCGTGTACGGAAAATTTCAGCGAAAGAAATTGGGGTCACCGCTCGCTGATTTGCACCGCCTATTTAGACCGTTCAGCCTCGCCTCCAATTTCTACACCACCATTTCTCCCATGTTTCGAGCTCTCACTCCAAATCCTCTTCTTCACCAACAAGCAGGTAAGCGGAGTCTCCTACTCTGGTGGATCAAGCTCATCTTTGGACTCGGCTATCTCCAACATGTCGTCCTCATCATCCGACGTTGAGATCGTTGGAAAAGACGCCTAACCCTAATCTCGGAGTTTAGATCTGTTACCATGTTATCGCTTATAGTTTATCTATTCGTGTGTGCCTGCTCCTAGTAGATCTGGACCATTTGTGGTATATTTTGGTTGTCCTTATTCATGTTATACTGTAAGGATTGTCATGTGGTGTAGGTAAGATTAGTGTTACAAGTATAGCTCTTCATCTTGAACTGAACACAATGTGTATCTTTGGCGTCGTAGGAGAAGATTGCGTCCCGTGATTTGCCGGCAGCATCTATGATGCTTTAAGCGCCGATGCATGATGTGGCGTGCAAGAAGAAGTTGGTCATGTATGGCCAACATCTTTGTCTATCTTTGTCTTGAATAGGGTCTCCCAATTGATCTAGAAAGGGGAATCAGTTGATCCGGGATTCAAAGCGGCGGACATGCGCTTGATTGCAGACGATGTCTTTAAGTTCTGAACAGTCAGTTCGAACTAGGTGTATTACCACATGAGACACTGGAGAGTTAGGTGGATTCAGGTGTTGAGGATCAAAAGGCTTCAGAACATGCGCTGGATTGATGCGATCTCTGCTATCATGATGGAGGACGACCAGTACTATGCGCACATGAAGGTTCGTTATATTTGCACTTGCATCAGTATGTTGAGTAGCTGTAAATCACACATATGAACTATACGTTTTGAACTAACTGTGAGAATCATCCAAAAGACACCGAGTTGACCAACAAGTCCACTGAGAACTATGCTCAGATGAAGATGATCTACTGTGCTTGTATTCCCACTGCATCCATTAGTCCGACTGTGATACACCATGCTCTTAGCCACTTGATGGAGCACAGTGGACAGGCGACCAAGTATCATGCCATGATCCCTGATCACATGATGAGATGGTTCATTGTCTTCTTGAACAAGCACTACCTCTAAGCAGTGGACTATGCTATTCGTGGAGGTGCTCGTAGCGATGTTGATGATGTGATGTATTTTGGAGTAGCTAGGCTGATGAACTTTGGTTGCGGTAAAACCTGAACTTTGGTATGTATATTTTAGAAGGTGGTATTCAGTTATAACCCCTCCGTTTGTGACAAACTTGTGTTTCACCACGGACAGTTGATCGTGAACTCATGGTGCATGACACACGTCTTGGCTGATTATATGAATTTAGTCTTAATCTAGTGTTCTCTGAATTGCAATTGTCTGAACTCTGTGGTTTTCTATTTTGTTGTCATGGGTAAGCTCACCACACGAGCAGTGAGATGAGAAATGCAGGGAGAATGCAACTATCCAAACGAGTTCCGAATTGCCGAAAACCAAAAAAATGCAAGCAAACAACTAGGGCATTGCTTCCCAAACCACATAGAAGCGGAAATTCAATAAATCAAACGAGTACCATTTAGACACCAGAGGTTGCATTGCCACACGCAGCTTCCGTAGAGTCATAAACTCCAGGCGGTGACTAAAGTTCAAAAGCAAGCAAACACGCCCAAAGAATCAAATGTCCAAGAGCGTGCTGAAGGGAATATGCCCTGAGAGGCAATAATAAAATGTTTATTATGTGTATTCTAAGTATATGATAGATGTTTATTTTGCATGCTATAATTGTATTAATACGGAAACGTTAATACATGTGTGTTTAATAAACAAACAGAAAGTTCCTAGTTATGCCTCTCTCATAAACTAGTTCGTTGATTAATAAGATGATCATAGTTTCCTGATCATAGACATTGGATGTTGTTAATAATGAGATCACAACATTAGTGTAATGGTGTGATGAACATTCATCCGAAGTATAGCATTACGATCAAAGTCATTGAGTTTATATTGCTATAAACAACTTACGAAGTAGTCCTAATCCTTAGACCATGAGATCATGCCAATCACTAACACCGAAAGAGTTTCTTGTTGACATCAAACGTCACTCCGTAACTGGGTGATTATAAAGATGGCTTCAAAGCTACTAAAGTGTTATGTTGAGAATCATGGATCAAGAGTGGAATTTGTTCATCCCAATGACGGATAGATATCCTCTGGGCCCTCTCGGTGATATCACATTGGTTAGCTTGCAAGCAAGTGATTTGTTCACTAGAATGTTATATCACGGGAACGAGAAAAGAGTGCATGTCAGTAACGAGATCAAACTAGGTATGGAGATACCGATGATCGAATCTCGGACATGTAATATATCGTGAAACAAAGGGATTAAGATACAAGCGTAAAAGGTTCCGACGATCACAGGAAAAGTCATCGTTGAATGTGTGGGAGTCAGTATGGATCTCCAGGTCCCGCTACTGATTATTGATCGGAGAAGGGTCTCGATCATGTCCGCATTATTCGTGAACCGTAGGGTGACACACTTAAGGAACACTGGCATCCAGTTGGAGCAAATGTTTCATGCCAAAAGAATAAACAAGCGCAGGAATTTATTTCACTAGATACCGAAACAGGTTTTCGGGTGAAATTGCATAAAGTGGTTATGCATGTGAAATAGAATTCTAGCAAGGGGTTATTTGTGAATGTTTGTTATTAAATTAATTGACAAAATTCTGAATAAAAATAAAAGAGTTTTATTTAATGAGAGTTTGCATTAAATTTGGTAAAAATTTAATGGCATGTTTGAGTGGGATTTTGAGTGGAGGGAATTTAAAGGAATTTTTTGAGTGGAGTGTCCACCCACATGAAGAGGGGAGGGCAAGGGGGCATCCCCCATGCGCTGGACACCCCCTTGGGGTTCCCCCTCCTCCTATAAAAGGCACCCCTCTCCTCACTTCTCACTCACACCTCCTCATGAAGGATCTCTCTCCCCCTCTAGAATTTATCCCCATGGTCTCGGACTAGCGAGATACATGTTCCCGGTGGCTATTCGGCGAGAAAGGGTTGTGCTTCCGCTGCATCGCTGGAGCGATGAGGCGGAGGTTGGTCGGTGTCTTGTACGTGTGTGCGAGCACGGATGCGCTGCTGCTTTGCGGCGCTAGGACTTCCTCTCGATCTTGAGATCGGCAAGAGATCGTCTACATCAACCACGAGTTGAACTTGTTAAGCTTTGTCGGTCTTCAAGGGTATGTTCTCTACGGATATACATCCGCTCGTTGTTTGTATCTAGTAGATAGATCTTGGTACATAGTTCCCATCGTAGGAAATTTTTTGTTTTCTATGCTGCGAACCCTACAGTGGTATCATAGCCAGGTTCTATGTGTAGATACTTTACACGGGTAGTACACATATGAGGATGTGGGCGATGATGATCATGTTGTTGCTCCTTAGTTGTAATTTTGGATATTGGTGGCATAGTGGGATGAAGCGGCCCGGATAAACTTTACATGTCCTCGCACATGAGACCTGTTCCACGCTTGACATGCAACTAGTTTGCATAAGTGGCTAGCGGGTGTCTGTCTCTCCTACTATAGTCAATATCTATTTTGCAACAAATTGTCAACAATTTGGTTATCCTCGTTGTGGTTCATGTTCGTAGGTAAGAACGGTTCTATCTCGAAAGCCCTAAGCCACGTAAAACTTGCAATGGATAAATTAGAGGCGTCTAGTTTAGATTGTTGCTGGGCTAGTGTTATGATATGGTAGTGTTGTAAGCAGAAGTATGAGATGATACTCTTACAACACACATAGCGTGTAATCTCCATAGACCTTGGACTTACACATATAGGTATGATAGTAATCATACCACGGTGCACATGATGGAGATCATATGCGGGAACCATATCATTTCACTAATAAACATGTGATGTTTGATAGCATCTTATATTGCTTGTTTAGCGCTTTGTTAGCATAATAAGATGATCCCTCTTTTAAATATCAAGATAAGAATGTGTTCTTCCTTTTAGTATGCACCGATTATGTTTTCTTCGCTCCAAGACATCACGTGATGATCGGGTGTTGTTGGATCCACGACCATATTTCGGGTGTAAAACAGTTACACACGCGAATACTAAGGTTCTAACTTGGCGAGCCTAGCATGTAAAGACATAGCCTCGGAACACGGACCGAAAGGTTAAGCATGAGTCATATAGTAGATATGATGCCCATTTAATGCTCGCCTTTGAAGCTACACCGACTCACGTGATGATCGGACTTGGTGTAGTGGATTTGGTTCATGTAATCACCAAAAAGGCACGAGGGATGTCGTTTTTGAGTGGGAGTTCATTCGTAGAACTCAATCTATCATAAACTTAGTCTAAACTTTACAAATTCTGTTGTAGATGGCACCACCTGCTTTTAATTTCAATGTGTTCATGGAGAAAGAGAAACTTGCAATGAACGGTAGCAACTTTACCGAATGGGCCATGAATTTGAGGATTCTCCTCTCTGCTGCACAAAAGCAATATGTGCTAGAAGCGCCGCTAGGCCCCCCACCTTTTGAGGATGCCCCTGTCGAGGAGAAGAATGTCTATCAGACTCGTCAGGAGGACCACAACTTAGTTCATTGCGGCATATTGTATGGGCTAGAGTCGGAACTTCGAAAGCGTTTCGAAAACGGCAATGCTTTTGATACAATGGGTGAGTTGAAAATGATTTTCGACACACATGCTGTTGTAGAGAGCTACAACGCTTCAGAAAAGTTCTTTAACTGCATGATGGAAGAGCAAAACTCCGTTAGTGAGCATGTCACTACTGCAGAATAGGCTATCAGTGACAGGCTCAAAAGGCTCATTAGTGACAGGAAAAGCGTCTGTCACTGATGACTAGTCGCTGATATGAGGTTACTAGTGACAGGCATTTGCGCATGCCGGTCACTAGAATGTGTACACTGGTGACGGGCAAAAGAGATGCATGTCACTGGTTGAGATCAAAGGCGACAACCCTGTCAGGGTTCTAGTGACAGTCGCATTATTTTGCTTGTCATTGGTTTAAATTTCAGTAGTAAAAATATTAAATATGTTTTCTACGAATATTCCAGGTAGCACACTACGCTGTTATAAAACAATTAAATGCATTTTTCACGAATATTTTATATAGCATAATAACATGTAGTATAATGATACGTTCACATAACCCAATATAACATAATATTTATATTTCATATAGAGGGACTCATACAAACGCTAGTCACGGATTGTCCAAACAATCGGAGCAGCTATTTATATTTCTTATTTCTTCTTATTAATGGAGGCAAAGAGAATGTGCTTTGGAACATACCAATGAGGCGTACTATGTGATGGGAATGTCAAGAATCAAAGGAACATGAAAGCCGCTTGGAGCACACTAGCGGGGATTGTTGATTGGCCGTGTACGCCGGACACTTTCTCAGTTCATCGCAATCAAGTCTTCACTTCATACTAGACCATATATAAGTCACTGGTCAAGGAAATCTGTATAAAAAATTGAAAACAATATTATCAGAAAATTATTGACGAAACTAGCAGTATTCAGATCAATAATCTGAATCAAATTTCAGTTCTTAAAAGCTTTTGTATTTCTTTGTTAGATCAGACTACAGAGGAAATGGTGGCGATGGTTTGCAGATCGATCGATCTGCTACTCCCAGGCACGTTTATGTATCCGCTGACTGCCATCAAGGACTACCCGACCAGGAACCACCTGGAACAAGTGAAACACACGGGGCCGCAAAAGTATGCAGATCAATCTAAGAGCGCATTTGCCATCACGTGAAGAAATCAGCCAGAACAAAGCAGGCCAATTAATATTGCTTACGAAGACCAGAAATTGTATTACGCGTTGCATATTTGAAATCGGATTAATACTCCACGAGACCGGTATCCTGGACAAAGAGTTAAAGAAAAAAATTAGACACATTCAATCAAATCAAACAAGTCGTGTCCTGATCATCAACAGTCGATCACTAAAGCTCTACAATCACTCACATCGATCAAGAAATCGGGGGACGGCAGGGGCGAACAATGGACGAGAGAATCATGTGCCCTGGTGGGCGAAGCAAGAGCGTAGATCGGGATCCATCACACTTCGGGAGTTTGGGCGTTCGATCTGATCGATCAAGCTATAAACGAGGGTCGAGCGCTAGCTGAACCCGTGGATGGGGCAGCCGAGTCACGGCCGCGGGTGTAGGGGCAGTTCGTTCACGGGTTTGATCTGGCTGAGGAGATCAATAGAAGAGGTGAACATGTACGTAATTAGCGGGATGTAATTAGCATACGAGATGTGTATGGCCAATGGAAACGGAAGGTGTTGAGAAAAAACCACCCATTGAAACTCAGATGCCAATTCCCTAAAAAAATAATCGCCCGTACATTTATTATTACGTGCAACGGTACAGGACTATAACGCATATATGTAAAGACTGTTTTGGAAAATTTGAAGGAAATAGCGGGTAGAGCTTTTTCACAAGGGCAATTCCTTTTTGTGGAGCACGGAAGCAAATGAATTAGAGGAGGCCATCAACAAACGAATACATCTGTTTTGTAATCTCATCTACCAATTCTTGTTCTTAAAGTAAATAAATAAACTATCAATCCTTATTTTTATATTAAAATAAGAATTTATGGCAACTCTATAGTATTGCAGAAATTATAGATTTACAGCTTCTGTTAGGTCTATTAGGTAATCAGATAATCGGACTGAAATAAAAGGGGTTCTATCAAACTTCAATACCTTGTTCAAATCTGTAGTGGCTTAATATCAAATTCGTTTGTATTCTAAACTAATGTAAAAGAAAAACAAAAAAAATGTCCATGTTAAAAAATATTAGCGACAGACACATTTTGGGGCAGTCACTGATGATAGCTCTACCAGTGACATGCATTGATAGATGCCCGTCACTAAGTAATTTTCTCATTCAGCCTCCCTCAACAAAAAATATTAGTGACAGTCATTTTTATAAGCCCGTCACTAGTGTTTTGTACTAGTGACAGGCTTATCGTTGCCCGTCGCTGGTAATACTTACTAGTGGCAGTCCCTCTTTTGCCCGTCACTAACACCTGGAGGCTATAAGCCTTTCTGTAGTAGTGTGTACTCAAGATGTCGGGTTACGCCGATAAGCTTGTGTCTTTGGGAATAACGATTCCCATTGACTTAGGCATCCATCGTGTTCTGCAGTCTCTGCCACCTAGCTATAAGAGCTTTGTGATGAACTATAATATGCAAGGCATGAAGAAGTCTCTCCCCGAGCTTCTGTCAATGCTTAAAACTGCAGAAGTGGAGATAAAAAAGGAACATCAAGTATTGATGATCAATAGGAACACTGGTTTCAAGAAAGACAAAAAGGGAAAACGGAAGGGAAGTAAGGGCGGCAAGCCGGTTGCCGTGCCTGAAAATAAACCCCGAGTTGGACATAAATTTGATACCGAGTGCTACTATTGTAAGGGGACTGGCCACTGAAAGCGCAACTGCCCCAAGTATTTGGCAGATAAGAAGGCCAGCAAGGCAAACAAAGGTATATATGATATACATGTTATTGATGTGTACTTGACTAGTGCTCGCAGTAGCACTTGGGTATTTGATACCGGTTCAGTTGCTAATATTTGTAACTCAAATCAGGGGCTGCGGAACAAGCGACCGCTAGCAAGGGGTGAGGTCAATATGCGTGTCGGCAATGGATCAAGCGTTGATGTGATCGCCGTCGGAACGCTGCCTCTCCATTTGCCGTAGGGATTAGTTATAAACTTGAATAATTGTTATCTGGTGCCTGCACTGAGCATGAACATTGTATCTGGATCGTGTTTAATGCGAAGTGGTTATTCATTTAAATCCGAGAACAATGGTTGTTCCATTTATATGAACGAAATCTTTTATGGTCATGCACCGATGATGAATGGTTTATTTCTATTAGATCTCGATGATAATGTTACACATATTCATAATGTTGATGCTAAAAGGATTAAACTTAATGATGATATATCCGCATATATGTGGCACTGCCGTCTAGGTCATATTGGCGTTAAACGCATGAAGAAGCTCCATTCGGATGGACTTTTGGAATCACTTGATTTTGAATCATTTGATACATGTGAGCCATGCCTTATGGGCAAGATGACTAAAACGTCGTTTTCCGGTTTAATGGAACGGGCGACAGATTTATTGGAAACCATACATTCTGATGTATGTGGTCCAATGAGTGTGTCGGCGCGAGGTGGATATCGTTATTTTGTTACTTTCACGGATGATTTGAGTAGATACGGTTATATCTACTTGATGAAACACAAGTCTGGAACCTTTGAAAACTTCAAGGAATGTCAGAATAAAGTGGAAAATCATCGTAATAGAAAGATCAAATTTCCACGGTCGACCGTGGAGGTGAGTATCTAAGTTACGAGTTTAGCATTCACATGAAAGAGTGTGGAATTGTTTCACAACTCACACCTGCCGGAACACCACGGAGAAATGGTGTGTCAGAACGTCGTAATCGTACTTTATTAGATATGGTTCGATCTATGATCTCTTTGACGGACTTACCGTTGTCATTTTGGGGCTATGCACTAGAAACTGCTGCATTCACTTTAAATCGGGCACCATCTAAATCCGTTGAAAAGACACCGTATGAATTGTGGTTTGGAATCAAACCTAAGCTGTCATTTCTTAAAGTTTGGGGATGCGATGTTTATGTGAAGAAACTGCAACCGGATAAACTCGAACCCAAAGCGGAAAAATGCGTCTTCATTGGATACCCTAAGGAAACTATTGGGTATTCCTTCTATCACAGATCTGAGGGCAAGGTTTTTGTTGCCAAGAATGGATCCTTTCTAGAGAAAGAGTTTCTCGCGAAAGGTGTGAGTAGTCGGAAGGTAGAACTCGAAGAGGTTATTGAACCTTCTCTTCAAAGTATGGCGAGTAGCGCAGCGCCGGAAGTTGTTCCGGAGTTGGCTTCACCTGTTGAAGAGGGAACTAATGATAATGATCATGAAACCCCGAAAGAGAGTACCACCGAACCTCGCAGGTCTAGCAGGACGCGTGCAGCTCCCGAGCTGTACGGAAATCCTGTCATGAATTTCATGGTTGATGAAAATGATGACCCTGCGACATATGAAGAAGCGATGATGAGCCCGGATTCGAACAAATGGTTAGAAGCCATGAAATCCGAGATGGAATCCATGTATGAAAATCAAGTTTGGAACTTGGTGGACTTACCTCACGACCGAAAGGCCGTGGAGAACAAATGGATTTTCAAAAGGAAAACTGATGTTGATGGTAATGTAACCATCTATAAAGCACGACTTGTCGCAAAGGGGTTTCGATAAATTCAAGGAGTTGACTACGATGAGACATTCTCTCCCGTAGCGATGCTAAAATCAGTTAGGATTATGTTAGCAATTGCTGCATATTTCGATTATGAGATATGGCAGATGGATGTCAAAACCGCGTTTCTCAATGATAATATTGAAGAAGAGTTGTATATGATACAACCAAAGGGTTTTGTCGATCCTAAGGATGCTAACAAGGTGTGCAAGCTTCAGCGATCCATCTATGGATTGAAGCAAGCATCACGAAGTTGGAATCTCTGCTTTGATGAGGTGATCAAAGAGTTTGGATTTGTCCAAACTTATGGAGAAGCTTGTATTTACAATAAAGTGAGTGGGAGCAATGTGGCACTTCTGATATTATATGTGGATGACATATTATTGATCGGAAATGATATAGATCTTTTAAACAGTGTTAAAAGTTATATAAACAGCAAATTTTCAATGAAGGACCTAGGTGAAGCGTCATACATATTAGGCATAAAGATCTATAGAGATAGATCTAGGCGCCTAATAGGGCTATCGCAAAGTACATACCTTGATAACATTTTAAAGAAGTTTAAAATGGAAGATAGTAAGAAGAGGTTCTTACCTATGACACAAGGCACGACATTGAGTAAGACTAAAAGTCCGGCTTCGGCGGAAGAAAGAGAGATAATGGACAAGGTCCCCTATGCTTCAGCCATAGGCTCTATAATGTACGACATGCTATGTACAAGACCGGATGTGGCACATGCTATTAGTTTGACTAGTAGGTACCAATTGGATCCAGGTTCAGAACACTGGAAAGCGGTCAAGAATATCCTTAAGTACTTGCGAAGAACTAAGGATATGTTTCTTGTATACGGAGGTGAAGAAGAGCTCGTCGCTAAGTGTTATGTTGACGCTAGCTTTGACATCGATCCGGATGACTCTAAGTCTCAATCCGGATACGTATTTCTCATGAATGGCAGAGCGGTTAGTTGGAGGAGCTCTAAACAACCTGTGGTGGCGGGATCAACAACGGAGGCCGAATATGTTGTTGCTTCAGAAGCGGCTCAGGAAGCAGTTTGGATGAAGGAGTTCATATCCGAACTAGGAGTGGTTGCAAACGCGTTGGACCCAATGGTGATCTATTGTGACAACAATGGTGCCATTGCCAATGCCAAAGAGCCAAGGTCTCACAAGCATTACAAGCATATTAAGCGCCGGTTTCACTCCATCCACGAGCATGTCAAGGATGGAGATATAAAGATTTGTAAACTACATACGGATCTCAATGTAGCAGATCCGTTGACTAAAACTCTCCCTAGAGCAAAACATGATCTACACCAGAACTCCATGGGTGTTAGATACATCACATGTAACTAGTTTATTGTCTCTAGTGCAAGTGGGAGACTGAAGGGAATATGCCCTGAGAGGCAATAATAAAATGTTTATTATGTGTATTCCAAGTATATGATAGATGTTTATTTTGCATGCTATAATTGTATTAATACGGAAACGTTAATACATGTGTGTTTAATAAACAAACAGAAAGTTCCTAGTTATGCCTCTCTCATAAAATAGTTCGTTGATTAACAAGATGATCATAGTTTCCTGATCATAGACATTGGATGTTGTTAATAACGAGATCACAACATTAGTGTAATGGTGTGATGAACATTCATCCGAAGTATAGCATTACGATCAAAGTCATTGAGTTTATATTGCTATAAACAACTTACGAAGTAGTCATAATCCTTAGACCATGAGATCATGCCAATCACTAACACCGGAAGAGTTTCCTGTTGACATCAAACGTCACTCCGTAACTGGGTGATTATAAAGATGGCTTCAAAGCTACTAAAGTGTTATGTTGAGAATCATGGATCAAGAGTGGAATTTGTTCATCTCGATGACGGATAGATATGCTCTGGGCCCTCTCGGTGATATCACATTGGTTAGCTTGCAAGCAAGTGATTTGATCACTAGAATGTTATATCACGGGAACAAGAAAAGAGTGCATGTCAGTAACGAGATCAAACTAGATATGGAGATACCGATGATCGAATCTCGGACATGTAATATATCGTGAAACAAAGGGATTAAGATACAAGCGTAAAAGGTTCTGACGATCACATGAAAAGTCATCGTTGAATGTGTGAGAGTCAGTATGGATCTCCAGGTCCCGCTACTGATTATTGATCGGAGAAGGGTCTCGATCATGTCCGCATTATTCGCGAATCGTAGGGTGACACATTTAAGGGACACTGTCATCCAGTTGGAGCAAATGTTTCATGCCAAAAGAATAAACAAGCGCAGGAATTTATTTCACTAGATACCGAAACAAGTTTTCGGGTGAAATTGCATAAAGTGGTTATGCATGTGAAATATAATTCTAGCAAGGGGTTATTTGTGAATGTTTGTCATTAAAGTAATTGACAAAATTCTGAATAAAATAAAAGAGTTTTATTTAATGAGAGTTTGCATTAAATTTGGTGAAAATTTAATGGCATGTTTGAGTGGGATTTTGAGTGGAGGGAATTTAAAGGAATTTTGTGAGTGGAGTGTCCATCGACATGAAGAGGGGAGGGCAAGGGGGCAGCCCCCATGCGCCGGCCACCCCCTTGGGGTTCCCCCATCCTCCTATAAAAGGCACCCCTCTCCTCACTTCTCACTCACACCTCCTCGTGAAGGATCTCTCTTCCCCTCTAGAATTTATCTCCATGGTCTCGGACTAGCGAGATATTCGGCAAGAAAGGGTTGTGCTTCCGCTGCATCGCTGGAGCGAGGAGGCGGAGGTTGGTCGGTGTCTTGTACGTGTGTGCGAGCACGGATGCGCTGCTGCTTTGCGGCGCTAGGACTTCCTCTCGATCTTGAGATCGGTAAGAAATCGTCTACATCAACCACGAGTTGAACTCGTTAAGTTTTGTCGGTCTTCAAGGGTATGTTCTCTACGGATATACATCCGCCTGTTGTTTGTATCTAGTAGATAGATCTTGGTACATAGTTCCCATCGTAGGAAATTTTTTGTTTTCTATGCTGCGAACCCTACACGTGCAACCCTTGGCGAGTCGGAATTCGTACAACGAACGATACTAACACGAACTAGCACAAAATAGTGGTCCGACCCATCTCTCCTTTGTGGCGTGGGCGACCTTTGCCACAACCAGCGACGTATAGCATCCCCGAAAGCGCGAGTGCGGACGTCACACACCCTGAGCGTCTCCATAGTGCTTGTTGGGCTAGGGTCGCCTGGGCTTTTTTTATTTTTCGTTTTTTCTCTATTTCTTTTTGCTTTGTTTAAAATTTAGTTTGTTTAATATGAATATTTTCTAAATATGAAGATTTTAGAAAAACATTGAACATGTTTTAAATGCACATTTTTTAGATTTTAGCAAAGTTTAAATATGAAGATTTCAAATTAGAATAATTTAAAATTTTGAGCATGTTTTAAATGCACATTTTTCAGATTTCTAAATCATTTTCAAATTCTGTAGATTTTTTATTTTCACATATTTTTTACAAATTTAAATAATTTATATATAAACATTTTACAGAAATAGTTAAAGAATAAAAATTAACGGAAAAAAACAAAATAAATAGAATAATGAAACTAAAAAAGAAAAGGAAACAGGATAAACAGAAAATTAAAACGAAGTGATAAACAGACAAAACAAAATGGGGCGGCCCAATGGTGTGAACGGTGTGTTTGCCCAAGCCCCCGTGCCGCATTGGGTAGCCTACAGGTTTTTTTTTTTTTTGAGGGATAGCCTACTGGTATTCTGGACTTCTGGTGGACGTGGTCCTGGCTCCTCCCCGCTCAAAAGAAGAAAAATAAGGTCCCAACGAAGCCGCGTTAGCCAAAGCGACGACATGGTCCACGCCAACTTCTGAAGTCAAATATCACATGCAGCTGCCTACTTTTTCCTCAAACCATCTGCTCTTTTCACAAACCATCTGCACTCTTCGAGTCACTAGTTAAACATATCCTCTAAGAGCATCGGGCGTTTCCAGGCCAAAATCCGTACAAACAAAACTCGTTTTTCTCTCGTGTTTGGCTAAATTTATTTGAACATGGTGAAATTTGGTGGATTTTATAAATTAGGGCGAGAAAACATATATTACATCGAATTTTAACTAGGAAAACGTAAAAAGGCCCCCGCCGTGGCCGATGCCGCCAGACGCCGCTTCTACATGCCGAGGCAGGGGTGGTTGCCGGCGTGGATGTGCTCCAGCACGACGACGAGCGTTCGTCCGGGAGCGCTCCACCAGCGGTCCCTCGTGGCGGGCGAGCTCCTGGAGCCGCCTGTCAGCGAAGAACTGCTCCTAGAAGACCATGTTGCCCGGATCCCCAGCGAGATCTGGGTCTTCCATGGCGGTGATGGCCGCCTGGATCTCGTCGGCGATGTCTTCGTCGGTCGGCACTGGCGGAATCGGGATCCCACCAGCGCGGAGATTCCAGCCGAGGAGGAGACGGACGTCCGGCGGCGCCATATAGCCCGCGTCGTGGAGCATCCGGGCCTCCCACGGTCGCAACATACGGCGGCCGAAGCCGTCCGCCGCCGCGGTGTCGCCAGGGAATCTCTTGGCCATGGATTTTCGCCGGAGTTGTGGAGGTGAAAAGATGCGAGCGTTTGGAGTTCACTGGAGTTGGGAGCGCTGTGAGTGAGTGTGAAGGGAGACGGCGAGGGGTACAACTTTTATAGGCCGAGGCCTGCAGCGAGGGCGAGAGGGGTATAGCGACGAGGGCGAGAAAAGGGGAAACGACGGAAAGGATGACGACGACTCGGCTTCTGTCGCTGACTGGCTGGTCCACTCGCCGTCTGCTTTTTCTTTTCGTAGAATTCGCTTCGTCCTGCGTTTCCGGGATTTTAGGTATGGGCTGTAAAGTCCGGACCAAAGTTGGTCTAAATTCGAACGAAAGTGGGGTTCTAGAAACACGACTAGGTTAACTTTCAGCGTTCGAACTAAATTCGTCCTGAGATCGGCGTTCTGAGTAGAACATCTCACTCACAGAACGAGCTCCTGAGCAAGCACAAACGCAGAACAGCTAGTACGTCCTGCTGAACGAAGTGCCTTTGAATCGACTTCTCTTCAAGCGTACTACTTACTTAAAAGAGATGCTTAAATTATTGTGGGGAGAGTATCGCGCAAGAAACGGAATAGAATTGGTGAGAGGTCGATCGAGTCGAGTGTGACGTCAAAATCGGAAGAGGTCCGCGCCGGCCTAATAACCTTTCTATTCGAAGGACGTAGTAGGACTAGTACATTCTACTAGTCCCACATTACGAAGCCTGTACACACGGACTGAAGTGAGGAGGAAGTCGATTACAATACAGCTCAGATGCTCGCTCGCTCCCTGACGAGTCTCGATGGGAACTTATCACTGTCCATAAGATGACGATGCCGGCTAGCTTAGCTCGTTGACCATGGAGACGGAGGAAGGCGTTCCATAATAAAAGCACAAAAAAAAACCCTTCTCGTGTGGATGTGGATCGGTACGTCGAACCATGGATTCAGACCAGCTTTTAACTGAATTCGCCTAACCGTGGAAATGCACGATTGTAGGCTTGCAGCTGCACCCCCTACCTCTACTCAAGAACCGACGAAGTTTGACAAACTGATCTCACAAGGACCCACGGTTTGACAAACTGCAGTAAAACGAGCGTAGGAACGTAGCACGATTCGTGCAGAGATCGAGCCGAAGCAGTTCATTTCTAGCTAGCTCTGGCCGCGTCCAGCAGCAGAGTTTCTGCATTCGTTCGCGTGAGGAAAACGTCAAAGGAAGTTCAGTTCAGCCCCTACTACTACCCAAACCTCGACGCGACGAGAGATGAACATCCCCCCAAACAGCAGCAGCAGCAGCAGCAGGAGAAAAGAAAAACGATAATGCCTTGCTCGCCAACACATTTCTGTATCGCCAACCCTAACCGCCGTGCGATTCGGCTGTTCCGCTCCTACTTCTCCTATTCTAATCTAACCGGTGGGTCGCTACCAGAAAACCCCAGTACTATTCCGATCGATCGTAGCGCTCATGTGTTCGCCTAGGCCATGGTGGTTGGCACGTCACCACAGCTCGCCTGTAAAAAAAACGGAAAGTCTGTCTATCTATCTATGAAACGGACGGCACGTGGGGCAGGCTGTGCTGTGTACCAACGTTGGTTGGTTCGCTCCTTCCTGCTTCGTACCCAAAATCCAGTTTTATCATTGTCCGGAGTAGTATGATGAGCTGTTGTTCGACACGAAGACACGAGCGCGCACAGGCCAACCCTGGAGAGAAGCAAGCAAGCAAAGCATCTGAGTGAGCTGACCAGTGACCACTAACCGCAGCAGCCGGTGGTGTGAGCGAGCCACCAGGGACAACGATGCCGCACCGGCGTCGACAGGACATGCACGGTCGGTCAGTCAAGTTGACAGAAAGCTAATAGCCCATTTTGATCTGCAGCGGCAGCCGGCAGGCCGATCCAGGGGTAATGAACACGGACCCGTGATGCGCAGCGACAGCGGTCCAAGTTGGTCAATTTTTTGATCCTACAGATACAGAGATCGGATCAGACATGGGGCACTGCACATTGCAGCAGTGGTATCTCGGGCCAGTGCCCTTGCCTGGTCATCGCCGCGTAGGCGACACATGCCGCCCATCTTGCCATACCAGAAACGGGCCGAGCCAAGGATCGGCGACCAGCTCCAGTTGGTTCAGCCGTCCGACGTTGCTGCAAAACACGGCTAACTTTAGCAGGGCACGGGTACAGGTGCGCGACGGCGACTCGACGATCAACTACTGATGGCTGATCCGAGGCGCGTCTCGATCTCTCATCAAACGAGACCGTCTCATTAATGGGTAATACGACGAGGACGAGCTCAGCTGCTGATCCACTTTACCAGCGCACGCTACCGCGAAGGGGAGAGGAAAGCGACCGGATGCTTCTAACTAACCACCCACCACCACGAATGCTTCAATCAGATTGAGAGCTGGAACAATAGTGTTTGTTTAGTGTAAATCGGCCTCTATATTTTGTCGAGACAATCATGTCATCACGATTGTTTACACTCTTTTGATGATGCTGAAGCTGCTGCTAGTTACAATTAATTATTTGCTCCCAAAAAAATGACAAACATATCATAGTAGTATAATATGTGGCAAAATAAGAAGAAGGAGAAGGGAATAATAACAGGTCGTCGGGGAAGATCGAGATCGAGATCGATATCGAGGGGGGGAGAATTAGCCGGAGAAGAGGATCCTATTGCTTGATTGGTTTCTCGAACTGATTAGGATTACTTGCGCGTCTTCTCTCCGGACGCCTGGCTGGTGTTTTCTTGGGCGGCTTCTTTGCAGAACCCGGCGGCGGCGGCGCCCGGGTGGACGACGTAGTGCGCGAGCGAGGGGGTGCCGCTGCCGGCGACGCGGTTCTCGTCGCAAAGGAACTCCTTGCTGAGCACCTGCTCCAGCTCGAAGTTGTAGTCGTGCACCAGCACGTCCGTGGGGCCCTTGGCGGCCGTGGCGCCGGACCGGGCGAGCACGGCGGTGGTGAAGATGGAGGGCATGCGACCGGGCGAGTTGGGGTTCCACCCTGATGGCCCGTCGATGAGCACGATGTCCCAGGGCACGTCGTAAAGCTCGTTGGGCAGGTCGTTGATGGCGAGGCGGCACTCGGAGAAGAGCAGGTTCTGGACGGGCCGGCACTCGGCGCCGCGCGTGCCCCGCGCGGCCTCGAGGAGGTCCTTGAAGTCCCGGACCTTGGTGGTGTAGGAGACGTCGTAGGCCTCGAGGCCCGGGTGCCGCGGCTCCAGGTACTTGACGTAGAACTCGTTCTCGTCCAGGTACACGGTGCGGCCGCCGTGGTTGAGGGCCAGCCAGAGCGGGGACTCCGCGCCCAGGCCGAAGACGAGGAGGTTGCAGGGGCCCTTGGCGCGGAGGATGGCGGAGATGGCGCGGATGTCCGTGTCCGTCATGCGGTGCGTCGCGTTGGAGAAGGAGGCGTAGTGGACCAGCGCGTCGAACACCGGCAGCGGCAGCGCGCCGCCCGGGCCCGAGCCGGAGAGGGAGGACGACGAGAGGGAGGCCGCGGAGGCGTGGCGCGTGCTAGCAGAGGAGGAAGCGGCGGATGCGAAGCTGGAGGAGCTGTAGAGGAAGGTGAGGAACGTGGCGAAGGCGAAGCAGGAGGCGAAGACGAGGAGCAGCACGCGCCGGTGGCCCGACGCCGCGGACGCCTGTAGCTTGTCGCGGCTGCCCAGGGACTTCATCGGTCGCCGCGGCGTTTGGTCGTCGGAGGAGGAGGTGCAGGGGGGACGCAGGTGGAAGAATCAAGAATCAATCAGCGTGGGGGTGTGGAGGAGGGGGGAAAGGTCAGCTCGCTCGTGTCCCGTTCGACCCAGCTGGGCTTGGCTGGCTCTGGGATTTTTTCTGGTGTTCAAGTAGCGGCGGGTGAGTGGAGGGTTGTTACGCTGTCTCGCCGAGTTTCAAAAAATCGTCAGGTCGCGGCACGTTGTTCGTGCGGAGGACCTGGTACTATAATTTTTGGCGGGTGGGTTTCTTACTTATAATTTTTGGCGGGTGGCTGGGTACGGCAAACCGGTAGTAGTGGTGCCTACTATAAAGTTTGATCATGTTGTATTGTGTACTCTGCTCATGATGCTCGATCTGGGGTGGCAGAGGCCCGCGTTGTGAACCTATGGAACCAATCATACGAAATCCGACATGAATCAGGAAATCGTGAAATGTGAATCAGTAGACCTTTTAGACAGAACCACAACAGCTTTACTGGTTTGGCTATCTGAAACGTGACCGGAGTAGTACTAGTAACATGGGAGGCTGGGAGCGCATGGGAGCAATACTTCGACGTTTGCACATTGCACGCCTGCAGCTGAAAGCTAACGCCAACACGACGATGCGTATACGATCGTACTCCCTCCTAACCCTTCCTTATCCTCTCAGCCCCCACCGCCCGCGCTTGGCCGTTGACTGGAGAAGTCCGGCCCGATCCCGACCCATCTCCGGCGGCTTTGCCGGCCGGATGGGGAGGGGGAGGTGTCGGAGTAGATGGTAGGATTAGTTTTAGTTGTTTGGGCGAGATGCCCGTAGTTTGGAGTAGGGCATCGGGCTGTTCGGGCCAGTCTCGATGCATCTGGTGGCGGTGGTGCGACGGCGACGAACTCCGGTGGTCGGAGGTGCTGGCGGACGTCACAACCCCAGGGATCTCCGCAAATAAGCCCCTGCTTTGGCCCTTCTTCTTTTTCTGCTGGGGCCTTTTCTGTTTTCTCTCTCTGGCCGGCCATGGCGGCGAGGGGAGGGAGAAGCTGGAGAGGTGCAGCAACTCGGAAGATGGAGGGTGGGGTTCCTTTGCTCTGGTACATCGGCGTTGTACCAGTAGCTCGCCGTCGAATCTCGCTGTCAGGCTCTCATGGTGGGAGTTCGCGGCGGAGGTTCCTCTTGCAGGACCCCTGCATAAGCGCCCGTGGCAACGGCGTATCGACGACATCAAGGGCGTCTTCTTCGACCTGGCCGGCCAAGGTGGCGAGGAGGGACAAGAGGTTGGCCTTGTTGTTGCTGTTCGCGTTGCTCTGCTGCCTTCTCGAGCTCCTAGCTCAGTGGTATCGATTGCCACCGGCATCCATGCCCATGAAGGGCTTCTTCCACGCCGCGAGGGCGTGATCTCAACCTCCAAGATGGAGGCCTCTGGGGTGCTGCGCGTCGGACTTCACCAGCTCTTTCTGGCCAAGTGGTTCGTCCCCGGCGAGATCGAGATGGCCGGCGGCGCTAGCACATCGTCGGTGGAGGGTTTCAAGGACCTGATTGCATTTCCAGGATTTTCTCTAGGGTCCACCTTGCTTATTCGCAGGACTGTTCTGCAATTTTATTTTTGTAGAGGTCCTGCTTGTAATTTATTCCCACCGTCTGAATATTAATGGAAGCATCGGGGTCCTTCGAGACCCCTCTCTTGTGTTCAAAAGAAAAAAAACACGACGATGCGTCAATTTGAATGCTTGCTGCATTCCTGTACAGTAATTCTGCAATAATTTAACAGGGTCGGTGTTTGGATTATTGCACGGGTCTGATCTGAGCATACCAACCCAGCATTCCTGATTCCGTACGAATCTTTCTGGTATTTTATTTAGAGGATCTGCCCGATGTATGTACAGTAAGCATGGACTGCAGTCACTGCACATGTCAATGGAAAAAAAACTTCAGAAAATAACAGAACTGGAATAAGCCACAGATAATATGGAGACGTGTAATTTGGCCTGCAAGCCCAAGAACAGCCCACCGAGCGACCAAACAGGGACCCACTCTGCAACAACTTATGTCGGCTCAGCTGATTCAATTTGTTTATTCGTAGCAGTCCTTTGCTGACACATCAAAAAGAACAAATCGCAGCAGCCCGGCTGCTTCTGCACGCAACTAGTAAGTGCTCAATCAGGCCGTCAGTCATGGGGCATCGCTGTTCCATCACATGCGTCAAAGATAGTGACGGCTCTCCTCGTCTAACAGCAGGTGCTTTAGATTTAAGCACACGCTGATACCAGTTCACGTTAAACATTGATCATCCAGGGTTTTTTCTTTTAAACTACCAAAAAAAATTGTCTATTTCATTATTAAGTTATAAGAGTTCATTTTGGTGTCAGTCCTGGGGAGTTTTTTAAGTTGTTGTTTGGTTTGCTGCTGTGGGTTTGCTTTTCCAAACTGTTAACTATCTCTGTGCTTTGTTATCGTCATGGTAATGAAACACGGCTTGCAGGAGTCGAATGGAGAAAAAAAGGGTGAAGAGTTCATATTGCAAGGAGCAACAAGACTTCTTACAAAAGCTACACACGGCATTGTAGCACTCAAAATTCACCCCAAAGCACCGCATTGCTCTTAATGACCAAAAGAACTATGGAATGCATCAGAGCTACATTTGTAAAAACTCTTATGTTCCGCTCATTCTAAATTTTCCAAGCAATGAGTAGGATTAAAAAGGAGAATCCCTTGCACAGCTGTCCGTGGAAGCCGGTGATTTGAGTACCACCGATCTTCAAACGTGGCAAGACTAGCCCATTGGGTGATGTCAAGATCTACATTGCCCAACCACTCCTTCACGCCTCTCTAAATATGAACGGAGTATCTACACTTGAACATGAGGTGTGCCGCGGTTTCCAATTCCCCCTAGCATAGTTGACAAAGACCGCAATTTGACCAACCTCGCTGAGCGATTCGGTTCCCGATCCACACTCGGTATTGAAGTATCAACCATGCAAAAAAAAATTGCACTTTGGAGGAGTCCAATTTTTCCACGCCGCCGACTTCATGAAGGATGTGGGTGGCGCCTCAAAATGTGCCAAGCAGGATGAAGCCGGAGAGAATTTGCCAGAATTGGTGAGCATCCAAGTGATTGTGTTCGCGACATCATCAAACAAAAACGGAGAAAGAGGATTTCCTTGTGGCAATCCTTGCCCATGATGTATTGGAGATCTTGGCACTCCATTTTATGCTCTAGATGACGGGGATGTGAGAAGCGCCACAAGCCAATTCCTAGATCTTGGCGCGAAGGCATGTCGTTCAAGCAAATCTGTTATATATTCCCATCTCACCGAATCAAAAGCATTTTTAATGTCGAGCTCTAGCAAAAGAGTCGGAGTTCTTTCCTTGTGAAGACTCCTCACATTGCGCACGTACGTGTAGTTATCACGGGTGCTCTGTGTTTTGATGAACGTACTTTGTTACCGAGATATGAGGGAATTCATTAAGTATGCCAAAGGTGTGGCGATCATTTCACACACACACGCACGCACGCACGCACGCACACGCACACATGTCTCCTTACCGTTTGCCGCTGTCTTATCCATTGGCTGCGTAGATTCATCACAGGTTTTCAAATTTGAATCATGCATGCATGGGACCAAGTCGCGGAGACGTAGCCACGTAGGTCCCCGTTCCGAGAAAATAATACGGTCTGCGATGTTGCAGTTCTCTGCTCTACTCCAGAACGTAAAAAGAAACTCCCAGAGTTCAGATAAAAAATGGAGTAGCAGCTCACCCTCCTCCGTCCGCCAAACAGCATGCCCGGGCGCTCGCTGATTACCGTTGTGCCACCTCAGCACGTATAATTTGTGATCACGGCATTACACGTGACGCGACGCTTCTTTCCATGGGTGTCCACCCAGGTGGCAGGACTGCAAGGGCGACACTTTACAGTTCACGGTCGTACACGCGCTGTTCTTGGTTCGTGGGCCCGTCGCGATAATAGAGTACTGTGCCTCGTATCATGGCTGGCCGCCTGGGGCCTGGGCTGTCTACGCAGAGTTGGAGATCGTGGGCTCCAATTCAGGCTAGCGTCGTCTATGGGAAGAATGAACGAAATCTTGTGGCAGCTGCTCCACTCTCTTCGTCGCCGTTGAACTTGAAGCGTTCAGCCCAGAACAGAATTGGGTGGGCCTGGAGCAGCGGGACTGAGCTCCGGACTTTTTGAGCATGTGAGCAGCGGATGGCAATGGAAATACCATTAGAGATACGGGCACCCGTTAAAAAAAATTAGAGATACGGGCATATAAAGAAAATACCCATCAGTATGTAGTTGAAAAAATTTCATGCCTATCGAATAGAGCGGTTACAGGTATGGGATTTTAGAACCCATACCAACATAAGTATCTACGCGTTCAAATTATATCATATCCTCTGTCCTACTATTTTTACTATGCATTATTTTAGATGTATTTTTTATACACATATCTTAGGCAGACCTAGGCCCAGGGCAACCAGGGCCATGGCCCGGGTCACAACACCAGGAGATTTCCGGAGGCAGGCGAGGCGGTTACGCGGCGGCGCGGCGCGGCCAGGCAGGGACAGGGGAAGGCCGGAGGGGGCGGCGGTCGGCCGACCGGGGGAGGCGGGGAGCCAAGGAAGGGAGTGGATATGGGAATCTAGGGGAGAGGAGAAGGAGGAGGGCCGCCGGCCTGACTCATCGGCGTGGGGTGGCGCCGTGGCGGTCTGGCGAAGCTAGGTCAGAGGCCAGGGCGACTCTGCTCGCGAGCTCCCTGGAGGCGAGGAGGCGACCACGGCGAGAGGAGGACTGGTCAAGCGAGGAAGGGGCTAGACTAGCGCTTCGCCCTGGGCCAAAAAAATTGTAGATGGTAAGTGGGATTTTGGGTTGCGAACCGGGTCATGGCCCTGGTTGCTCTAGGCCTAGGTCCGCCTAAGGTGGGGCACACACCATAAATCATTGTGTAGATTCTTCATGTATTAGAGAATGTTCACGATGATGGAGGAAGTCTTACACAAAGAACCACAATAGGTGGTTTGTGTAACATCCCAGCATTAGAGCTTAGAAATAAGCTGAACTCATAGTGTGTATTGCATTCATGCATAGAAAATCTGAATATTTTTCGCGCTTTTGAATAAAAACTCGTCAAGGTGGTTGAATCTTCTCTTAACTTGGTGGAAATGAAGTAGATCATCAAGTTGATTGCGATAAGTTTCAATATGACCTTTGCTAAAACCTTATCTTGGATAAAGATGATTTGACCTAAGGGTAGATCAAATGTAATAAAACTAAACCACAAACACATTATTTACTAATTAATACCAGATCCTTAAGGAGATCATATCATAGTATTCATCACAACAACTCTTAGATACCAAGTAAGTTTATAACTCAAGTAACAAGAATTCAATAACTAAATTTTGATCTATCTTATTCTTATCTATTCCTACCATGAGCATCATGGTAGTTCTTAAACACTAATTCCTTATCACTTATTGAGTAGGAAGGCAATCAAGTCAAGACCATTCACCACATATCTTTCTCGCCATACCAATCCTTATCATTTCTATTGAACCATATCCTAATATCTGTTGATCGTCAATGTGGAGTGATCAATCCTTGATCTATCAATTCTAAACCTATCAACTCTTGTCCTTGTCATAGCATTCACTTTAAAGCCTTTAGAGAAAGAAGCAAGAAGAGGTAAGTAGGAATGCTAGTTTTCGATATCATCTATAGGAAGGTGGTGTTTGAAGAGAATAAATGCAATAAGATAGTTGGTGGAATTAACTCACTCCTGAATGGAATAGAAGGTTTATCTGAAATAAAGATATAGGTGGTAACCAAGAGGATCATAAGGATGAATTATGAAGATAGTTACCAAGGAGTAATCTTATTGGATCAAGTAGGCATATACAATGAATAATATCTCTTAGTCAAATGGAAATACTAAGAAGATAATTATAATACAACTGTAATGTTGTATTGATGAAGCCTTGATTAGCCAACTGAAAACCTAAACCATAAATTATCAAAGTATTATAATGATCATGCTTAAATCACTAAGAGTGAATGATTATATGATACATAAGAGACATTGGTGGAGAGAACATGATTAAACCCTAGGCTAGCTATATAATCTTAAGATTGAGCATAGCAAATTATATTAGTATAATGTGAAGTTGGAGTATGAGTTACCGAGGTAACTAAAGTTAAGATTGTATAACCAAGCTCATACTAGAGAAGCATTGAGTTATAGAAGTAGTATTATTGCTCTTAAAAGAATAGTAAACACTTGAGGTGAAGTAGTAATTGATATATACACCTATTAGAGTAATATTAGTGATGGATTATAAAGGAAGAGTATGAATGGAGTTAGAAGTAACTACTTGTTGGAATGGAGGTTATCATAAGTAGAATAGTTTGATATAACCAAGTGTAGATATGATGAGTATATGAAAAAGCTTTAGTGACAAGTTTCTGAGATTTATAAGTGAGATTATAAAGTAATCGTGAAGTAAGAGAGTAAACATTCAAATGGCCTTGGATTCATTAGAAGCATTATAGAAATGGAAGTTATCTCTATGAAGAGATTATGTAGAGCTTTAGTGTCAACCTCATTGGATTTACAAAGAGATTTAGTAGGAGAAGTTATTGGTAAGAGTATAAGTAGTAAAGCTCATCATGTCAATACATGATGAAAGATGTGAAAAAATAGTATATCTAGGAAGAGAATTCCTTAAGTAAGAATCAAGGATTATGAAGTAGGGAAGGTAGGAATTCATGAGACGCTATGAACCAAGTGATAGGGCAAAGGTGTCCGATCTTTCGATGAGATGGCGATAATCGATTTGATGGAGTTCGGGCTTGACGATCCGACTACACGTGCGAGCACGAGCGCCAATGCAATCGCTAGGCCAATCTCCTGGAGGTTACCGATACTGCGTGAACACGATCAGCCTGACCAGCGAGGGTCTTAATTCCTACCTGAAATCGAGAACAAGTAAGAACCAATATTGCAATCAAGATATTGCGGATTAAGAGGAAAGCTTTATTGAAAGAGGTGGGATCCTGAATAGGTGCGAAGTACAAGAGGCCTCTGCGACGCTCGAGCCTTGGCGAAGTTGCGACTATGGCTAACTTAATGTCTAAACAAAATCCGAGTCTAGAGGTTCGACTATGGGGTGTATTTAAGGGCGAAAAGGTGGGGTTTCGGCCAGCCAAGGAAGTGGTGGCCGAATCCAACCCTAAAAGTCCTTTTCCCCTCAAATACGGACTCTAAAAAGTGGCTAATTAAAATCCTGCGAAAATTACATGGGCCTGGCCCAAAATAAAGGTGTCGCAGCACCATATTATGCTATGGACGAATTCGTAAAGTATTGATCTTGAATATTTCGTCCAAGCCTTCTTTCTTCATTATGGTGGCCTCAAAGTTCTGAAATCTTCATGCGTGGCCTTCTCTTGGATCATCACATGCTTGCTGCCATCTCCATGCATGGCCATGCTCCAATGCTTGTCCCTCTCATCCATGCTTGGTCCATCATTCCTAAGAGTAAGAAATGTATCTGATTTAGGCAGCATCATATTCTCATGTATGTAAGGAATAGTTCCAAGAAACGAAAGTACCTGATAGTTAAGTTGTTTGGCACGGGATCTTGTGATGGGTCCTTGTATGTGTGTTGCTGTAGGTACAACGGTTGTATCAATAGTAGGGATGTCCACATCATGCTCCCCTTCTTGAATTGAAGTCGTCCTCGACGCAATCTCATCTTCCTCACCAAAGTAAGGCTTCAAATCTGCAATGTTAAATGTAGGACTAACCGTACCAAAGTCTGCAGGCAACTCAAGTTTATATGCATTATCATTGATTCTCTCTAACACCTTAAAGGGACTAGCAGCACGTGGCATTAACTTAGACTTGCGTAAATCAGGAAAACGATCTTTACGCAAATGTAACCAAACAAGATCGCCAACATCAAACACAACATGCTTTCTCCCTTTATCCCCAGCAAGTTTATACTTAGCATTCATGTGTTCAATGTTATCTTTAGTAGTCTTATGCAAGTTTAATATCATTTCAGCGCGTTGTGTAGCATCCAAATTATGTTGCACCGAAGAAGGTAAAGGCAATAAATCAATAGGTGCACGAGGAACAAAACCATACACAATCTCAAATGGGCACATCTTTGTGGTAGAATGCAATGAACGATTATAAGCAAATTCTATATGAGGTAAACACTCTTCCCACAATTTTAAGTTCTTCTTTAAAACAGCCCGTAACATAGTAGACAAAGTTCTATTTACTACTTCAGTTTGACCATCAGTTTGGGGATGACATGTAGTACTAAACAGCAATTTAGTCCCCAACTTAGCCCATAAACATCTCCAAAAGTGGCTAAGAAATTTAGTATCACGATCAGAGACAATAGTATTTGGCACACCATGCAAACGAACAATTTCACGAAAGAACAAATCAGCAATATGCGCAGCATCATCCGTTTTATGACAAGGAATAAAGTGTGCCATCTTAGAAAACCGATCCACAACAACAAAAATACTATCCCTCCCCTTCTGTGTTCGTGGCAATCCCAAAACAAAGTCCATAGAAATATCCTCCCAAGGAACACTAGGAACAGGAAGAGGCATATATAAACCATGTGGATTAAGGCGAGACTTAGCTTTTTGACAAGTAGTGCAGCGTGCCACAAATCTCTCAACATCTCGACGCATACGTGGCCAAAAGAAGTGTGCAGCAAGAACATCCTCCGTCTTCTTGACACCAAAGTGTCCCATCAATCCTCCTCCATGCGCCTCCTGTAACAACAAAAGACGAACAGAGCTATCTGGAATGCATAGTTTGTTAGCACGGAACACAAATCCATCATTGAAGACGAACTTGTTCCAAGTTCTACCATCTCTACAATGCTGCAACACATCTTTAAATTCAGCATCATGCACATATTGTTCCTTAATAGTTTCCAATCCAAATATTTTGAAGTCAAGTTGAGATAACAAAGCATAACGGCGTGACAAAGCATCAGCAATAATATTATCTTTACCCTTTTTGTGTTTGATAACATAAGGAAAAGACTCAATAAATTCAACCCACTTTGCATGACGACGATTCAACTTAGCTTGACTACGAATATGCTTCAAAGATTCATGATCAGAATGAATAACAAATTCCTTGGGCCATAGATAATGTTGCCAAGTTTCTAATGTCCGAACCAACGCATATAATTCTTTATCATAAGTAGAATAGTTCAGACTAGCCCCACTCAATTTCTCACTAAAATATGCAACAGGTTTTCCCTCTTGTAATAACACCCCTCCCAAACCAATTCCACTAGCATCACATTCAAGCTCAAAAGTCTTAGTAAAATCAGGAAGTTGGAGTAAGGGAGCATGTGTTAGCTTATCTTTCAATATGACGAAGGCCTGTTGTTGTGCATCGCCCCAAACAAAGGGCACATCCTTCTTGGTAAGCTCATTCAGCGGCGCGGCAATTGATCCAAAGTCTTTAACAAAGCGCCTATAAAAACCAGCGAGGCCAAGAAAACTCCTCACTTGTGTGACCGTCTTGGGCTGCGGCCAATTCTCAATAGCTTCAATCTTGGCGGGATCCACTTCAATACCCTGTGATGTAACAACATAGCCAAGAAACGCAACTCGATTGGTGCAAAAGGTGCACTTCTCAAGGTTACCAAACAAACGTGCATCACGTAAAGCATTGAAAACAACACGTAAATGGTCCAAATGTTCCTCTAAAGATTTGCTATAAATCAGAATATCATCAAAGTAGACTACCACAAAACGTCCAATGAAAGCACGTAAAACTTCGTTCATTAATCTCATGAAAGTGCTAGGTGCATTAGTTAAACCAAAAGGCATTACTAACCACTCATATAACCCGAACTTAGTTTTAAATGCTGTTTTCCATTCATCTCCTAATTTCATACGAATCTGGTGGTAACCACTACGCAAATCAACTTTAGAAAACATGGTAGAGCCACTCAATTCATCAAGCATGTCATCTAAACGTGGAATAGGATGACGATATCGAATAGTAATATTATTGATAGCTCTACAATCAGTACACATGCGCGAAGAACCATCTTTCTTAGGTACCAAAATAATAGGAACAGCACAAGGGCTAAGGGACTCACGAATATGATCTCTGTCGAGTAGTTCCTGAATTTGGCGTTGTATCTCCTTTGTCTCCTCTGGATTGGTTCTATATGGCGCGCGGTTGGGCAACGTGGCACCAGGAATTAGATCAATTTGATGCTCAATTCCTCTAATAGGAGGTAGTCCTGGTGGCAACTCAGCGGGAAAGACGTCCTCATATTCCTGCAAAAGGTTAGCAACAGCGGGTGGCAAAGAAGGAGGCATATCCTCAAATGAAAACAAAACCTCTTTGCAGACAATTGCATAACATTGAGTATTGGTTACATCTAGTTCAGCAATATCAATTTTATTTGCAAGCATACATGGACTCTTCAAACGAATTTCAGTAGCATGTGTAGAATCAGATTTAGTGTTCTTTGGTGGTATAAAATCTGCAGCAACAATCTGATTCTCACTTTTATTTTTCTCCTCGGTTTTAGCTCTACTAGCTCTAGCAAGATCATCTTTTAAAATCTGTTCGGGAGTCATAGGTTTTAAACCAATTTTCTTTCCATCATGTATAAGAGAATAGTGATTAGTTTTGCCATTATGAACAGATTCTCTATCAAATTGCCATGGTCTACCAAGTAACAAAGAACAAGCTTGCATAGGTACAACATCACAATCAACAAAATCAGAATATGTACCAATAGTAAAATGCACGCGTACCGTTCTTGTTACCTTGATCTTGCGAGAACTCTCAAACCATTGGATGTAGTATGAATGTGGGCGTTGTCTTGTTGGAAGCGCAAGCTTCTCTACCATGTCAACACTGGCCAGATTATTACAACTCCCTCCATCAATGATGATCCGTATAGCTCTTTCCTTGACAACACCACGTGTTTGGAACAGGTTGTGGCGTTGATCTTGCTCAGATTTGCTCAATTGCACACTCAACACACGTTGTGTAATTAAACTCTTGTATTGATCAGCAGCTTCAGCTCCCATTACCTCTGGCTCTTCATCATCATCAGAATTGTCTCCATCTCGAGCAGAAATAAGGGCTAGTGTATCTTCATCGAAGTCACTCGCTGAATCGTATTCACCATCTTCTCGCACCATCATCACACGTTGTGTTGTGCACTGTCTCTCAATATGACCAAAACCCCAGCACTTGCGGCATTGTATATCCTTTGTCTTACCCGTGGAAGCCATAGAAGATGCACTACGAGCAGGAGCATTGGATGATGGTGGAGGAGCAGCTGGAAATCTTGTGGTGGCCTTGGATGTGGTAGTAGCTGGAGGCGAATCACGAGGAGGCGCTGATTGTCGGGATGTCCAAGTGGATGTGCGACCTGCAGAATTATTAGTCCTCCTCCATGGTGTTTGGCGATCCTGCACTTCACGTTCAGCTTTGCAAGCAAGATGAAACAAACGAGTGATAGAATTATATTCCTTATAATCTAATATGTGCTGAATGTCCTTGTTTAATCCACCAAAGAAACGTGCAAGCATTTGTTCATTAGATTCAACAAGACCACACCTAACCATCCCCGTTTGCAATTCCTGATAATACTCTTCTACAGAATTTTTCCCTTGCTCTAAGCGTGTCAGATTCTTTAGTAAATCACGTTGATAAGTGGGAGGTACAAAACGTACACGCATAGCAGTTTTTAAAGCAGTCCAAGTACTAGGAATAGTAGTAGGATTTAAACGACAATACTCAGACCACCAAAGGGAAGCAAATTTAGTAAATTCACATGTAGCAGCACTAACACGCATATTCTCAGGATATTTTAAGCATGCAAAACGTTGTTCTACTTCCATCTCCCATGTAAGATATGCATCAGGATTATATTTACCCTCAAAAGATGGAATATTTAATTTAAGCTTTGCAACATGATCATCATCATTACGTACCGGTGGGCGAGCGTTGCGGTAGTAATGTCGGGGGCGACCAGCAGGTACCTGTGGAGGTTGTTCAACCTCCTCGTCAAACAGATCGTCGTCGTCGGGGTCGTAGTAGTACCCGTCGTCTGTCCCCAATGTCGCAGCAGCAGCCGCGGCGGAAGACTGAGGAACGTCAGTCGCAGCAGGAGCCGCCGGGGGTGCGGCGGGAGCCGAACCAGCAGTCCGACCCGTGATCGGAACGCGCCGTGCGCCATGTGTGGGTGCCGGTGCGGGTGCGGGCAATCGGTTCAGAAGCTCCTTGAACCGAACGTCAAGCTTGGCGTTGAAGGATTTCTCGAGTCCATCGATCTTGTCCACGGCGTTGGTGAGCTTGGTGTCAAACTCCCCTAGGCGCGTATCCACGTATTCAGCGCGACTGACCAGGAGCGCGGAGAAGTGGGCATGTAGCTCTTCGTTCGTCATGGTGGCAGGGTTTCGCGAAGTATCTGTCATGGTTAGTCCTTAAAAAGCGCAGGTATATACTACAGGAATATGGTGGAAGTCACGCGTAATCCGTCAAGCAATATACGAAGCTCTTACAAGTTCTTACCAAACAGCAGGAAAAGGCGATGTGCAACCACGAGGATCAGTGGGTCCAGAGATTGAACCAAGCGATTACCAGGAGTCGAAACACCGCACGTGGAGAGTATCTGTGGAGCTCTGGGAAGGCTTAGCAAAGGGGTTAGCAATTATCAAAACAGCAATGCAAAAGTTGAAAGAATGCTCAACGACGGTACTGTGCTGGTCCTAGGCTAGACCGTACTAGAGACGCGAGCCTAGATCACCAACGATGTCACGACGCGACACAACAAGCACTGTATGATGATATAGCACCCTGAAAAGCGATCCGAGATGCAGAAAATCACTATGATGGCGAGTGTCTAGAACTGATCTACGGGGTCTAAAAAGAGGTTAGCCCCAAAAAAAATTTTTCGAAATTTTTTTATTTTGCTCCGGAAAGCGCGCAGGCGCCAAAAAAATATCGCTATAACGGCCGATGGAGAAAAGTGATCCCCAAAGCCGAAAACCAGTATAGCCAGAAAATTTTTTTGGAGGCGGTTCCAGACTTTTTTTTTTTTGCTCTCCTTCTGGACTTACGACCGGACTCTTAGCTCGACACGGACTTTATCGGAACACGGAAACAACAAAGAAGGAAAGTCAAAAGAAATAACTAGGAAATAATGACTCAACTCGGACTCGTGCCGCGGCAGGGAAGGTGATCGGATCCGTGTCGCGGTAGGGAGGCGGTGGCGGAATATGGTGGCGGTGATCGGCGAGTGTGGCGGTGACTAGTATGATTAGAACTCGAAACTCTAAGGGACGAGACACTAAGACCAGCAACTCGACGCGACGATGTAGACACAAATTCAACAATACAAAAACTGAAAAGATAATGCGAGGCGTAGATTGGTTATGGGATGGATCTAAACTCTAACTGTGTTTTTGGCTTTTTCGTGGGTTATAGGTAAAAACAGATCTAATCTATGAAAAACAGTAAAATCTCACCGAGCAACCTGAAATCTGATACCACTTGATAGGGCAAAGGTGTCCGATCTTTCGATGAGATGGCGATAATCGATTTGATGGAGTTCGGGCTTGACGATCCGACTACACGTGCGAGCACGAGCGCCAATGCAATCGCTAGGCCAATCTCCTGGAGGTTACCGATCCTGCGTGAACACGATCAGCCTGACCAGCGAGGGTCTTAATTCCTACCTGAAATCGAGAACAAGTAAGAACCAATATTGCAATCAAGATATTGCGGATTAAGAGGAAAGCTTTATTGAAAGAGGTGGGATCCTGAATAGGTGCGAAGTACAAGAGGCCTCTGCGACGCTCGAGCCTTGGCGAAGTTGCGACTATGGCTAACTTAATGTCTAAACAAAATCCGAGTCTAGAGGTTCGGCTATGGGGTGTATTTAAGGGCGAAAAGGTGGGGTTTCGGCCAGCCAAGGAAGTGGTGGCCGAATCCAACCCTAAAAGTCATTTTCCCCTCAAATACGGACTCTAAAAAGTGGCTAATTAAAATCCTGCGAAAATTACATGGGCCTGGCCCAAAATAAAGGTGTCGCAACACCATATTATGCTATGGACGAATTCGTAAAGTATTGATCTTGAATATTTCGTCCAAGCCTTCTTTCTTCATTATGGTGGCCTCAAAGTTCTGAAATCTTCATGCGTGGCCTTCTCTTGGATCATCACATGCTTGCTGCCATCTCCATGCATGGCCATGCTCCAATGCTTGTCCCTCTCATCCATGCTTGGTCCATCATTCCTAAGAGTAAGAAATGTATCTGATTTAGGCAGCATCATATTCTCATGTATGTAAGGAATAGTTCCAAGAAACGAAAGTACCTGATAGTTAAGTTGTTTGGCACGGATCTTGTGATGGGTCCTTGTATGTGTGTTGCTGTAGGTACAACGGTTGTATCAATAGTAGGGATGTCCACATCACCAAGACTATATCAATCCATATCAAAATCATTAACTATATCACTCTTCTAAACCCTAAACAATTGCCACGTGATAAATGAATTACCTTTATCATATAATTAATGCTCAATATCAATCATTATATGATAACTTGTCACTAGGAATCAACCACACTAATTAAGGAAGAAACTATTTAGAATAAGAGGTAGTCTTTAGTTGCTTGAGTAGATCAAGTAGATTTGCTCCTACTTAGTATTATTGCAGAGAGGTATATAGATAAAACCAATACTTATGAAGTATGGAAGATAGGAATTCTTGGTAAACATTCAGCCATAGCTCTATATCAAGATTGATATCTATTCCAGATGTTTGATCCACTATCCAAATTCATAATGGTGTCTAAGGATGTTATTCTATATCCAAACACTTAAGCACATCTTTGTCACTTCAAAACAATAAAATTATATGTGCTTATAAAAACCATATTTATCAGCTCATTCTCATAAGTCATTCTAGAGATTAGCCTTACTATTTTAGAGGGTGATATCATTCATGATCACAAACATGAGGGCAATATGTCTTCACCCATAATGTTTATTCATATCTATAAAATAAAATAAGTATATTAAATCCTCTAATAAGTTCATGGTATATTGTATAAAGGAAAATTATAACCATTAGACACCACCACAATTATTAATAGATAAATAAAATCATACTTTGCTAGAAGACTCGTGGCGTCTACCCTCCCTATGGCAGGTGCATGATCCTCTCTTTATGCATATCATCATCCCCTTCCTAGTTTAGATAGATTTCTACTTGAAAATCAAGTAAAATCATCTCCTTCCTAGAATAGAAGATTGAATCGGAACCTTCCATATATGGAGATATGGTATGATCTTTGTCATATATGAATACATGCAAATAAGGTGACTGGGGGAGGGGATCACTTGGCCCATGCGCCAGCCCTAGAGGGATGGGCACCCCTTTGGGTGGGCCTATCCCCTTTCTTTCACTTCCTCCCTGAAACTCTTTTGGTGACCATTTCCCTCCCATTTCTTCTCTGATGAACCTGGTGCATACAACCTATATATATTTCAGAACTATTCTAGAAGATCTTCCACAATGTGACTGTCTCGAGATTATTACGAGTTATTGCCTCAAAACCATTCCGGGCGACACCAAAACTACCTTCCAGTTTTAGGTGAAACCACCAGAACTATTTCGGTCTTTCTCCAAAGTGTCATAGTAAGTCATGGAACTATTTTGGTATATTTGGAAACTATTTCGGACGACTCTCACTTACTCATCATACTTATGGTAAGCACAATTTGATCGGTCAACCTTAAGTTGTGACCTGTTCGGGTTCGGTAGTAAGTAGGTATGAATCTACAGTCCTTCATATCATTAACCAACAACAAGACCTGGACGTCCATGATGGTTACCGCTTCACTAGCGAATGTCACACCGAGTGAACCCGTTCATTATATAAATACTAGTCCCTTTGCTTCACTATATACGAGTCCGACCAAGGTGAGACATCGGTTTCCTCATGATGCAATCACTTGATTAAGGTACATGCTAAGCTTGTCACGTCTATACTCTCTTTACCCGTATCTGTATAATGATGTCCCATATGATATTATCATAACTGTGTCTCCGCAGATGATAATGACATCGTAATACTGAGTGGGTCTAGAGTATATCTCTCCATCATTAGAAGGAGCAAGAACCTACTTGTTGAACTATCAAGTTTCCACCATGCTTTCGTAACGTCCACCCGAGATCACCTATATAGCCACCCTTGTAGGTGGTGTTGGGATAACCTCAAATATAAGTCCCTGGGCATGTGGTCACTTGATATTCTCATGGTATGGAGGATTCATGTATAAGATATTGCTATGATGTTTTGACTATTAAATTCACAAGGTTATCTCATAATAAATTATCCTTTGGATCTATTCTATACATTTATCATCCTGACGATAGTACTCTCACCATTGTTGGTATTCTTAGTTCCATTAACTTTAATATAGTGATCCGGAAACTTGTTCATCCCACCACCTATGAGCTAGTCCTAGAGGCTGGACTAGGAATATCTTGATTTCTTATATTTATCTACACATTCTAGCTAGGCTTCCATTGATTCTCACAATCAATACACACATCAATTATAGCATAACATTATGAGCCCATATATCTAACAGGGGATTGTATGTAATAATCATTATTATTATTGCCACTAGAGCATTAATCCCATACAGCGCGACATCGACGATACGCTATGTACGACTACATCTTTGCTCGCCCACTTCGTCTCCAGCGCGTGTTCTTATTCTCCACAGCGCCCATGCGTTCTCTGTCGCGCTCAGTGCCCTACCCTGTTCCTCCTTGCCGCATTTTCAATGTTGTCATCCGCAATGGTGGCACATGAGAACGGTTCGTCCCCGTCGTCCCCCGCGGGCGACGCGGGCGACTCCCCAGCCCCTCTCCGAGCGCCCCCTCTTCCTCCCCCTCCCCCCGCTGCCGGAGCGGGCCGCCGGGCAAAGCCCGCGCGGTTCCGGCGGCGGACCTTCCTCTTCCCGCATGCGAGGCGAGGCGGCGCGGGGTCCCTCGTGCTGGCGGCGGTGCTTCCCGGGTTGCAGAGGTCCGGCGGCGGTCGGGCTATGGCGATGCGGAGGCGCGGCCGGGGTGCTGCGGGGCGGCGCAGGACGACAGGAGGAGGTTGGGCGGCACCGGCCAGCCCATTCGGCCTAGATCTGGGCCCTTTTGGGCCCAATCTGGATCAGGGCACTGGGTCTGTTCAAATCTGGATGCTCTGTACATGGTGGTGAGGTGGTTTGTTCTGGGGTTGCAGCGCCGGCGGCCGGCCTGTTTGTTGGAATTATGCCCTAGAGGCAATAATAAAGATGTTATTATTATAATTCTTGTTCATGATAAAGTTTATATTCCATGCTAGAATTGTATTAAGCGGAAACTTTGATACTTGTGTGTTTTATGAACAACACCGTGTCACTAGTACGCCTCTATGAACTAGCTCATTGATTAATGATGGTTAAGGTTTCCTAACCATAGACATGAGTTGTCGATTAATAATGATATCATATGATTGGGAGAATGATATGATGGACAGACCCAAATCAAGCAGAGCAATTAGATTGTGTCATCGTGTTCATCTTTGCGAAGCTTTTTCTTATGTCAAATATTGTATTCCTTAGACCATGAGATAATGCAAATCCCTGGTATCGAAAGAAAGCTTTGAGGTCATCAAATGTCATCATATGATAGGGTGATCAGAAATGTGTCTCTCAGGTGATTGGAAAGTACTTGTTGGGTTGTATGTCTCGAGATGGGATTTGTCCCTCCCAAGTCAGAGAGATATACTTCGGGCCCACTCGGTAATCGATATCAACACCGCTTGCAAGCACGTGGTTAAGGAGTTAATCACAAAGTGATATCGGATTACAGAACGAGTAAAGTACTTGTTGTGAACGAGATTGAACTAGGTATGCCGATACCAACGATCGAATCTCGGGCAAGTAAAATATCGCGTGACGAAGGGAATATATATGGGATTAATTGAATCCTGGCATTGTGGTTCATCCGATATGATCATCGATGAATATGTGGGAGTCAATATGGGTTTCCAGATCTCGCTGTTGATTATTGATAGAAGATGATGTCTGCATATTCTCGAACCCGTAGGGTCACACACTTAACGTGCCTCGACGCTAGGATAGAATGGATAATTGGTTTGTGAGTTTTTGTTCGGAGTCTCGGATGAGATCCAGGACATCACGAGAGGTTCCGGAATGGTTCGAAGAATAAGATTCATATAAAGGGAAGCAGTTTTTGGATTTTGGAATTGTTTCGTAATGTTCGGTATTGTACCAGAAGGTTCTAGAAGCTTCCGGAGTGGGACCAACGTGGCCCCACTTGTCGGAAGGGGGCGTGGGCCTACGAGCGAGTGCCCTTGCCACATTGGTCCAGGGGCACAAGGCCCCATAGGCCCAGCCGGCCAAAACCCTAGGGGAAACCCTAGGGGATCTTCTAGAAGAGGGGGAAGACTTGCCCCCCACTCCACCCTTGTGGCCGCCGGCCCTAGGGCTTGGAGGAGGGGCAAGGGGGGCGGCCAGCCCCCTATATAAGGTGGGCAGGCGCGCACCCTCCCCCCACCCTGAAACCCTAGCCGCCATACTACTGCCCTCCTCTCTCTCTCTCTCTCTCTCTCTCTCTCTCTCTCTCTCTCTCTCTCTCTCTCTCTCTCTCTCTCTCTCTCTCTCTCTCTCTCTCTCTCTCTCCCGACTGCGCGTAGGCGAAGCCCTGCCACAGAAACTCTCCACCTTTGCACCACGCCGTCGTGCTGTAGATCCAATCTATCTCTCCACCCCACTTGCTGGACCGAGGAAGGAGGAGACATCGCGGTGCCGTACGTGTGCATCTCTCGGAGGCGTCGCCACTTGCGGCGTTGGATCGGATCGGATCGCGAGGAGGAGAAGGCTAGTACGACTACATCAACCACGTTCTGTTGAACGTTCTGCTGTGCGATTTCTTCAAGGGTATGAAGTCTCATCTATCCCTCTCGTTGATTGCATCTCCTAGATTAGATATTGGCTTTCCCGTTCGCATCCGTAGAATTTTTTTGATTTACTATGCTGCGAAACCCTTCACTGTTGCAGCGTGGCCACGGGCTTTACGGGCTCGATCTGAGCCCGGTTGGACCCTATTGGGATTGGTTTGCCTGGCTTTACGGGCCTGCTAGGCCCGGCCGGATCCAAATTGGGACTGGTGTGCCCGCGGCCGCGTCCGGTCGACTACCGCCTAGCGGTGGAGGTAGTTCCCTCCCGCAGGTCGTGGCACTGCTGGCCTCATTTCAAGTTCGTTTCGCCTCTATCGTGCAGACCTCGTGACGCTATCCGCGGTGAGACAATGATGCTGACTTCGTAATTGTGGTGGCGCATGCTCGTGGCCGGCAAGTTGGGCGGTATCGAGGCCTCGTCCTCGTAGGGCTTCTAGGCATCAGATCGACCGAGGGTTGTGGATAGGGTTTTTTCGAGAGAAATCCTTGTCTGCTCGCTCGACACCGACGCGGTGCCGCTCTCGGGTGGCACCATTCCTTCCTGAAGGGCGTCGTGGCTACCCTTCGTCCACCTCCCTCTAGGTGCCGGGGGAAACCCTAGGACCAGTCTCTGGTCCGGGCAACAGTGTCATCGTCTTCCTTCTTGAAGGTGTTGCTTGGTGTGTGGTGATTCTATGTTAGAAGCCGTGGTGGTACCTTTCCGGAGAGCGCAGCGGTTGTGGGTCACCGTCGTTTAGTTGATGCGCCTCTGTATCCATTTTCTTTCTTATTTTATTTCTTTTGTTTGGGTGTGTGTTTGCTGTTGCCCCAGCAATATCTTGTACTATCGGTTTGATTGCTATATAATCTATAGCGGGGCGAAAGCCTATTTCGAGAATGGTGGCGCATGAAACGACCCGTGGGTGCTGCTTCTCCCAAGGTTGGAGAGGCAGACGTCGCCACAACGTGGTCACCTCTCTCCCGACGCATGAAGCATGAGATGCCACCATCGCTGCGGTGTGGACACATGTCTCTCCTGCGCCCGAAGCAGGAGAGGGCGTCCCCGCCGCTGAAGGAGAAAGCGTGGTGGGAGATGGAGCTGGAGCTCCAGGTGGTCGCTGACCACAACAACCTCGACAACGAGTCGGGAAAGTGATGCTGATGCATGTGCCGTACAACACCGCCCCGCTGGCCACAGACACGTTCACGCAGTGGTTGTTCACGGAGGACAACGACGCCGTTATCGACCTTGTCGCGGCGTCGGATGCTTCTAGAGAGTCGCTGTCAAGGGCGTCAATGCCCAAGCTGGATCTGGAGGACGAAAACTTCGACGAGGCGTGGGGTGATGACTACAGCGACGGCCTTGACTTCAGCGTCTTCGATCGCCGATGAACTAGGATTTCTTGACGACGCCCAACTTTTGCAATCTTTTATTTTAATTCCGTTTAAATTACTCCCTCCGACCCATATTACTTGATTTGAATTTGTCAAAATTTGAATATACCTATATACTAAATAGTGTTTAGATTGGCTAATATGGGTCGGAGGGAGTATGTAGAAACTATGAAGAATTGACCATCTACTAATATATTTTGCTCGCACTTTTTGACCTGAGGTTCAACCTCGTTTGGGTATCGTCGGTCGATCCCTCCCTCAACGTAGAATAGCACCGGCGGAGCCTGAATTCAATAGAGCTGTGCCGACACGATTTGCGACACGCCGGTGGTGGAGATGCAATAAGGCGGTGCTCGTGGTGCTTGGCTGTGGTGACACATGACACAAGGAGACACGAAATCAAAAAGGCGAAAGCAAACGCTGGTCGCCTGCCGACGAAAGTGCAGTGATGGTTTTCACCATAGGGAAGGTATAGACACGTTGGGGCACGCAGCCCGATCGATTTTCGTATTCATCGAGGACCCCGATCCCCACACTCTCCTCTCTGGCCCCACCGTCAGGACCAGTACAGTGGCAGCAGTAAAGCTGAAGAACGTTAACGGTAAACCAAGTACGTAATCCCACGGAAGTACTAGTGGCCAGCATCAACGGCTATTTTTCAAACACTCTCCGCCGTTCCCGTAATGGTACTCGATCGGTGGCTATTTTTTTGTTTGTTTCCCCGTTTCGTCGTCCGGTGTACTCGTGCTCGTGCTACCATACCAGCAGGTAGAAGAATGTTTTTTTGCACCACGACGACGACATGCGCCTGATGTACTCTCGCATCACGTGAACCGAATTTTGACAGTTTTTTTCCTTTTTTACTTGTATATACTACATCGGACTGTACTACAAATGTCGTACTGGATGTTTTTAGAGTTTACTCAGCTCGCGACCATATGGTTTGATCACGAATTACTGGGTGGCGTAGTAACTGCGTTGCGTTTAAACTGGGAAGCAAGTGTCCGATCCGTACGGCACGATTAATCTGAGGGGAACAAACACTGGCCACCACGTGCCACAGGCCACAGCGACCGCCCCCTGACCCCAACCCAAGCCACACCCACCCGCACCACCTCACTCCACTCTGCCGCAGCCCACACTCCATGACTCCACTCCACTGAAATCCACCACCAACCTCCCCAACCCCCAAAACCCCAAGCCAACCCAACAATGCCGGCGCTCCACCCCCTCCTCCTCCTCCTCCTCCTCCTCCTCCTGCTCGCCGCCGTCGCCACCGCATCCGCCGCTTCTTCGCACTCCCAGCCCACCTTGCCCGCGCCGGTACCTTCCTCTCCCACTCCCACCAAAGGGGCCGGGGGCGGGGGCGCGGGCGCCACGCACTCACAGCCCACCATACCCGCCGGCCACGCCGCGCCCCCGTCCGCCACGCTGGCCTCATCCCCGCCGACGCAGGCCGCGCTCCTGGCCGCCTTCCTCGCCAAGGCCGACCCGACCGCGCACCTGCGCTTCCCGCTGGCCGCAACCCCCTGCTCCCACCCAGGCGTCACCTGCGCCGGCCCCACCGCCCAGATCACCCACCTCGTCCTCGAGCAGGCGGGCCTCAACGGCACCTTCCCGCCGGCCACCCTCTCCAACCTCGCCCAGCTCCGCGTCCTCAGCCTCAAGGCCAACGCGCTCCACGGCCCGCTCCCCGACCTCTCCGCGCTCGCCAACCTCAAGGCGCTCTTCCTCGCCGGCAACCGCTTCTCGGGCCCCTTCCCGCCCTCGCTCGCATCCCTCCGCAGGCTCCGCTCCATCGACCTCTCCGGCAACAGCCTCTCCGGCGCGCTCCCGCCCGGCATCGAGGCCGCCTTCCCGCACCTCACCGCCCTCCGCCTCGACGCCAACCGCTTCAGCGGCCCCGTCCCGGCATGGAACCAGTCCTCCCTCAAGCTGCTCAACGTATCCTACAACAACTTCTCCGGCCCCGTGCCGGTCACCGCATCCATGGCCACCATGGGCGCCGACGCGTTCGCGGGCAACCCCGGACTCTGCGGCGAGGTCGTCCGACGCGAGTGCCACCTCCTATTCTTCCACGGCGACGGTTCCGCCGCTCCCCCGGCGCAGACCGCCGACAGCACCACTAGCAACGACACGCCGCGCCAAGGCTACGGTTACGGCCTGCCCAACTCCTCGGCGCCACGCGCGCACAGATCAGTAAAGAGGAGGACCGCAATAATGGCTGTCGCGGTCGCGCTCTCAGCTTTCGCGGCCCTGCTTCTCGTCTGCGCCGTAATTGCGGCGAGGCGGAGAGGCAGGAGGAAGCACAGGCGGGCGGGGTCGGCGCCGTACCCGAGCCCCAAGAAGAGCGCCGCCGCGTCGCAGGTCAGCAGGGAGCTGGACAACGCCGACATTGGCTACGTGGAGTGCGTGCGGGACGACGAGGAGGCGGCCGCGATGATGATGCCGGAGGAGAAGGCTCGACGCCTGGGCCGGAGCGGCTGCCTCACGTTCTGCGCGGGCGAGGCCACGAGCTACAGCCTCGAGCAGCTGATGCGCGCGTCGGCGGAGGTGCTCGGCCGCGGCAGCGTGGGGACCACGTACAAGGCCGTGCTCGACGGCAGGCTCGTGGTCATTGTCAAGAGGCTGGACGCCGCCAAGATTGGCCCGGCGGCCTCGGAGGCAGAGACCTTCGAGCAGAACATGGATGTGATTGGGCGGCTGCGGCATCCCAACCTTGTCCCGCTGCGGTCGTTCTTCCAGGCCAAGGAGGAGCGGCTGCTGGTGTACGACTACCAGCCCAATGGCAGCCTACACTCTCTCATCCATGGTAAGCTCCTGCGTGTGCTTCACTTGCTGCTCCTCACATTCTGACAAGTATTTGGCGTAATTAGCTTGTATAGCTGATAATGTCATTGGATTGGATTGCTGCCATTAGTATGCAACTCGGGCGGCCGATTAATAATAGAGTGGCCTTGCCTAGGCTGACATTATGCTTTTAGGCTGCACATTGTTCATCCCAACATAGAAAATAATTGAAATTCAGAAGACTGGCCACGTGAATATCAGGCAGCAGAATGAGTGTACCTTGGGTGGACCGTGGACCTATGTACAGTATGATGTGCTAGCTTTGCGGTTTATGGGTTCATATAGTAAACAAAGTAAACAGCTGTACATTAAGTGATCACAGATCTTGCACGCGACCAAGTCGTGTGGGATTGAATATTAGTAGGGCCTCGTCCTGTGTCTGGAAGGAATGGGCCCCTTTTAGTAACTTGTAATCACTGTGGTACACCAAATATCTACTTAAGTTCATGAAAGGGAAACCAGGAATAAAGGCAGCAGCTTGGTGAGGGTCTAATGGAGATGAAAATAGGGGGGGACAATATGTAATTATTAACCAAATAGCAATTATTAACAGCTTGTGTGGTGTAATACAGGGTTGATGTTGAATTAGGAATCACCGTCAGGAGCCTAATATTTGCAGTTGTTTGTTAAGTTGGTGTTTTGGATGATAATTTATAGTATAAATAACATTTAGAGATTGCAGAAGTATAATAGAATTTGGTGCGAACAGAAGTGCATAAGTTGATGAGTTGATATTCCATAGTTCTGGTTGTTGGGGACAACACAGTACATTTCATGTCTGTGTGTTGGTTGTTGGGAACAACATTGCATAATTATGCCGTTTGTATCTTTTCTTATTAATGTAATGTTGGGAACAACATTACATTACTTGAGTAATAAAGCGCCCATTTCCAAAAAAAAAAAATCTTTTCTTATAGCGGTGAAAATTAACACGAGCGTTTTGAAATGTGGTGAAATAAGCTTTGTTGTTTGCTCTGGCTGTGAATCTTCACCTGCTAGCTATACTCTGGCCAAATAACACAGTTCCTCATGTTATACAGAAATCTCCACAAGTTAGTACATACTATCTGGATATCTTAACATAAACTTTACATATTTGGACTATAGTTAGTAATGTTGTAGATACTGGCACTGAATAATTTTCGCTTTGTGCTTCATTCACTGCTTATTAACCTTACAAACTCTGTAACGTAGTGGCGAATCTAGGATAGAATCGGTGGGTGTGCCAAGCATGAAAAATTCCCTATTAGGCCTTGCAATTTAGCCATGATTATTACAAATATCGGTAGCTAAAAGAATATGTGGATTTTTTAGGGGTTGCCATGGCACCGACACTGGATACGCCACTGCTGTAAAGGGTAGTGGATAAATATTTTTAATTTCCACAAACTTCGATTCTTGAAAAGGAAATTGGGAGAAAATGCGATGTTTTATGGGTTTGTTTATTGAATTTTGAAAAATAAAATGTAGTAATATCTGGAGATTGCAGAAGTATAATTTAATAGCAGACATAAGTACGTAAGTTGATGAGCTGATCCTCAAAAGTGGGCTAGTTGTTGGCAACATCATAGCATTTACTTCTTGTCTTGTGAATGCTTTGGAATGTAGATATGTTGATAGCTTTGGTTATTAACATTATTCTCTTATCTAACATGCTATTTGTACTCCAGCAGTCCAGCTAACCATGTCATGCATAACTCTTCACAAGCTTTACACATTCATAGGATAGTAAGTAGTAATGTCGTAGCCAGTGGAACTAGACATTTTTCCTGTGGTGCTTATTAGCTCAACAAACTCATATCAACTGCAGGATCAAGGTCGTCCCGAGCGAAACCACTACACTGGACTTCATGCCTGAAGATCGCTGAAGATGTTGCACAGGGCCTTGCTTACATTCATCAAGCATCTCGACTTGTTCATGGAAACATCAAGTCCTCCAATGTCCTGCTTGGTTCAGACTTTGAGGCTTGCCTTACCGACAACTGCTTGTCGTTCCTTCTGGAATCATCAGAAGTCAAAGACGACGCTGCATACAGAGCACCAGAGAATATGAATTCCAACAGAAGGCTAACCCCGAAATCAGACGTCTATGCTTTTGGCATCCTTCTCCTCGAGCTCCTTAGTGGCAAGACACCGCTTGAGCACTCTGTCTTGGTGGCAACCAATCTCCAGACCTATGCCCTGTCAGCAAGGGAGGACGAAGGAGTGGACAGTGAACGCCTCTCGATGATTGTTGACATCGCATCTGCTTGTGTCCGGTCCTCGCCGGAGAGTCGGCCAACTGCCTGGCAAGTCCTTAAGATGATTCAGGAGGTGAAGGAAGCAGATACAACTGTTGACAATGACGACAGTGATCTCACTAGCAACTCCTAGTCATGCCTATGGATGGAATCGATCATGTCCAGAGTGGATGCATTATCCCAAATGAACAATCGTAGTTAAATGCAGTTTACTCTGCCTAGAAAAGCTAAGGGAAGTGTGTTAGTGGTGTAGGATAATGGATGTGGGGTCATGATCTCTCTGACTGGTACCTTTTGAGCTCCAAAATTCTGTAACATATGGGTAGGTTTTTTTCCCCTAGTGTATGGATGTTGGTTGTGGTCATACCGTTGTTTCTTAGCACCAATCCTCCATGTGGAGATCCATCACACTTATGTTACGTAGTGAAGTTAAAGACCAAAGTAATATATTGTGTTATTGTTGTTTTAGCACCTACTTTCCATGTTGACATTAGTGATCAATGGGATCATAATTAGAACTCTACTGACCAGTGGGAGGAAGATGCTCCGGCTTGAAGTTGGTAGTGATAGGTTCTGTTTAGTTCTCCTCTTGTTGTCAGCATTAGTGAGCTGTTCTACTTTCTTTTCTGTTTGAGTTGCTCTTGCTGAAACTTTTGGTGGATGGTTGTGCTGTAAGGAACTCGTAATTCGGTTTCGTTAATGAAATCAGAGGAACCCTTTTATCTAAAAAAAAACTACTGTATTTTAGTTGCGTGCTGCCGAGTTTGGTTTCAGTTTTCAGGTGCATGGTGTCAAGGCTAATGGGAACAGTGGGTTCTGGTCACCATTTGGTTGCTCACTTCATTTTTGCTGCAGACTTGTCCTGCACCGCTGCGAGAAATTTTGAAGTGCACATTTCTGTGTCAGAAGAGCCTGCTCTTTATTTCTTGATCCGACATCATGTTTTATATGGGATACAATTACAATTGCATCATGTACTGGTGCCGGAAGCAACAAGTCTCCAAGAACACCGTATTGATATCACTGATCACACAAAAACGGCCGGAGGTAGCAAGAAAGCTGTTGCAGGACGCCGTCCCGTAGCGCATTTCGACAAGCCAGCATTTCATGTGACGCTGGATCAGCGAGGCCTTAGACAATCAACACTATGAATTCATGGTAGTCGTCCAGATGATGACGGCACAATGCCACGACCTTTCCCGCCGCGAGATGATTCTAAGATCCCTGTCCGAATTCGACATTATGGTGAACCAAATGATGGGGGTGTAACCATCACCAAATTACCGATACCTCTCAGTCCTACTTGCATAACCTATACCGCAACGTGCACGGATCAATTGGTGGTGATGCATATACCTTCGGCACTGTTTTCCTTGTTGGGTTTGATAACTTTGTGCTGCTTTGTTATATATAGCTCATGGATCTCTATCTATGCTCCAGTATTGTATTACTGACCAAAGTTGTGGTAATTATGTCAGAAATGTACGAGATTTGGTTGTACCAGTTGGTAGGTAGCACACATATTGCTGTGGTTGGTAAGTTGGTTGTCCCAGAGCCATAAGACCGGCGATATGCACATGCAATTATTATAACAATCAAAATAAACACAATGGAGGGAGATTAAATTAATACTTGAGAACAAAGTTTGTTTGGTGGCAATTGACATGGATAAACCATATAGCAGCAAAATAATTAGTTGTTAAGACTTAAGAGTTAGCCTATTATTATTATTTGGCACCAATCTCCATGGGTGAACTCGGTTGTATCACTCAATGCCGTTCAGAAGAGTAAATATTCTATTTTCGAAAAAAAAACATGAAAACGAGAACATCACATGCACTATGACGGTAATAGTGAAGTTAAATACCTCAATAATATAACCGTGTTAAAAAATAGCTCTAGTTTGGAATTAGTAATACAGATGAACTCTGTTTCTAGTTGTCCTTTTGGTGTTCTGGATACCACGTGGTTGGTCGTGTTTTGTTGCAGAGTTGTCCACTTTGTCATGCGCCATTGCAAGACAATTGCCCACTGCACATGGTTACAAGACCCATCAACCATGGTGTGGGCATGTGTGCTTTGGGCTAAACCAAAAATTTCAGACTTCTTGGGACGATGATATGTTCTCCAAAGTGGAGACAGTTTTCCCTAGTGCATGCGTGTTGTGAACTTGTGATATGTTGCTGGAATCATCAGGAGTCAAATAAGACGCTGCATACAGAGCTCCAGAAAATAAAAAATCCACCAGAAAGGCTAAAACCCAAATCACACGCCTGTGCCTTTTGGTGTCCTTCTCCTCGAGCTACAACATATATTAGTTTGTTTCCTAGGGTATGGATGTTGTGGTCATACCGAATGTTTTCAGCGCCAAGCCTCTGGGTGGATATTTATCACGTTTATGTTAGAAATATAAGTTAAATACCAAAGTAATATAGTATTGTTACTGCAAAAAAAGTACTGTAATATAGTATTGTTTTAAGAATTAGCTTATTTTCTGCACCAATCTTCTGTGTCGAGATTAATACTAGTGAGTTAAACAGAAAGTGAGGAGGCCTATCAAAATTAATACCGTTCAACTCCGTTACTAGCTAATTTTTGTTTAAGATATTTAGCTGCATGCTATCAAGTAGCCCATTCTTGATGTTTTGTGGTATACGAAATTCATCCTGTGGTCCTAGAGGCAACAGTTGAACATCACTCACAGAAATAGAACGTAGAGAGATGATCTCTCCGACAATAATAACTCCGTAGCTGCCTCCTGAATCTGCAGAGATGTTGTCACCGTTCAATTCAAGCCAAGACAGTTGGACGCTGCCCAAAAAACTTCACTGCTGTAGCTAATCTTGGAGGCGCAGCCCCTCTGAATGAGCCAATGCTTCAAATGACGCTGGCTCGGTGAGGCCTCGACACCGCAATAATGCAAAAAATCCAAGGTACCACTAGTGGAAACGAGGTCTTTTGTTGATCCCGAAAAGGGACTTTAACACCGGTTCTTCTACGAACCGGTGTTAAAGGGGGGGGGGGGCGTACCAGCGTGGCCCCTGCGGCAAAAAAGGAGCCCCACGAACCGGTGTTAAAGGTCCCTGCAGCAGTGGCCCGCGCACCCCCCCTTTAACACCGGTTTGTGGCATGAACCGGTGTTAGGGGGGGGGGGGGGGGGGGGGGCTATATAAGACACCACCCCAGCCCACACACCCTACTCTTCCATTCTTTCACATTTTGGAGCCTAGCAAGAGGGTGTGAAGAGTGGTAGTTTGTGTTTTTTTTATATACACTAGAGGTGTTCGGTGAAATGCCCGAGAGCTCAAAATAAGCTTTCTTGTTGCTCTTTCCGTCTCGGTCGAGGTCGGCAACTATAGTTTCATGTGTCATTGATGTACTATATATATAAATGGTCATCTCCATATTATTTTTTGATATATACTACATAGTAATGCAGATGAATCGGCAATGGATGTACGGTGACCGCCGCACTTTCGAGTATATTACGGGCCTCCAAAATTTCATCGTTGTGGCTAATGCAAACCGTGGTCACAATGGTTTTATGTGCTGTCCGTGTGTTCACTGTCAGAACAAGAAAGACTACTCAAATACTAGAACCATTCACGCCCACCTGCTTCGATCCGGTTTCATGCCCAGCTATAATTGTTGGACCAAGCACGGAGAAAAAGGGGTTGTGATGGAAGACAAGGAAGAAGAAGAGGATGATGAAAACTATCATAATATGTATCCTGAATATGATGATAATGCAACAGAGGTAGATAATGAAGATCAAGAGGGAGCAGATGGGCCCGCTGATGATGATCTTGGTCGGGCCATTACTGATGCAAAGGAAGAATGTGAAACTGAAAAGGAGAAGGAGAAGCTGGAGCAGATGTTAAAGGATCACAAAACATTGTTGTATCCAACTTGCGAAGATGGCCACAAAAAGCTAGGTGCCACACTGGATTTGCTGCAATGGAAGGCAGAGAATGGTGTGACTGACAGCGCATTTTCAAAGTTGTTGGTAAAAATGAAGAATCTTCTTCCAAGAAATAATGAGTTGCCCGACAGTACATACCAAGCAAAGAAGGTTGTCTGCCCTCTAGGATTAGACGTGCAGAAGATACATGCCTGCATCCTCTACCGCGGTGAGAAGTACGAGAATTTGGATGCATGCCCGGTATGCACTGCACTGCGGGATAAGATCAGACGAGATGATCCTGGCGATGTTGAGGGCGAGACCCCTAGGAAGAAGGTTCCCGCCAAGGTTATGTGGTATGCTCCTATAATACCACGGTTAAAACGTCTCTTCAGAAATAAAGAGCATGCCAAGTTGTTGCGATGGCACATGGAAGACCGTAAGAAAGACGCGATGTTGAGAAACCCCGCTGATGGGTCACAGTGGAGAAAAGTCGAGCGAGAGTACCCGGACTTCGCACGTGACGCAAGGAACTTAAGGTTTGGTCTAAGTACAGACGGCATGAATCCTTTTGGTGAGCAGAGCTGCAGTCACAGCACCTGGCCTGTGACCCTATGTATCTATAACCTTCCTCCTTGGTTGTGTATGAAGAGGAAGTTCATTATGATGCCAGTGCTCATCCAAGGCCCGAGGCAACCCGGCAACGACATTGATGTGTACCTAAGGCCATTAGTTGAAAAACTTTTACAGCTGTGGGCCAAACCAGGTGTACGTATGTGGGATGAGCACAAAGGGGAGCCATTTGACCTACGAGCATTGCTTTTCGTAACCATCAATGATTGGCCTGCTCTTAGTAACATTTCAGGGCAGACAAACAAGGGATACAATGCATGCACACACTGTTTAGATGATACTGAAAGTGTATATTTGGATAAATGTAAGAAGGTTGTGTACCTAGGGTATCGCCGATTTCTTCCGAACCTTCATCCAGTAAGAAAGAAAGGCAAGCATTTCAAACGTCTGGCCGAACCCCGGAGGAAGCCTGTCCTCCGTACCGGTGAGGAGGTATTTGGTATGGTCAAGGACCTAGAAGTAATCTTTGGAAAAGGTCCTGGCAGTCTATCTGTTCCGAATGACGATGCCGGACACGCGCCCATGTGGAAGAAGCAATCTATATTTTGGGACCTACCCTATTGGAAAGTCTTAGAGGTCCGCTCTTCAATCGACGTGATGCACGTGACGAAGAATGTTTGCGTGAACCTGCTAGGCTTTCTAGGAGTGTATGGGAAGACAAAAGATACACCGGAAGCACGACAGGACCAGCAACGTCTGAAGGCCCCTGTTCGATGGAATTTTGTGTTCAAATTCAGATTGCAACACAGTGGGATACATACATATACGTCGGCCGGAGAATCCCATAAAGACAACGTATACGTGTATATGTGTATCACTAGCAAGCTGATGAATTTTCCATACACGAGTTCAAGTAAAGATCCTGCGCGCATACGAGTCCGACTCGTGTATCGTGCGTGTGCTCAATCGATCGGCCAAGCAGCAGATCTATTGACGTTACACTTTTATTATTGAAAGGAGGAATCCCGTGCCGTTTAATCTGCTGGGTTTAAACGGACTTAGCCTTGACGCTGCCGGACCAAGCCAGGATATCTGACCGGCCAGAGTCACGAGGACCTTCTAGAAACGCTTGAGATAATATTTTTGAACTGGTTACGGAAGAGATAAGACGTGTGGTCGAGGGGATTATGGGCGAAAGTCACGGACTCGTCCTTATCCGACGCCACGCCGCTGTCTATATAAAGGAACTCCCTCAATCTGGAGAAAAGGAGGACCCAGAGAAAAAGAGGAATCGGGAGACAGAGAGACCCACAGAGAAAGAGGACACAAGCAGCGACGAGATCGAGAGACCGCATCTGGGAGCTGACGAAGAACTCACGTAGGGCCAAACCAAGCATCGCTTGTGTTTCTGAAGCCATGGACATGAGGCCGATCTTCCCCAATGGTAAGCAGCACGAATGATGAACGTGCGTTTGTCTTGTCTTTCTTTCCCTTACAGCTAGTACGGCGGATTGAGGCTCTCGCGCGAAGCATCACAATCGCCGCCACGGGCCTTACCGGTACACGGAGAAGCAGGAGCATGCAAGCGAGCGCCACCAGAGCCCGCCATCGGAGCTCGCTACGCCAGGATGCCGCCGGCCACCGGAGCTCGCCCAACATGCAGCCCACAAGCCGATGCGTCCGCGGCGTCGAGGAAGCTGGCCGAGACGCCGCCCGCCGTCTGAGCTCGCCACGCCGGGGCGTCGACAAAGCTCTCCAAGATGCTGCTCGGCGCCTATAAAGCTTGCCATGCCAGGACGCTGGCCACCGTCGAAGCTCGCCAGGACGCCGCTCGCCGCCGGAGCTCTCCACGACGCCGTCCGCCGTCGGAGCTCGCCAAGACGCCGCCCGCTGTAGGAGCTCGCCACGACATCGCACGTTGCTCCCCGCCGTAGGAGCGCAAGCAGTCCGTTGGTCAGTGCGCAGGTCCACGCCGTCGGCTCGCCGCTGTCAGAGGCGACCAGAAGATAGTCCAAGATCATGACCCGCTCACCAGAAGCTGGGGTCGTTGCCGATATACAACTCGGACAGCGCGGCGGCGGACATACAGAGCGCGGCGTACAGGAGAGCAGCTCGGAGTCCACCCACGGCTCTGTGGCGAATAGGTCGCAAGTCGCTCAACGAACAGGTTCCACTCGGCGAGAAGATGGTGTACGGATGGTGCTGGACAGCGAGCACGCACGGGACCTTCCAGGCTGAAGCAAGCCGGTGTACAGGCCCAGCTCGCTGCAGGGACATGGCTTGGCGGACATCCGGTTCAGTTCCACTCCATACACTGGACGCGACGTACAAGTGCCGATTGCAGGAGTAGACGGAGCGTTGAAGCTCCTACGTGCATGGCTTCGTGCATAGCCATGCATGCACGTGTACTGAATGAGCTGCAATGGGCAGATGTAGGCGTACAGACCAGATGCTGCGCTGCGATGATCTTGACGTACAGGTTCAGTTTGGTTCTGGATGTGACTCCCACACACTCCAGTTTCAGCTGCAAGTAGCCCGGCGCGCCTACAATGACCGTGAGACGGAACTTGTCACGCCGGCTGCCGTAAACTCGGCGTCACGTCGAGACGAAGGAACCGATCACGCCGGCCATGCCGATATGAGCGACACTGGTCTCCTAATAAAAATACTCCCGCGAGGCATACCCCTTGCACACCCCGACGAAGCCGCAAAGTCGTCAAGAAGTCCTAGCCGATCGGACTGCATTCATCTACATCAACAACTCTTCATCGCCGTTCAAGACCGACGAAGCGCAACGGCGAGGGCGGGCGAGGCCGGAGCAAAGGCCACGCTTTCAGCGGCGCGTGTACCGACGAGGACACGGGCTCTGCCGCTGCCCCCACACACACCATCACCACCACCATATATGCAGGACGTGAAGCGAAGACGACAAAGACGACCACGCGGCTTAATCGGAGGTGTCTCGTGGTGTAACCCGCGGGAGTAATTAACCGGGAGCCTTCCGAGGCCTCGGGAACCAGGAGATCCTACAATCGCCGTTGTCAGGCTGGCCGCGCTAGTAGGCCACGGAGCGCAAATCCTCGGGAATTGTATTTGTTATCTCAAATGATTAATGAAATACGGTTCCCACCTATTTTGTTTTCTTTGTGTATTTATTATACACTGGCACGCCCGCACCTTCCCTTTACCTTACCGTACCCCGGCGCGCATGAGAGAAACTACCGCTCCCGCACGTACCCGCGGAGGCGCCCAGCACGAGTTTTTCTCGTGTCAAACAGCCCCTGAAGAGCCTATGCATCCTGATAACGAGAAGGGTAAACGATGCCACTTAACTCCTGCCAGCTACGCTCTTACCAAAGCAGAGAAGGAAATCCTTTTTGAATGTCTGAGTAGTATCAAGGTCCCGTCTGGCTTCTCGTCGAATATAAAGGGAATAATAAATATGGCAGAGAAAAAATTCCAAAACCTGAAGTCTCATGACTTCCACGTGATTATGACACAATTGCTTCCGATTGCATTGAGGGGGCTTCTACCTGAAAATGTTCGAGTACCCATTGTGAAGCTATGTGCATTCCTCAATGCAATATCTCAGAAGGTAATCGATCCAGAAAGCCTACCAGGGTTACAAACAGATGTGGACCAATGTCTTGTCAGCTTTGAGTTGGTGTTCCCACCATCCTTCTTCAATATTATGACGCATCTCCTGGTTCACCTAGTAGAAGAGATTGCCATTCTCGGTCTTGTATTTCTACACAATATGTTCCCCTTTGAGAGGTACATGGGAGTCTTAAAGAAATATGTTCATAACCGTGCTAGGCTAGAAGGAAGCATCTCCAAGGGCTATGTAACAGAGGAGGTCATTGAGTTCTGTGTTGATTTTATTCCTGACCTTAAGGCGATTGGTGTTCCAGAATCACGACATGAGGGGAGACTGCGTGGAAAAGGCACCCTAGGATGTAAAGCAATGATATGTAGGGACGGGCATTCTCTCAATCAAGCACACTACACGATTTTGCAAAGATCTATCTTGGTTGCCCCGTATATCAATGAACACAAGAATTTAATACGCCTCAAACACCCGGGGCAGTCTGATGAATGGATTATAAGTGAACACATGGCGAGTTTTGGCGGCTGGCTGCAAAGACTTGTCACGAATAACACCACTGTTGGGGATCAACTGTACTTGTTGGCCAGGACACCATCTTCGACTGTATGTACTTTCGAAGGGTACGAGATAAATGGGAATACATTTTACACGATAGGCCAAGATAAAAAGAGCACGAACCAAAACAGTGGTGTCCGCTTCGATGCAGCAGAAGACAATGGGCAAAAGACCACGTATTATGGGTTCATAGAGGAGATATGGGAACTTGACTATGGACCTAATTTTAAGGTCCCCTTGTTTCGATGCAATGGGTCAAGCTAACAGGAGGAGGGGTTGAGGTAGACAAGAAGTACGGAATGACAACGGTGGATCTCAACAATCTTATGAAGAACTTAGACGAACCATTTATCCTAGCCAATGATGTGGCTCAGGTTTTCTATGTGAAGGACATGTCCTCCAGACCAAAAAAAAGAAAAAATATGCAAACGAATACATCATATGATGAGCCAAAGAGTCACATAGTTCTTTCAGGGAAAAGAAACATCATGGGAATCGAGGACAAGACAGACATGTCAGAAGATTATAATAAGTTTGATGAAATTCCGCCCTTCACAGTGAAAACTGACCCAAGCATTCCGTTAAGTAAAGAAGATGCTCCATGGTTACGTCTGAAGCGATCATAAGGAAGGACATATGCCAAGAAGTTCATGCTCATATTATGTAACTCTAGTTCATGTTTTTAATATTAATACATGTCTTGAGTGTTAGTCATTTTTTGTGGATGGACCGGGACTATGAGAAGAAGTTGTCCTGATTCGTACTTACCATTAAGATCTGATCTCCAAACGCGCGCGGTCACATATTAGGGAGTGCCTCTATGACCAGTTTCTTGGAGATGCCGGAGGACTAGGCTCCGTCGGCATCTCCCTGAAACTGGCAGTAGTGGTGTCCCTGCTCTCGAAAACCATCTTGCAGCTTTGTAACTTCTCTAACTAGATCAATACACCTGGGAGCTAACTAATTTCACATATTAGGGAGTGCCTCTATGACCAGTTTCTTGGAGATGCCGGAGGACTGGGCTTCGTCGGCATCTCCCTGAAACTGGCCGTAGTGGTGTCCCTGCCTCAAACTGGCTGGAGGACTGGACTCACAAGGATGCCTATTTATAGTACAAGCAGCTCGACATAGTGTTGACACTTACGAAATAATGTCGACACTCACCCCTATTATTAGTGCTGACTCGTGTTTTGTCCCGGATGGTGTCACCAACCGGGACTAAAGATGAACCTTTAGTCCCGGTTGGAGACTACAAGGTACACGCCGCACGACATAATGTCGACACTCACCCCTATTATTAGTGCTGACTCGTGTTTTGTCCCGGTTGGTGTCTCCAACCGGGACTAAAGGTTCATCTTTAGTCCCGGTTACTAAAGGTTCATCCCGCCATTTTTTCCCGCCATTTTTCTTCCCGCCAGATCTTCTTCCCGCCATTTTTCTTCCCGCCATTTTTCTTCCCACCAGTTCTTCCCTCCAGTTCTTCCCGCTAGTTCACTATATATATATGTAGGGGGTTGGCCTCCATTGTCATTGCACATCTCTAGACTAATATCTGCAACCTCATCACTCTTTCCCATGGCTTCCACCGTAGCACTAACCCCTAGGGAGGCGGAGGCGCTTTGCGCCTCGAACTACCCCTGCCCGCCAGGCTACTGTGTCCCTGTCGGCTGGATGCTGAGCATCGGAGGCATGCCGGTTCCTCCTGTCCCTCTAGGTGTGGCGCGCCGGATGGCCATCACGAACCACTACTACTTCGAGCTCACGCCGGAGCAGCGAAGGAATCCCAGATGGCATCCCGACTATTTCCCTACTTGGGAAGCCTTCTTCGTGGATCGGCATGAGAGGGCGCTCGCCAGGCACGAGGAGGACGGCCCACCTCCTCCTAACTTCAACGAGGCCGGCCGTCGGCTATGGTGGCGCGGTCGGACTCTCCAGAGCGTCATGGCCTATGACACTGCCGCCGACTCTAACCCCCGTATGCGCTACCCTCAAGTCCAGCCCACGCGCTACCCTCAAGTCCAGCCCACACGTACTCTCCAAAGGTTCAATTACGGCGACCCCGACGACGACAGCGATGACGGCGGCGGCGAGTACGACGACTACAGTGGCGAGTATTACAGGTGTAGGCAGGAGCATGACTGAATCACTCCAACATTCCGAAACAAGTTCGGCCGATTGTTACTTAATCTGGCCATGTATCTTAATTTTCAGTTCTTTTATGTATCTTAATTTTCAGTTCCAGTTCGGCCGATTGTTACTTAATCTGGTCATGTATCTTAATTTTCAGTTCTTTTATGTATCTTAATTTTCAGTTCCAGTTCGGCTTTATGTAACTGTAACTACCTCGGTGAATTACGCTCCTAGATACAAGCCTGGATGAGCGGTAGTGGTTGAAGTAGTACGGTGGGGCCCCAAAAGCCACTCACGGGTAGACCTTTCGGCCGTCCCAACCACTACCATCTCATCGGGACCTGTACGGGCGGCGTAATCGGCAGGCGAAGGGATCAAATACATACACAAATGAGTATGTATGCAAGCCACCATACAAGAGTACATCAGAGCCATACCATCTAGAAAGAAAGGAAATACAGCAACGCCATACGGCAAGATTCAAATGACCTAGATAGATCTAATATTTTAGGATACTTCCTCATACAAAACACATCAGAGTATCATGCGGAAGCGGCAAACAAGTCCGAGTACGGATAAGAAGCAAATCGGCATAAGATGCCATAGAAATAAGCACATCCCAACCACAGATCTCACGGATCCCCGTTCCCGGAATCTCTACACCGAACGATCGTTGCCCACATCATCGGCTTCTTCCACCCAGTATCCGTCCTGTGAGGGTACCTGTTCATCTGAACCAATAATTTATCGTGTGAGACCCTAAGGGTACTCAGCAAGTCTTAATGCCTCTAAAGGGGACACAACCTGGGGTGACGCAATTGCAGCGAAAGGATAAACCCTAGCAGTTCTACAGATAAACGCTAACCATCCGCCTAACCAATGATAGACGGATGTCCGTGAATTAAGAACAACAGTTATAATAGTAATTTCATCAGATCCATCCTCCTCCTCGCTTACCAACGAGGAAGCGGACGAACAACCTCCCCATCCGTTGGCAATTTTATTAACCATTCCATGAGTGTTGCACTATTTACTAGTCAAATTAAAGCGGTACTTTAGTTATGCTTGTCTATGATCGAGAAACTGTGCTCCAAGTCGTCCATAACCGCGGACACGGCTTCCAGAAAGTTTTACCCGGCCGGGGTGCACCAATAGCAACACACGCTCGATCAACCTCGAAAAAACCAAATCAAAACCCAACGAGGCTTTCACGACTGAACAATCACAGGATTCAGAAATATTTCAGGGGGCCACCCCTTAAAGTAGACCCGCAACGAAGTAAGCAAGCTTCGAGACGGACTCAAGGTTGTGGGGACGGCTGTGAACGACTGGGAACCCAAAACTGGGCTTGTCGACACCGCGAAATCGTGCCACGATCCTAAACAGTACAGTGTGCTATCTGTCGCACAATTTAAATATAGAAGTAGCATGGCATAAGTACAGGATAGTAAATAAAACCTCAAACTAGTTTGTGGCCCCAAGAAATAAGACTGAATCAAGCTCTGGCTCAGGGGGGTCCCATATACCTCCCGGATGTGGATAGCGCGAAATAATCTCGGAACAGGAATCAAGTACTCGGGGTCTTACGGGACACAAGTGAGCATGAAAAACCAAATAGCAGATGTTGCTCACCGGTGCCACTTTCATTAGTTATCCCATTACTACTCAGGTTAAGTTGTTTAGGTACCTCGTTATCCATCAGACTCTCACATACCCTACACATGCTGTTCTACGACTCGCATGGCTCAACCAACTCCTGTAGTAAGGTCTCATGGGATGGAGGAACAAGCTTGGTGGGGTTTAAAAGTAAAGGCTATGCATACTTGGGATTCAATTTAATGCGATCGCGACTCAATGATGCAGGAGTAAGATAGAGGCAATAGGTACTGTATGTATGCAAGCATGTGGAAGTGCTTGCCTGGCAACTCAGTTGAAGCGAGAGACGGATCTGGGTAGTGCTCCTGGTTCTCTTGATATATCCCCTGCTCAGTGTCTATCCGAGAAAAACCAAACAAACAAGGCCAACAAGAATATAGAGCACAAGCATATGAACAAGATGCGTCAAGCAAACAATCATGCCATGATGAATGATGCACAATTTACATGGCAATAAGGTAGCATGGCATAGGTGAGGTGTGGAAGACAAGAATAACATTTTAATGGGGTTTTTGGATCACATTTGTTGCCATAATAGTTGCTGTACCCTATATTTTTATATGATGCATGCTGCAATTGAAGTCATGGATAGCATAAACAGAAAGGTCTCGTCGAGCTGATCATTTTAGACATATCATTTGCTAAATTTGGAATTATAAATCAAAAATTATTAATTATTTAAGTTCTAGTGGCATTTGTTGTAATTTAGCTCAACTTGGAATTTAAAATGTTCAAAAGGTAATTTAAATAGCATATTTGAAATCCTCACATTTTTCTGAACTCAAAACATATATCATTTGTATTATTTGGATTTATAATTGAAAAGTTATTTAAAACTGAATTGAAATTTAAATTTGAATTAATTTAGAAAAGATTTGAATTTAAACAGACTCTGGAAAACTTTTAACACCCAGGATAATCTAACCCTAGTCACAGACAGGTGGGGACAGGCGCACCTGGACCCACACGCCAGTGGCTGAGAGGGAGAAGGACCGCGGGTTAAATAAACAAAACAAGAGGACCCTTTTTAGAAAACTTCCACCGACGCTGCCAGTGGGCCTGGGCTGGACTGCGGGTTGGCAAAACAAAAGAGGGGGCGGGGGGGGGGGGGGTATTCGCAATGTGGCCAACACGCACTGTTTTTCTTCCCCTGAACCTGACAGAGCACGCGACAGACGCTCGCGCGACGTGCGCGGCGCGGTGGGGGTTCGTTCCAGGGATCTGGGGCGCGCGCGCAGACGCGGCTACCACTGCGGTGGCTGGGGCTAGGTGACGGAGAGGTGGGCGCGTGCTAGATAGGGCTATGCGGCGCGTGTTAGCGGCAGACGCTCGCGAACTCTGGCGCGCGGAGGCTGCTCGACGTAAAGAACGCCGCGTCCAGGAAGCGACGGGGAACGGGAGTATGTCTGGGAGGCAGGGGTGCTCACCGCGGGTGTGCTGGTGCAGATGGTTCGGGCAGGGGCGCGCTTGATCGGCGGCGAGGCAGACACGCTGGGGGAGCTAGGGTTCGGTGGTGCGCGTCGGGTCCAGGCTCCTGGGGGCTTCTCCTCCTTGGCGACGCAAACGGGGCGATGCAGGGGACCTCCGGGGCTTCCTCGACGCCCGCAGCGTCCACGCCACCGGCTAGGTAGATGGGGGCAGGGGGTAGACTGGCGGTGGATGGCGAGGCGAGGTAGATGGCGAGGAGAGGAAGGGGAGAAGATGGCGAATCCCTGGCGGATCTGGGGACGGCTAGAGGGCGAGGGAGAGGATAAGAAGAGAGGGGGCAGGTGGGGTTTGCGTGGGGGAGGGGAAGGTGGCCTCGGTGCCACCTTTTCTCTCCTCACGTGCATGGCATGGGGCCAGGGGGTGGCGCGGCAGGGCTGGGAAGGGGAGAGGGAGGCTGGCAGGTGGACCTGAGGGGGAGCTCGTGGCCAGGCAGGTAGGAGGGGCCCTAGGGCAGGGAGAGAAAAGAGGGGGGGGAAGAGGTGAGAGGGAGAGTGGCCGGCTCGGGCTAGGGTTTGGGATGGACGGTAGTAGGTGGGGCCAGGGTGGCCAGGTGGGTCCAGCAAGGTAGAGAGAGGGGGAAGAGAGGGGTGGTGAGCTAGGGCATGGTAAACATGTGGTCATGCTAGGTTAGCTAGAGAGGGGAGAAAGAGAGAAACACACTTAGGGTTTGGTTTAGATTAGGTGGGTTTTAGGGTGTAGGTTAGAGAGGGTATGGGGTGGCTTAGGGTTTAGGTTTAAGAGAGGGGTAGGATAGATGGAGTGGTACTTGTCAAGATCAAACTTGCTCTAGTCAAGCTCAAACAAGAACAAGACAAGACAAAGAGAGGGAGAGAGATGAGGTGCTAGGGTTTTAAGCATGATCAACATGGCCAAACCAAAAGAAAAGATAGGGCTAGAGATGATCCATCCCAAAACCAAATAAAACCAAAGACAAGCACAAGATGGTACTTGCATGGCCCATGCAGAATATTTAATGCCCTGCTGATACTTGTGAAGACAATGTCCTTTCATGGCATTATTATTTTGCATCTCCAAAATTGGAATAAAGACCAAGCAAAATAATATGGTGGAATCCAACCAACCAACATGAGCTAGAGGTAAACTCAAATAAAATGCCAAGCTCATATTAAATGGATGGTGGAATTATAAGGTGGGGTAGAAAAAGGTGGTGGAGTTATTAAGAGATATGCCCCCAAATCAACTTGGGCATTTAACATTTTATCAAGATCCAAATACAATATCAAGAGGCAACTATAATTAATAATGCACATGAGATAAGAACCAAACAAGAAAGGGTTTTATATGATGCTCAAATGCAAGGTGGCATGATGACATGAGCATGACATGATGATGATGCAACAATTATATGTTGGAAGTGGCCCTTTTATTACTAGAACAAGTAGCATTACAGGTGTTAGACAACTGGGATGCTACAACTCTCCCCCACTAAACAGGAATCTCGCCCCGAGATTCTAGGAAGAAGAAGAAGACACAAAGAGAGAAGGATGGTTGTCACGGAGTTCATCTTCACGCTCCCATGTGGCTTCATCAACAGAATGGTGTGACCACTGCACCTTGCAGAACTTGATGGACTTGTTGCGAGTCCTTCGTTCTGCGGTCTCAAGGATTTTGGTGGGGTGTTCTTGATAAGACAGATCTTCTTGGAGGTCGATTAGCTCATGATCCACGGTCCTGCCGGGATCTTTGAAGCACTTCTTGAGCTGAGAGATGTGGAAAACATCATGGACTTTGAGTTTTTCCGGAAGCTCAAGTGCATAAGCAACTTCTCCTCTTCTACCACGAACCTTGAAAGGACCGATGTATCTAGGAGCCAACTTTCCTTTGATACCAAAGCGGTGTGTTCCTCTCATGGGAGTGACACGAAGGTAGACGAGATCACCAGGGGCATATACCATATCCGTGTGTTTCCTGTCATAGTTGCTCTTCTGACGACTCTGGGCAATCTTCAGGTTCTCCAGAATGATATGCACCTTCTCCTCTGCTTGGGTTACAATGTCAGGGCCAAACCAGATTCTTTCTCCTGCACCTGACCAACCAATCGGAGTTCTGCACTTGCGCCCATAGAGAGCCTCGAATGGTGCCATCTTCAGACTCTTCTGGAAGCTGTTGTTGTAGGAGAATTCAGCATAAGGAAGACATTCCTCCCACTTCATGCCAAAAGAGATGACGCAAGCCCGAAGCATATCCTCCAGAATCTGATTGATCCTTTCAACCTGTCCTTGCGACTGAGGGTGGTAAGCAGTGCTGAAGTTCAACTTTGTTCCCAAAGCTTTTTGGAAACTTTCCCAGAACTTTGAAGTGAAGATGCTTCCACGGTCTGAACTGATTTCTAGTGGAACCCCATACAGAGAGACAATTCTGTTGATATAGAGCTCAGCCAACTGAATTCCAGAAATTGTTTCCTTGACTGGGAAGAAATGAGCCACTTTAGAAAGTCTGTCGATGACAACAAAAAATGCATTGTTGCCCTTCTGCGACCTTGGAAAGCCAGTGATGAAGTCCATCTCTACTTTCTCCCATTTCCATTCCGGAGGTTTCAATGGCTGTAGAAGACCGAATGGTTTCTGATGGACAGCCTTCACTCTGCGGCAGACATCACATTCTGAGACATACTTGGCACAATACCGTTTCAACCCAGGCCACCAGTATTGTGTTTTCAAGTCCATGTACATCTTTGTGCTGCCAGGATGGATAGAAAGAACCGAATCATGCGCCTCCTTTAGAACTTGCTTTCTCAGACCCGGGTAGTTTGGAACAAACATCCGGTGTTCAAAGAAAAGCGTGCCTTGATCATCAACGTGGAAGGACTCATACTTCGGAAGGTCAAGCTTAGAGATGAGCTTTTTGGTGTGCGGATCACCAAGCTGACGAGAGCGAATCTTTTCTTCCAAGAGAGGAGTAGCCAGAAGGTTCAGGAGATGCCCTTGTTCCACAATTTCCAGGTTGAGCTGACGGAATTCCTCGCACAAGAGAGGTTGCTGCTCTTCCATCATGAGGTTGTTGACATAAGCTTTACGGCTAAGCGCATCTGCCATCACATTGGCTTTGCCCGGAGTGTAGTTGATGGTCACATCAAAGTCATTGATTGCTTCAATCCATCTCCTCTGCCGAAGGTTGAGATCAGGCTGAGTGAAGATATACTTCAAACTCTTGTGGTCAGAAAAGATCTCACAACGGTTACCGAGCAAGTAGTGCCTCCATAGCTTCAAAGCAAAGACAACTGCTGCTAGCTCAAGGTCATGTGTGGGATAGTTGATCTCATGCGTCTTCAACTGACGAGAGGCATAAGCAACCACCTGTTTCTCTTGCATAAGGACCGCACCCAATCCTTGCAAAGAGGCGTCGCAGAATATCTGGAAAGGCTTAGATGTATCCGGAGGGACCAAGACTGGTGTGGAAGTGAGCTTCTCTTTGAGTGTCTCAAAACTTGCTTGACACGCAGGAGTCCACAGGTATTTCTTGCCTTTCTTGAGGAGATCGGTAAGAGGCTTCGCTATCTTCGAGAAGTTCTGAACGAAGCGACGGCAATAACTAGCCAAACCGAGGAAACTCCGCACCTCTTTGACATTAACAGGAGGAAGCCATTCAACAATTGTCTTCACAGTTTCCGGGTTGACTGCAATGCCCTTGGCAGAGATGACATGACCAAGATAGGTTACTTCAGGCAGCCAAAACTCACACTTTGAGAACTTTGCATACAAGCGGTTATCACGAAGCTTGTTTAGGACGCACCGCAGGTGTTCTTCATGCTCCTCCTTAGACTTGGAATAGACCAGAATGTCATCCAGATAGACCACGACAAACTTATCAAGGTACTCCATGAAAACGGAGTTCATCAGCCTCGAGAAGGTAGCAGGTGCGTTGGTGAGACCGAAAGACATGACCGTGTACTCATACAGGCCATAGCGGGTGGTGAAAGCTGTTTTGGGCACATCTTCTTTGCGAATCTTGATTTGGTGATAACCACTTCTCAAGTCCAGCTTAGAGAACACCACAGCTCCTGCTAGCTGATCAAAAAGATCATTTATCCGTGGGAGAGGATATTTGTTCTTGATGGTTTTAGCATTGAGAGCCCGGTAGTCAACACAGAGTCTATCGATTCTGTCACGCTTCTTCACAAAGATTGTTGGGCTACCCCAAGACGAAGTGCTGTGTTGAATGAAACCCAACTTCTCTTGTTCATCAAGTTGTCGTTTGAGTTCAGCCAACTCAGAAGGACCCATTTTATAAGGCCGCTTGGAGATAGGAGCCGTTCCAGGTTCAAGCTCAATCACAAACTCAACCTCACGATCCGGAGGCATACCCGGCAACTCTTCAGGAAAGACATCTGGGAACTCACAGACCACCGGTACACTCTGAATAGCTTGCATAGCATCATCATTCAGAGCTGCCAAAGAGAAGAGCTGGACAGCAGGAGTCAGACTTGGAGAAAAGACTATATGGCCTTCAGGAATCTTCAGAGACACTGAGCGTTCAGCACAATCAATCACAGCTGCATTTGCCGTTAACCAATCCATGCCCAATATGACATCAATGTCATAATTGCCCAGAACAATTAAAGAAGCCGAGAAGGAAGAACCACCAATCTCAATCTGATTGCCATGGCTGATATAAGCAGCCCTCAGGTTGGAACCAGGAGATAGGACCATTAGCTTCTTAAGGAGAGGATCCAGAGTTAACACATTCTCATATGCAAACTTGTGAGACACAAAAGAATGCGATGCACCAGAATCAAACAAAACTCGTGCAGGGACTGAGTTAACGGGAAGCATACCCATCACAACTCCAGGTGCGTGCTCAGCTTGAGAGGCGTTGACACAGTTGGCACGAACAACCGCAGACCCGGGCTTGGTGTTGATGTTGAGAGCCCGAGGTGGTGGTGCATGAACCGAAGGAGAGCTTGTTGTAGATCTTGGCGGGGGTGGAGGGAGAGCTTTGTTCTTCATCGGACAGTTCCAGTGGGGATGTCCAGGATCTCCACACGTGAAACAGGCACCAGGTGGACGTGGAGCAGAGTAGCCAGGGACTCCGCCAGGCGCTCCAGGGTAGTGGTGGTTGTAGCCCCTGGGAGCCGCAGTGGTGAAGTTTGGTGGCCTTGGCGCGTAACTTGCAGGTCTTGGTGGAGCCGGGAGCGACGGTGAGGTGTTAGGAACCCAAACACGCCGCTTAGAAGGAGCTGCCATAACTGCAGAGCTTGATGCATCCCTGTTGTGTTTCTTGGACTCCTCGAACACTTGCATGCTTGCCTCCTCTTGCAGTGCTGTGTGCTGTAGTTCCAGGAAAGTTGCCGGTCTTGCATGTGTGATCGCATACTTGATCGACGCATTGAGCCCTTGCCTGAACCTCTTCTGCTTCTTATTGTCATCAGATACCTCATCACCACCATAACGAGAGAGATTCATGAAGTTCCTGATATAGGTGTTGACGTTATCATTTACCTGCTTCAGGTTGAGGAAAGCCTCCTTCATCCTTTCCATTACAATCTCTGACAGAAACTGCTCCTTGAACGCTCTAGTGAACCTCTCCCAAGTTGGCTGGAAACCAGTGCAGCTTGCCTTCAAGTAATTCTCCCACCAGAGAGCTGCATCTCCCTTTAGAAGGTGAGTAGCACACTTGACCCACTCCTGCTCCGGAACATCAGCAGTCTCGAGCAACCTGGACATCTCACGCAGCCAATCATCCGCGTCCAGAGGTCGGTCAGAAACATCAAACTGACGGGGGTTGAATTTGAGGAAGCTCTTGATGTCTCCACGCTTGGGAGGTGGAGGAAGTGGAGCAAACTCATTTCTTCTGACACTCTCTTCAAAGCGCTGCTGGTTCTGCTGCATTGCTGCCAAAGCATTAGCGATGTTTGACAGTGCGGAGCCCAGTTCCGGAGGTATGTCCTCATCAGTACGGCGTGGTGGAGCCATCCTGTCATTGATATAAAACTCAAGTCAGTACTATAATGGAAGATGATAATAATCCAAAATAGTACCAAGATGGAATTAACCAAGATTAAAGGATACAATTTACTGAGATGATATTAAAATATCAACAAAGTTCATAGCACCTAAAAGATATTAAGCATATCGCACACGACTGAAAAGGAGTGTGGTACACAAATATATCAAAGAAAATTTTTCCACAAATTTCGGCATTAAAATACCAATAGATGCGCAAAATTACTTAACGAATCAAGATTAGTGACTCTACCGATTCAATATACAAAAGCGAATGATAAAAGTAGTGGTATGGTCGCGACTCCATCCCGCACTCAAATCATTACTCCGCACATGAACAAGTGGAACACATATCCTAATCCCTTCTTATCACGTTGAACCTAAAGATTGGTAACTACGGAAACGAACACCCCAAACAAGATAGCGTCGGATACAACGAGGAAGACAGATTGCGTCGGTTTGCAAAAGCCTGTCGGTATGGATTGTACCAACAGTTGATAACCAACGGCAGATAAGATAACAACTTGGATGCAACAGATAGACAAGGGATTACACACACACACACACAACCTATGGTACTACGGAAACCCAGAACACGTGAATCCTAGTTTGAATTTTGAGAAGAGGATTGAAAACGTTGCACTTCCTTACCAGAAAAGGGTGGGTGGGAGGGTAAGAAGAAAAATGGAAGCAGTCCTACTCTCGCGTTTTGTTTTTCCCTAGTATACATAACTACCAAAATATTTGCTAGACTTGCAACGACCGTTTGGCTGAAACCCTGAAGGTCGGGATGGCTCTGATACCAATTGTAACTACCTCGGTGAATTACGCTCCTAGATACAAGCCTGGATGAGCGGTAGTGGTTGAAGTAGTACGGTGGGGCCCCAAAAGCCACTCACGGGTAGACCTTTCGGCCGTCCCAACCACTACCATCTCATCGGGACCTGTACGGGCGGCGTAATCGGCAGGCGAAGGGATCAAATACATACACAAATGAGTATGTATGCAAGCCACCATACAAGAGTACATCAGAGCCATACCATCTAGAAAGAAAGGAAATACAGCAACGCCATACGGCAAGATTCAAATGACCTAGATAGATCTAATATTTTAGGATACTTCCTCATACAACACACATCAGAGTATCATGCGAAAGCGGCAAACAAGTCCGAGTACGGATAAGAAGCAAATCGGCATAAGATGCCATAGAAATAAGCACATCCCAACCACAGATCTCATGGATCCCCGTTCCCGGAATCTCTACACCGAACGATCGTTGCCCACATCATCGGCTTCTTCCACCCAGTATCCGTCCTGTGAGGGTACCTGTTCATCTGAACCAATAATTTATCGTGTGAGACCCTAAGGGTACTCAGCAAGTCTTAATGCCTCTAAAGGGGACACAACCTGGGGTGACGCAATTGCAGCGAAAGGATAAACCCTAGCAGTTCTACAGATAAACGCTAACCATCCGCCTAACCAATGATAGACGGATGTCCGTGAATTAAGAACAACAGTTATAATAGTAATTTCATCAGATCCATCCTCCTCCTCGCTTACCAACGAGGAAGCGGACGAACAACCTCCCCATCCGTTGGCAATTTTATTAACCATTCCATGAGTGTTGCACTATTTACTAGTCAAATTACTTAGTCAGATTAAAGCGGTACTTTAGTTATGCTTGTCTATGATCGAGAAACTGTGCTCCAAGTCGTCCATAACCGCGGACACGGCTTCCAGAAAGTTTTACCCGGCCGGGGTGCACCAATAGCAACACACGCTCGATCAACCTCGGAAAAACCAAATCAAAACCCAACGAGGCTTTCACGACTGAACAATCACATGATTCAGAAATATTTCAGGGGGGCACCCCTTAAAGTAGACCCGCAACGAAGTAAGCAAGCTTCGAGACGGACTCAAGGTTGTGGGGACGGCTGTGAACGACTGGGAACCCAAAACTGGGCTTGTCGACACCGCGGAATCGTGCCACGATCCTAAACAGTACAGTGTGCTATCTGTCGCACAATTTAAATACAGAAGTAGCATGGCATAAGTACAGGATAGTAAATAAAACCTCAAACTAGTTTGTGGCCCCAAGAAATAAGACTGAATCAAGCTCTGGCTCAGGGGGGGTCCCATATACCTCCCGGATGTGGATAGCGTGAAATAATCTCGGAACAGGAATCAAGTACTCGGGGTCTTACGGGACACAAGTGAGCAGGAAAAACCAAATAGCAGATGTTGCTCACCGGTGCCACTTTCATTAGTTATCCCATTACTACTCAGGTTAAGTTGTTTAGGTACCTCGTTATCCATCAGACTCTCACATACCCTACACATGCTGTTCTACGACTCGCATGGCTCAAACAACTCCTGTAGTAAGGGCTCATGGGATGGAGGAACAAGCTTGGTGGGGTTTAAAAGTAAAGGCTATGCATACTTGGGATTCAATTTAATGCGATTGCGACTCAATGATGCAAGAGTAAGATAGAGGCAATAGGTACTGTATGTATGCAAGCATGTGGAAGTGCTTGCCTGGCAACTCAGTTGAAGCGAGAGACGGATCTGGGTAGTGCTCCTGGTTCTCTTGATATATCCCCTGCTCAGTGTCTATCCGAGAAAAACCAAACAAACAAGGCCAACATGAATATAGAGCACAAGCATATGAACAAGATGCGTCAAGCAAACAATCATGCCATGATGAATGATGCACAATTTACATGGCAATAAGGTAGCATGGCATAGGTGAGGTGTGGAAGACAAGAATAACATTTTAATGGGGTTTTGGGATCACATTTGTTGCCATAACAGTTGCTGTACCCTATATTTTTATATGATGCATGCTGCAATTGAAGTCATGGATAGCATAAACAGAAAGGTCTCGTCGAGCTGATCATTTTAGACATATCATTTGCTAAATTTGGAATTATAAATCAAAAGTTATTAATTATTTAAGTTCCAGTGGCATTTGTTGTAATTTAGCTCAACTTGGAATTTAAAATGTTCAAAAGGTAATTTAAATAGCATATTTGAAATCCTCACATTTTTCTGAACTCAAAACATATATCATTTGTATTATTTGGATTTATAATTGAAAAGTTATTTAAAACTGAATTGAAATTTGAATTTGAATTAATTTAGAAAAGATTTGAATTTAAACAGACTCTGGAAAACTTTTAACACCCAGGCTAATCTAACCCTAGTCACAGACAGGTGGGGACAGGCGCACCTGGACCCACACGCCAGTGGCTGAGAGGGAGAAGGACCGCGGGTTAAATAAACAAAACAAGAGGACCCTTTTTAGAAAACTTCCACCGACGCTGCCAGTGGGCCTGGGCTGGACCGCGGGTTGGCAAAACAAAAGAGGGGGGGGGGGGGGTATTCGCAATGTGGCCAACGCGCACTGTTTTTCTTCCCCTGAACCTGACAGAGCACGCGACAGACGCTCGCGCGACGTGCGCGACGCGGTGGGGGTTCGATCCAGGGATCTGGGGCGCGCGCGCAGACGCGGCTACCACTGCGGTGGCTGGGGCTAGGTGACGGAGAGGTGGGCGCGTGCTAGATAGGGCTATGCGGCGCGTGTTAGCGGCAGACGCTCGCGAACTCTGGCGCGCGGAGGCTGCTCGACGTAAAGACCGCCGCGTCCAGGAAGCGACGGGGAACGGGAGTATGTCTGGGAGGCAGGGGTGCTCACCGCGGGTGTGCTGGTGCAGATGGTTCGGGCAGGGGCGCGCTTGATCGGCGGCGAGGCAGACACGCTGGGGGAGCTAGGGTTCGGTGGTGCGCGTCGGCGTCCAGCCTCCTGGGGGCTTCTCCTCCTTGGCGACGCAAACGGGGCGATGCAGGGGACCTCCGGGGCTTCCTCGACGCCCGCAGCGTCCACGCCACCGGCTAGGTAGATGGGGGCAGGGGGTAGACTGGCGGTGGATGGCGAGGCGAGGTAGATGGCGAGGAGAGGAAGGGGAGAAGAGGGCGAAGCCCTGGCGGATCTGGGGACGGCTAGAGGGCGAGGGAGAGGATAAGAAGAGAGGGGGCAGGTGGGGTTTGCGTGGGGGAGGGGAAGGTGGCCTCGGTGCCACCTTTTCTCTCCTCACGTGCATGGCATGGGGCCAGGGGGTGGCGCGGCAGGGCTGGGAAGGGGAGAGGGAGGCTGGCAGGTGGACCTGAGGGGGAGCTCGTGGCCAGGCAGGTAGGAGGGGCCCTAGGGCAGGGAGAGAAAAGAGGGGGGGAAGAGGTGAGAGGGAGAGTGGCCGGCTCGGGCTAGGGTTTGGGGTGGACGGTAGTAGGTGGGGCCAGGGTGGCCAGGTGGGTCCAGCAAGGTAGAGAGAGGGGGAAGAGAGGGGTGGTGAGCTAGGGCATGGTAAACATGTGGCCATGCTAGGTTAGCTAGAGAGGGGAGAAAGAGAGAAACACACTTAGGGTTTGGTTTAGATTAGGTGGGTTTTAGGGTGTAGGTTAGAGAGGGTATGGGGTGGCTTAGGGTTTAGGTTTAAGAGAGGGGTAGGATAGATGGAGTGGTACTTGTCAAGATCAAACTTGCTCTAGTCAAGCTCAAACAAGAACAAGACAAGACAAAGAGAGGGAGAGAGATGAGGTGCTAGGGTTTTAAGCATGATCAACATGGCCAAACCAAAAGAAAAGATAGGGCTAGAGATGATCCATCCCAAAACCAAATAAAACCAAAGACAAGCACAAGATGGTACTTGCATGGCCCATGCAGAATATTTAATGCCCTGCTGATACTTGTGAAGACAATGTCCTTTCATGGCATTATTATTTTGCATCTCCAAAATTGGAATAAAGACCAAGCAAAAGAATATGGTGGAATCCAACCAACCAACATGAGCTAGAGGTAAACTCAAATAAAATGCCAAGCTCATATTAAATGGATGGTGGAATTATAAGGTGGGGTAGAAAAAGGTGGTGGAGTTATTAAGAGATATGCCCCCAAATCAACTTGGGCATTTAACATTTTATCAAGATCCAAATACAATATCAAGAGGCAACTATAATTAATAATGCACATGAGATAAGAACCAAACAAGAAAGGGTTTTATATGATGCTCAAATGCAAGGTGGCATGATGACATGAGCATGACATGATGATGATGCAACAATTATATGTTGGAAGTGGCCCTTTTATTACTAGAACAAGTAGCATTACAGGTGTTAGACAACTGGGATGCTACAGTAACTGTCTCAAAATGACCTATCTCATTCGAGGTTTCTTGGCTTTCGGGTCAAATGACCAATGTTATGGCTAGAATCAAGGCATAGTTTGTGATAATATGGCCATATTGTGCATACATGTGCATCATGGCATGGCAAACAATGTTGCAAGAGGAAGTTTTCCTTTTTATCGCACCAAAAAGGCATTTTCCATTTTCCGAGCATAAAAAACGGACGGTTATGTGAAGCAACCACCAAATGGCTAATTCAAAAAACCACCAACACATTTTACAAAAATACTAGACCACCTTATATGCACAATGTACCAACAGGGGGGTCTGAAACCTTTCCGTCCACCTCTGGTGAAAAAGACAAATTCCTACCGAATCGGCAGGAAGTGGGTCAGATATGAACTACAAGTACATGATACGATGCTCATGATTTTTTACAAAAATCATTTTTAGGTTCACAATATGCTATTTTATCCAAAAACAATGCAAGCGAGGCTTGGTGAGATTCAAGTGTATACAAAAGATGCGACACTTAAATATCCAATCAATTCAAAAATGTTAATACAAAAGATGCGGCATTAAAATATGATTTGATCTAATAAAAATCATTTTTTAGATGCTTAATATTTCTTATGTTCAAAGTTTTAGGATTTAACAATTTATTTTTGTTTGAATTGAATAATCAAAATTTATATGTAAGTGTTTTAATTATTTTGAAAAATTTCATGTAAAGTAAATATAAAATGATTTACATGAATGGATAGATATTATTTTTCTGAAAATTATGATATATTATTCATATTTTTATGAGTTGAAATGAAAAAGATATGAATTTTCTAAATTCATATCATATTTTTTGAATTAAAAATGCCCCTTTAATGAATGAAATAAATGCCCCCCCTTTAACACCGGTTCCAGACAAGAACCGGTGTTAAAGGGGGGGGCATTTATTTCGTTTCCCGCGCGCACCAATCCCCCCCCCCCTTTAACACCAGTTCGGGGCTGGAACCGGTGTTAAAGGGGGGGGGGGGTAATAAATGCGCGCGCGAAACGAATTCCCCCCCTTTAACACCGGTTCCAGCCACGAACCGGTGTTAAAGGGGGGGTATTAAATGCGCCATCTCCTTCCTTTCTTCCCTCCCAGAGCCAGATCGATCGAACCCCTCATGGTCGCCACCGCACGCCCTCGCCACCGAAGCCCTCCAGCCCTCGCCGTCGCCGCCCTCGCCACCGCGTGCGCGCCACCGCCACCGCGCGCGCGCCACCGAAGCCGACGACCGCCACCGCCACCGCGCGCGCGCCACCGAAGCCTACGACCGCCACCGCCACCGCGCGCGCGCCACAGAAGCCGACGACCGCCACCGCCACCGCGCGCGCGCCACCGAAGCCGACGACGACGCCGGCGCCTACAAGAACCCCGGCGCCGTGGTGAGCTAGCGGACTGCGCCTGGTCGTCCCCTTTGTTTCCTCCCCTTCTCTGTTTCCTCCCGCTCCCGGCTCCCAGAGTCCCTCCTGCATCGTCCCCGCCACCACCCGCGACCTCCTGCCGCCGCTAGCACGTCCGCCGACCCTGCGCCAGTCTCGTCCTCCCCTCTTTGACACGAGGTCCAGCGAGGTCGCCGCGGCCTTATCGCAGTCATCGTCGGCGCCCCCCTCTGCAGGCTGCGCTGTGCCACGTCGCCGGCCGCCTCTACCCGGTCCTCTGTCCGCCGTTGCAGCTGCCCGTCGTCGCGCATCTGCAGGCCGTCATCGAGCCCTGCAGACGATGTTGCCTCCCCGTGCTCGCCCCCGAGCAGTTCCTCGCCGGAGCCGGCCTCCCCATGCGAGCTCTCTCGCGAGCGCGTGTTCATTCAATCAGTTGCTGATGCTAACTTCTGTGCATGTTGTGTTTTTGGTGTGGTGATTTCTGAGCCCACATCGACTAACTTCGCTCATGATAACAACATGGAAGAGGACCGAGGAACTGAACCATGCCAAGATCCCCATCGACCGTAGAACCCGGAACATCAAGATCTCCCTCATGGAATCCATCCGAAGACCGATCCCTCGAACCCCTCCGAACAGATGTACCAAGATGAAATCGAACAAGCTTTGTAGAAAGTATGATTTCAAACCATTGTACTTATTAGTAGTAGCTAGGATCAAATCGGACACGAAGACAACTTTGACGTGGTAGCTCGCGTCATCGGGTGTGGCGGGCAGGAGCGGCTACACGAGCGCGTCCACGGATTGGGGCCAATGACAGGGAAGTGGAGGGGATGGCTAGAGTTCGCGGATGTCGGTGGCGGCCTTAAAAGGTGGACTACGCGGGCAGCTCTTTGGCGAGCGTCGTGGCTTATCCCCTCGGTCTGGGGCCTATCTTGGGGACATCCCCTCCACATTGTATCTGTTCTGCCAAGTTGTTTTCCGTCGCTATAATGTTTGCCTCGGCCTCCTCTTTCGAACAACGCCCATTTTAGGTAGGCCGCATCACGCTACCTCGCGCTCCCTAGGTCGCTCTCCAACGCCGCCAGCCTCTAGTCAGCCACTGTAGCTAGCCCCTCTCATATGCATCCGGGATTTCTCCGAATTAGGGTTTGGACCCCTCGGAACTCGTTTAAAATGATCAAGCATCCTTAGGGTTTTAATTTCATTTGTGTATTTTTGTATGAATAATATGTATATTTGTCTATGAATCCAAGTCCACTTGAATGTTTACACTCTTACTCTAGATAATATTATTGTTTTAGAAACTATGGATCCACTTAGTAGAAACCTTGAAGAAGAAGAAATAATGGAGAACATTATTGATGAGGACACCTCACAATATCTGAACTTGGAGGGACATGATGACGACAGCTCAAGTACTAGTCATGGAGAAGATGAAGACTCCGGTGAACGCAATTTAATGGTTACAAAGTCCGACGAGGTATATGCATTGATTAAGCCTCTGCTGACTTCCACCAACAATCTTCTTCTACATGTATTAATTAACGCTTCTTTCTTCTTTTAGCCCTCTGGATCGACCAGCCAGCAACCATCTTCTTCTACGAAAAAGAGCAAGCGAGGCGCGAGCCAGCGGTTGAAAGATCGTGCAAAGTTCACGATCAAAGCAGTCCGTGTTGATGGCAGGCCGATGGAGCCCAAGAAGGCCGCAGACAAATTTGTACGTCAGGCTGGAGTTCTTGTTAGGGACCAAATCCCAATCATAATTGAAAATTGGAATAAGCCAAAGAAGGGCGATGGTACCTTTGTCGATGACAGATCCAAAGAAACGCTTTGGAATTCGTTGTTGGTAAATTTCACCCTTCCGCCAGAGGAGGGTGAAAACAACCCGGTTATAAAGGAAAAGGTCAAAGAGTGGACTCTAAAGAAGATGGCTGACGCTTTCCGCAACTGGAAGACAAAATTGAACAAATTTGTCAAATCTGGCGAGACTCCAAATTTCGAAGACGCATATTATGCGAAGATAAGACCTCACTGGCCCGAATTTGAGACATATAAAAAAAGTGCTATAGCTAAAAAGAGGTCAGAAACCAATACGCTTAATGCCCTGAAGAAGGAATATCACCAGAGGACGGGGTCAGGTGGCTACATATCTCAGATGCCTAAGTGGGAGGAAGTTGAGAAGGCCCTGCGCGAGAGAGGGATCACACCCCAGACAGATGGGTGGGACCTACGTGCAAAGATTTGGTTCTACGGAATCGGGGCAAGGTTGGACCCAGAAACAGGATTGTGTATCTTCCCAACCCTCCTTGCCAAACCCGTCACTGAACTCATCACGGCATACGAGGAAACATCCGCCAGGACCTTCCATCCCGACAGAGAGAATGACCAGCTCACACGCGCCATCGGTAAAGAAGAACACCCTGGACATGCACGAGGCACAGGGGGTATGACGTGGAAGGATGGGTTTGCCGACTGGAGCGACTCTTACAGATGGCACGGCAGAAAAGAAAAAGAGCGTACAGAGCGGATGACACAGATAGAACATGCACTTGCAGCGCTGCAGGCGCAAGTGAATGCACAACAGAGCCATCAAGCTACCGACCCATCTCAGCGGCACGAAGAGCCTGCATTGGAAGCTGCCTGCGGCCCAGACTCTGCGTGGAAAAGCAGTGTGGCTTCCACGAAGAACGTGCAGCCCACGCTTGAAATGACGGGTCCTCGATACCCCGTGGATGAGATCACGGAGAGCGAACACACTGAGCTGCATGTGAGATTAATGGGCTTATCCATTAAGGTGGCTGTCGGCTATGCCTTACCTCCTGTAGCTGGTGGAACTTACCACTGCCGACCGATTCCAGATGGCTATGCTATTGTTGGGGTGGATGAGGTTGTGAAGGAATATGAGGAAGCACAGCTTGACCATGCTACAGGTGAAGGGGAAACTCAACTCAAATTTGCAGTGAAAACAACCATTCTTTGGAAGAAGGAACACATTGTGCTTCCAAATTGGAGGTCACTGGCACCCCCGCCGTCTCCGCAACGTCAGCAGTCTGAGCCGCTTCAGCTATCTCCTGCGCGGCAGCCATCTCTGGCCCGTCAGCCATCTCCTGCGCGGCAGCCATCTCCGGCCCGTCAGCCATCTCCAGCGCGGCAGCCATCTCCGGCCCGTCAGCCATCTCCGGTGCTTCAGCCATCTCCTCAGCGTAAGCGAAAGAGCACTGCCACGAGGAGCATCAGTAGCACTGCCACAAAGAAATCCGCAGGAAACCGTACGCCAAAGAGTTCAAAAAACTACGTCCCGTAGCCTTCCGCCAAGCCATTGCCGGTTTTACCGTGGAATCGCAGCGACGAGGAGACCAATAGGATCTCGGAAGAACAGGTCAAGAAATTCTTTGCACCTAGACGGGCCGAGCCAAAGGAGAAAATAGATCCGGCGGTGGTGGAGAAGTTTTACAATAATCTTTTGAAACCTGAAACCCCACTTGTGCCGGACTACGAGCGCCAGATTTTGAAGGCGGATGCAAGGCGCCGTAGGGAGACTGAAAGTAGCAGTCGTGAGGCACCCCAGAAAACAGTTCCCATGCTCGGAGAGCAGGAAAACCAATCATGTGCCCCGCTCCAAATGTTCGACACACGAGACGCTCCTCCCGTAAATGATTACGAGGCAGAGCTACAAAGAAAGGCCAATGAGATGGGGATGACTTACATTGCATACTTGAACGTCATGGGAGACAACTTGCCCAAATGCGATGCCAACCCCATACATCCATGGAAGTATGGGAAGAATCTCGTCAAGAAAGAGGAGCTCAAGACTCTACCAACAAAGATGCGAAAATTGCACAAGTGGTACCTTCATTTCTGCAAGACGAGAAAGGTAGAATGGATCACGGCGCATATAAGAGATGATATTTTCTTATGCGGAGATGACGCGATCGACTTCAACATTCAAGACTTGCATTTTCTATTCAATCAGAAGGAACTCGACAAAGCTGCCATCAGCCTTTATTGTGTATAAGTACTATTTCTATAATTTATATCTCATCTCATTCACTTTATTAATTGCATGTATATATATATGCTCACCATATATGTATATACTATTATGCAGGAAAAAGGTTATGGAATGCAGGAAAGGAGGCCCTTTTGACATTGGGTTCGTTGACCCAAATAGAGTTCATGAGGAAGTGGTAGAAACCAAACCCGGTCAAACAGAAGATTACTTGCTAACGTCTTTACTGAGACAACAAACCAAAAGGGAAATACTGTTGCCTTACAACTTCTCGTGAGTACTGTTACCCTCTCTCTTGTACACATTCTATTTCAGCTTACTCGATGTTAAGTGTAACTGATGATGAGTTATGCGTGCGTAGGTTCCACTTTATCCTATATAACTAAGAAGATCACCCCCACTAAGGGTATTTCTCTCAACATGCAGCTATGCCACCTCGTCGAGCAATCCTAGCTTGCCACATGTAATTAAATCTTCCACATCAGCACAAAGAATATTACTAAAATAATTGTATGCTCAATGGCAAGGCCGCGTCAGCAAGTAATTCAAGAGTCTTCATTTTCCTTAGTAATAATGCTCCACGAGGCCATCTTGGTTTTTAAAGTGTCTTTATTTTCCCTGTCCTTTCGTTTCCGTAGCATTTGTTTTAATGGCTTCTAGTAGTAGAAGCATCATGGGCATGCACGTGAGACGATGTGTTGATGGCAGTATCTTGCCCTTCCACTTGACCTTTCATCTCCGCTGTCCTATATATGCCATCGTCAATGGAAGTTTACTTGCATTTTCTCCATGTTCTTGATCGACTTCTTGTGTCACAGTGAATTTTATAATGAAAGCTACCGCCCCCCACCCATCCCCATATCCATCTCCAACTCTCCTGATTTACATCCGCCTCTCAATCTTACCACCTAACAACTCGTAGCAATGTTTCTTGATTTTGTCTGCTGCTTGTGAATCTTTCTCTTTATTTCTGTGTCATGTATATGCTGCAGCATGGCGCATAGGAGGGATGGCGCAGCTCCAATTTTCTTTGTTTTTGGAACTTTTGAAATCAGGACGTGATTTCTGATCAGCTTTTGGATGGATCGCATTGCAAAAAGATACTTGGATAGCACAGTGTTAAACAATTTTGGATGAAGTAAAGTAGTACTAATACAATTATCATTTGCTCTAAACAATACAAATTATCATTTCACGACGGGTGGTGAGTAATTGTTCAAATCGTTTCTTTCTTTTGCTAATCCACTACGAAGTACTCTACCATTCTTTGTTTATTTCATGTCCATACTGCTCTTTTCATTTCTCCGTACTGCACATACTACTGGAAGATAAACTAATATTCTTTTTTGCATTAATTTTTTATAACAGCAAACAAAATGGAATACCATGGAATACAATTTCAAAAGGGTGAATTAATCTTGAAGATTATAGGATTCACCAAGAATTTTTGGAGCACTTCATATGAACACTTGGAATGATATTGACTTAAGATGTCAGCTGTCAACTTCCTGTTGTATGACATGCGACTTCATTTAGGTGGCCCATCTCCCTAATCAGTTTCAACTAATCAGTTTGCATCATTGTATACAACAAGTATCATAGCATGGATGCACGGATGCGTAGACTGTATCGTGAGCAGTACTCGATCTCCTATGTGCAAATTTTGTTATTGATAGTGCTTTCACCACTTACGGTTTCGTTTCTTCAAGTAAATTTATTTGAATTAGTTAGTGCATTTGTTTATAAAAGATGCAATTTTCTGTCTAGCATTATGTGTCAAGATTTGTTAACAAAGCGAATTTAGTTGTTTATGTAGTAATTTAAGGGAATCATTCCAATTCATTCAATAACTCACCTCTTTTAAACAATAAAACCTGATATAGTTACTTGGCAATGTATATAACGCGATGCAAACCACAAAAGGAACACATTTCTTTAAAAAAATCCACCAAACACTCCGCGGCAACGTGCGGGGAATCATCTAGTTCTGCTAGTCATTCAACCCGACTCAGGAAAAGTCCTTGTCATGGACTCGTTACGAAAAGAAAAAGAAATATGGGCAAACTTTAGAGAGATGCTCCAGAGGTAATTTCAATCATATTATCGCACTAGATCGGCAACTTTCGTGACAATAAGTAATTAATTACTCCTTTATCCATTTTCTTTGTCGGACAGGGTTTGGAAAAGGTTCACGGGCAGGGCCGTGGGTGAATGGTCAGAAGAACTAAAATTTGTAGACCAAAATGTAAGTAATACTAGCTAGCTTCCAATTCCATTATATCATGCTTTATTGATTATTATTTTGATTGAACTCTCTATTCTCGTAAAGTGCGCGCATCAGGGACACGACAATAACTTATGTGGGTACTATGTTTGCGAATTCATTCGCAACACGATATGTGCGACGGGCCAAGCCGCACTAGAACAACTTAGAGTAAGTAAACAAAGTCCACAACATTATTTTATTATCATCAATTGTGTTGAGTTTTATTCTTATATATATATTGATGGCCCATTCTTCATATATATTCAGATCGAACGGATGCGGGACCAACTCCTATCATTTGAACGCATACGAGCCATTCAAGAGGAATTGGCGGGGTTCATACTTGATGAGGTCGTCACGCCTGGCGAAGAACTCTTTAGATATCCACCAAAATGAACGATGACGATGTATGTGCCGATGACGATGTTTGTGTATAATAATAGTTGCTTAATTATTCATGTACTCGTATGTACCGATGACGATTTATGTGTATACCGCTCCCGATCGATTCCCCCTCACTCCCCCCCCCCTCCCGCAGAAATACGCCCAGAACGGGGCAGAGGCAGAAGTCCGCCGCGACAGAGATTTAGGCCGTTTTCCTGCCGTGGCAGGAAAACGGCCTAAATCTCTGCCGCGACAGAAGAACCTTTAACACCGGTTCCAGATACGAACCGGTGTTAAGGGGGGGGGGGGGCTGAGGCATGCGGCAGCCCCACGTGCGCCACCCTTTAACACCGGTTCGTATAAGAACCGGTGTTAAAGGGGCCCCCTCTAACACCGAACCCTCAACAGCGGTTGGGGAACCGCTGTTAGAGGGCCCTCCCAACCGGAGTTAAAGGGGGGGGGGGGGGGGCTGCACTAGTGTACTTTTCCAAATGATCATGGCACACCACCCTGATCTTGCCCCTTCCGAGAGGTGCTATGAACAACCCCGTCCAGATCGAACATTATGCTGGGTCAAAATGATCAAGGCCTCCATTTCCAAAAAAAAAAAAATGATCAAGGCCCTATTGTCATCATATTGCTGATACATTTCCCTTCTACATGCGCTACCTATACCACAACATGCACGGACCGAGATGCTGATACTTATAACTTTGGCAGTGTTTTTTGGCTTTCACTCATTGGGGTTGATAACTTTGTGCTACTTTACTATATAGTTCCTCGATCTCTATTTATGTACCAATACTGTAGTTGGCCATGGTTGTGGTAATTATCTCAATAACATCCAAAATTTGGTTGTACCCGTTGGTAGGTTGCATACAGATTGTTGTTGGTGGTTTTCTCTCAAGAGCAACGAGACTCCCTATGTACGTGCATATTTTTTATAGCAAGCAAACGAATCACAATGGAGAGCATTGTGATTTAATAAGTAGGGTTTTTTATTTGATGACAATCGATATTGTAAAACACATGTAAGCAAAATATTATAGTCGTTAACTCGAAATAGGCTTTCGTCCCGCTTTATAGAATAAAGCCACATCGGCCGGACAGATACAAGATGGAGGGGAGACCCCCTTTTACAAAGCAGATCAAAATAAACAAGAAAACCGCAGAGGACCTAGACTTGCCACCGAAGACAACGAGCCAAGATCGGGATGATCCGGGGCTCCACGACGACGCCCCCAAGAGGGTAACGACACACCGCGCCGCCGCCGCCGAGACCAACGGTCAAGAGTTTTCACCCGGAGCCCTGGCGCGAGGAAGGTAGCCGCACCGGCGCCCCCAAGAGGGGAACGGTACCCACAGGCATCGCCACCGATGGTGCCGAAGCACTGAGCTTTCGCCCGGAAAAACCTTCGCACCGCTTCCCGTCTTCCGCCACGCCCGATGCCCCCAAGATAGGCCTCTGGCACACGATCTGGGAGCTGCCGAGGCCGAAGCATCGCCAGCACCAAAGCCTCCCAATGTCGTCACCTCGCCACCCACATGACCGAGGATAGGAACCACCACCACCGCCACGTCGCTCGCCGAAGAGACGTCCGCGCAGTCCACCTCCCGGGGCCGCCGCCCCGGCATCCGAGATCCCGCACAACAAGCGTGGAGGATACCACCATGACACCTTCCTGAGAACGGGAGTGCGAGGGCAGTCCAGCCAAACATGACGTGGACAGATCGGAGTGACGAGCCATGCAAGTCAACTCCGTAGCTCCTCGTCGGAGCTGCCTGGCGGTCACCGGATCTAGGCCCGCTGGCCCGGATCAAGCACCTCAGTCACCTGGCCGAGGGGTGGGCTCCCAGTCCTCCCGGGCACCCCTGGAACCATCCAGACAGCAGGGCCCACCCAGCCCGAATCAGGCCCGTACGGGCCCGATCTGGGCCAAGGGCAGGGGCTCCGCCGTCGGAGGTCAGCTCCGCCAGGCGCCATCCTGGCCGCGTTCCGGTCCGCCCCGACCACCTCCGGTCGAAAGGAAGGGCCCTGGAGCGGCGTCAACCGTCGCCGCCGTCGGAGATCCGGGAGATTGGGCCCCTGCCGCCACCGGAGTGGAGCGGCCGAGCACCCCACCACCCGCCGCCGCCACGAGCTGCAGGAGGCCGCCCCCGACGAGCGCGCCGGCCGCCGCCACGCCGAGCCCCGCCGGCCTCTGCCTAGTCGCACCGCGCGCCGAAGCTTCCTCCGCCCTGCAACGGGAGCCACGCGCCGGGTAAGGGCGAGCCCGCCGCCGCCGGCACCGCCCGGGCTTTGCCCGGCGGCTCGCGCCGACGGCGGCGGGAGGGGAACGAGGGTGGGGCGGGGAAGGGGCTAGGGTTTTCTGCGTTGCTTCGGCCGCCCGCAGGGAGGGCGACGCGAAGCGGTCCAGGCTCCTTCATTTATAGTCGTTAAGAGCTAGCTAGTTATTGTTTTTTTCACCCATATTCTATGCGATGTTGACATGAGTAAAACTTCCATTTTCAATAAAATTTGAAGATTAATTGCAAAGTTAAAGACCTAAGTAATTTAGTATGAAGAAACTTTTTGCAAGACCCAGCCGTACTATCTATAGCTTCTCCCAACAATCTCGAGTGCTTCAAAAGCCCAATGGCTTTCACTCATTGGGCTTGATAATTTTGTGCTACTTCACGATATAGTTCCTTGATATCTGTTTATGTACCAATACTGTAGTATTGGCCACTGTTGTGGTAATTTTCTAAAAAATGTCCAAAATTTGGTAGTACATGTAGGTAGGTATTTCCAAACTTTGGTATATTTTAAAAATAGAAGATGATTTAGTTTTTTTGAAACGCGTGTATGTAGACGCTTTTAGCGTGTAGGTTCAGAGCAAAATAAGTAAACCTACACACTAAAAAGACGTCTAGATACATGTGTTAAAAAAAGCTAAACATGTCATATTTTGGAATCGAGGGAGTAGAATACATGTTGTTTGGTTGGTTCTCTCAAGAGCCACGAAACTCCTGATCTACGTGCATATTTTCTATAACAAGCAAAAGAATCACAATGAAGAGAATTGTAAATTAATAATTAGGATTTTTTATTTGATGAGAATAATCGACATTGAAAACCACCTGCAACCAAAATATTATAGTCGTTAAGAGCTACTAGTTATTGTTATTTTTTGGCACCAATCTTCTATGGATGAATTGTTAGGGTCGTATGACTCGACCGATGTGATGTTGACATGAGTAGAACTTTCAATTTGGATAAAATGTGAAGATTAATAGCAAACTTAAAGACCTAAGTAATTTAGTATGAATAAATCTATTGCAAGATCCGGACATATTGTAGCTTCTTCCAACAATCGAGCGCTTCAAGTGGCACAACCACACATGATCAGTGAGAGCTTGAAACATCAACGCCGAAAATCCATGGCAATTACCCATATGATCATAACATAGTAGTACGACGTTGCCCCTTCCGAGATCCTTCGAACAACATTGTATAAATTACTTGGACATTATCCCGAATCAAATGATCAGGGCACTATTATCATTAGATTACTGACACCTCTTGGTCCTACATACATAGCCTATGTTGAATTGAATTATCGCGGCGGTATTGTCACAAAGTAATTGATACCTCGTCGTCCTACATACCAATACCATAATATGAACGGATTGATTGATGTTGATACATATAGCTATGGCAATATTTCTCCTCTGTTTCATTTGTTGGTCTTTATAACTTCATGTTGCTTTACTACTAATTAACTATGCTGCTAGCCACGTAAAAAAACTATGTTGCTAGTTTGGTTTCAGTTGCATGGTGCAAAGTTTGGTTTCATATTTTAGTTGCATGGTGACAAGGTTACTGTGAAAGTGTTTTATTGTCACCATTCGGTTTCTCATTTTTGTCGCAGACTTGTCCTGCATGGCTGCACCATTGCGAGAAATTATAAACTTTACATTTTAGCTAGAACAACCTACTTTTAATTGATCTATCATACAATCTTATGGGATATAGTTTCATCATATGGTGACATGAACAACAGGTCTCCAAGAGACAGTCATTTGATGCTCTATGGAAAATAGCTCATAGCTACCTCCTAATGTTGAAGATATGCCCAAGAGGAAATAATAAATGGTTGTTATCATATCTTTATGTTTATGATAAAAGTTTACATCCTATGCTATAATTGTATTAACCGGAAATATTAATACTTTTGTGTTTTGTAAACATAAAAAAGTCCCTAGTAAGCCTCTTGTTAAACTAGCTTGTTGATTAATAGATGATCATGGTTTCCTGATCATGGACATGATATGTTATTAATAACAAGGTTGTATCATTAGGAGAATGATGTGATGGACACTCACCCATAGTAAGCATAGCATAAGATCAAGTCATCTAGAGTTTGTTTGCTACAAAGCTTTTAAATACATAGTAACCTAATCCTTCGACCATGATATCATGTTAATTACCATCATCGTATGGATGCTTTGATGACATCAAACACCACTTCATAACTGGGTGGTTATAAAGGTGGCATTAGGTATTCTGAAAGTATGGATTGAAGCGCATGGATCAAGAGTGGGATTTGTCCAACCATATGACAGATAGATGTACTCTGGGCCCTCTCAGTGAAGTGTCATCCATTTGGCTTGCAAGCATGTGACAAGGTCACAAGGGATGTCACATCATAGTATGAGTAAAGAGTACTTATTGGTAACGAGGTTGAACTAGGTACAGAGATACCGACGATCAAACCTCGGATAAGTAAAGTATCGCGCGACAAAGGGAATCGGTATCACATGTAAATGGTTCATTCGATCACGAAGTCATCGCTGTAATATGTGGGAGCCATATGGATTTCCAGATCCCTCTATTGGTTATTGATCGGAGAGGTGTCTCGATCATGTCTGCATAGTTCATGAACCGTAGGGAGACACACTTAAGGATTCAATGTTGTTTAAGTAGATATGGAATATGAGTTGGAGAACAAATGTTGTTCGGAGTCTTGGATTGGATCCAGGACATCACGAGGAGATCTGGAATGGTCCGGAGAATAGGATTCATATAAGGAAAATGGTTTTCCGAGGTTCGGGAAAAGTTTTGGTGTTTTGATCGGAACTTCTAGAATGTTCTAGAGGGACCACCAGTGGTTCCACCACCCCAGGAGGGGGTCAATTGGTCAGTGGCATGCCCTAGGGGCCAGCCGCACCAAACCCTAAATGGCCAATTCGACCAATACTAATAAAAGGGTCAATCCCTAGTTTGAATAGTCAAATACTAGTTTGAAAAGTCAAAATCTAGTTTTTGGTAAGAAGGAAGACTTGGTGGAAAAGGGGTTTAAAGCTCTTCCCTTGGAGACTGAGTTGGGGGGGGGGACATGGCCTGGGCTGGGAACCCTTGGCCAGCCGCCCCCCACCTATATAATGAGGGGTGGGGCCGCACCCCCCCCACACCCCTTGTCCATTGGCGCCTAACCCTAGCCGCCCCCTCTCTTCTCTCTCGTCTCTTAGGCGAAGCCATGCAGAAATCTCTCCTCCTCCACCACCACCACCACACCGTCGTGTTGTTGGGATTTCAAGGGGATCTACTACCTCCGCTGCATGCTGGAACAAGGGAGAGAAAGGTCTTCATCGACTATCTTACGTGTGACCGACTGCGAAAGCGCTGCCGAAACGTGGCACTGGAAGGATCGTGTACACGATCTTGAGATCAAAAAGTGATCGACTACATCAACCACGAGAATCCGATCTCGTTAAAACTCTTTGGATCTATGAGGGTTAGTTCTCTACAATCTCGATACACTGATCTCGTAGATTATATCTTGGCTTTTCCATAGATTGGATCTTGGTTTTATGTGTTCTTGCGGTAGACATTTTTTGTTTTACGCAACGAATCCTACAGTGGTATCAGAGCCGAATCTATGCGTAGATCTATTGCACGAGTAGAACACAATGGTTTTGTGGGCGTTGATGCTTTTGTTGTCGTTTCCTTTTCGTGTACTTTGTATCTTGCAGCATGGTGGGATGAAGCGGCCCGGACTGACCTTACATATCGTCGCGCATGAGACTTGCTCCACGCTCAACGTGCAACTTGCATTGCACAAGTGGCTTTGCGGGTGTCTCTATCTCTCACCATAGTTAAGATTTGATTTACAACATGCACTTGACAACAGTTGTATCAGCGTTGTGGTTTTTGTTCGTAGGTAAGAACGGTTCTTATTCGAAAGCCCCAAGTGATGTAAAACATGCAAAGAAAATTAGAGGCGTCTAACTTCTTTTGTAGGGCATGTGATGTGATGTGATATGGCCATGATGTGATTGTGATTATATTTGATTTATGCAATGATCCTTATTGTAATATGGAAACCGTCAGGAGCCTGATGGTTGTCTTTAAATTCGTTAAGACATGCGTGTCTATTCATTATGTAATAGCTTTATTCCAAGTAGTTGTAATAGTTGTTGTTGGTGATGGGAAACCATGAAGCGGCGCCATTGACCTTGACGCCATGCTGGTGATAATGGAGATCATGTTCATGCTTTGGAGATGGAGATCAAACGCACAAGAAGAAAGGCCATATCATATCACATGTTATGAATTTCGTGTGATGGTAATCCTTTTTATGCATCTTTTATTGCTTAGATCACAAAGGTAGCATTATAAAATGATCTCTCTCACTAAATATCAAGTAATAAAGTGTTTGTCCTTAGTAGGCACCATTGCTAAGACTCGTCGTTTCGAAGCATCACGTGATGATCAGGTGTGATAGATTCTGCGTGTGCACAATGGGTGCAAGCCAGATTTGCACCTACAGATACTAAGGTTAATCTTGATGAGCCTAGCATGTACATACATGGCCTCGAAACACGGAATACCAAAATATAAAGCATGAGTTATATGGATGATCTGATGAACATGTTGATTTTTCGCCTTTGAAACTATATCATCTCTCGTGATGATCGGACTTGGTGTAGTTGATTTGGTTCGTGTAATCACCAACGAACTGAGGGATGTTATTTTGAGTGGGAGTTCAAAATTAATATGATTAAAGTTAAACACAATTTATCATAAATTAAATCAAAGTGAATTTGCATAATTGTTGTAATCATTGGCATCCGTTCACCACCTTACGCTTAGTTTTAATTGAGATAATAAAACTATAGAATTCTGGATAGTTACTTTATGAACTGGTATCGTATTATTTTGAGTGTTAATGTAAAGTTTAAAAGTCCTATTGCAAACTTCTAGCAAACTCCGTTTACTCCGTGATGTTTAATAATTAGTATTAGACCAAGAGTAACAATTCCAGTGTTAGTATCTAAGTATCATGTTTGCCTCCATGATACTTGATATTCAAAAGGTTGATTTAGTATCAAGGTTATCTAGGAGCCGAAAGAAATATTTCAGATACGATCATGTGTGGAAGATATTGCGATATCTGAAATAATGATTTGGTTGCGACATGATAGAGTATATTCTCATATTTGATGATACTTTGCAAATGTTGGAGATGCTAGTCGTCGTAATCCTCCAAAAGGTTTTGGAGAGCAACATTATACACGCGATTCACTGTTATAAGCTATAGTAGCTTGATCATGAAAACTATCATGATAAAGATGAATAAAATATGTAGGCAAATTTTTTACTGCACCAAAAGATTACTAAAGAATGGAATTCGAAAGAACACCAAACATTTGATGATGGTGATCTACTTCAAAGTGCAAGTCCAAAGATATTAGTATTTGACTATACACGCTTTGGACTATGTGTCATGTGTATGGCTCCATTATTGATGTTGATAAATTCTTTTAAAAGGAAAAAAGAAATGCTAAAATAGAATCTCAGAAATATTTGGCCGAAAAGAAAAGACTGGAATTGTCCAGCATAGGTATATAGATGATATCCACATTATGGTTGTATTCTTTGCTTATTAAATGATGTGGTTCTTGGGTATTGGATACCGAATTTGTTGGTGTGAATTTTCATATAGAACAAAATAATTTATGAACTACAATGGCCTAAGTAACTAGCAAGAGAATATGTGATGATGTTCATTGAATACAAATAAAGAGTTGTTGTGTTTCTCGTTGACATCAAAGCTTTCCTTCAAGATTTGTTTTAATAATTGTTATTTTGATCAGGTATTATGAGAATAAAAGGTTGTTCAAATAATTTCTGTTTTCCATACAAGTATAGTTGGAGAAATCACATCCATAAAAATAATGCTAAAATTTCACAAGACAAATGATTGAAAGATCACTTAAGAAGTGACATCGTTGTTTAAATTATATTGGAAAGAAAACATGAAGAAAATACATGTTCATGGAATTTTGGAGTCTTTTGATTTTGATCAAATGACACTTGTGAGACTTTCCTAGAGATAATTGAAACTCCGTTTATAGGCCAAAAGGGAACGGATGACTAACTTATTGGAATTTGTAGATATTTATGTATATAGTCCATTATGTGTAGTCGTGAGCGATGGATTTCAACTTCATATGCTTTATTCGAAAATTTGAGTGAATATATGTGTATATTTACTTAATGAGGAAGAAGTATGAAACATTTAAAAATATTTAGAGACTTTCAAGATGAAGTGGAAAATCATTGTAACAAGAAAATTAAGAGTTTATGATTGGATCATAAAGGAAGATATTTGAGTTACAAGTTTAGCAAAACACCTAATATTTGAGGAATCGTTCCACATATTTGCATTTCCCGAAACACCATAGGAGAATGGAGTGTTCGAGATATGTAATGAAACCTTGTTTGACATGGTAAGATCAAATGTGTCATTCATAAAACTGACATTATATTTTGAAGATTAAAGCTTTCGATACTATCACTTTTACATTGAAAATAGCTCCATCGTGATCCGTTGAAATGACACCATATAAGTTATGGTTTGGGATAAAACCCAAGTTTTCATTTCTTAAACATTGTTGTGCTATGCATAAGTAAAATGTTTACAACCAAAGTCAGATGAGGATGTCTTTATAGGTTATTTCTAATAACTGCGGGGTATTCCTTCCTAAACACAGAAGACAAAAGTGTTTTCCACTTAGAACATCGAGTTTCTTGAGAAGGAATTTTTCGTAAAAAGTTAGGTGGGAGGACAATAGAACTTTGATAAGGTTATTGAACCTTAGCTATATGTGTTGAGTTGCACAGCACTGGAAATTGTCCTGGAGGCAGCAACAATGCTCATGGCTCACGTGCCTCAAATATTGTAGTCACGGAGGTCTAAGTTCATATTGAACCAAGTAGGTCGGGTAAACAATCAAATACCAAGATTTGAGAGTTATTGGACCGACTACATGCAAAGAAGCAATGATGGGCCCTGACTCCTTCAAATGGCTTGAAGCCATAAAATTCGTGATATTTCCATACACGATAAAAAATCAAGTTTTTAAACTTGGAAGACCCTCCAGAAAGGTGTAAAACCTATCGGTCGTATTTGGATCTATAAATAGACATGGATGTTTCACATCCATGAAATTGTCGACATGTTGGTAAAGAGTTTACGACACGTTCAAGAAGTTGGCTATGCCAAGATTTGATCTTTCATAGCGATATTTAGTCTGAACGGATTAATATAGAAACCACTATATATAATTTTGGTATATGGTAGTTGAACAAACAAAACAAGGTTCTTCTAATAGAATGGTTACCTAGGACATGTACATGACATGATCCAAAGGATGCTAAAAGGGCATGCAAACTTCAATGGTTGAAGTAAGCATCGCGAAGTTGGAATATTCACTGTGATGAAATTGTTAAAAGAGTTTAATTTCATCGGAGACGATGAAGATACTTTCATTTGCAAGAAATTAAGTGGGAGAGATAAGACATATTTCTAATACATTATGTGAAAGACATTTTGTTTATTGGAGATGATGTACCTTTTATTGACATAGGATTAAGAATTTCATTTCGATGAAAGATTTAGGCAAAACCCGAATATTTGGCATCAATATCTATGTGGATAGATTGAGGCGCTAACATGGTTATGCCAAATATACATAGATGGGATATTGAATGAGTTCAATATGGAAATTACAAGAAAGGTTCTTGCCACATATATTAGATTGAATCAAGATTCAAGTGTATTGACACTTGGTGAGTGAAACAAGATTCAAGTGTTTTGACACTTGGTGATTGAAATCACAAGAATATTTTGATCAGTCATAATATGATATGTACACATCCAGATATGTGCTATGCTCTAAATGTTATGAGAATATACCAAAATGATTCATAAGATGATCATTGGACGATAGTAAGAATATTCTTATGATCTTTGAGAGAATTAAGAATATGTTATGTAATGGTGACAAATAGATAGATAGTTCATTGTAAAGTGTTACATTGATACTAGTTTTGTCACATGATACAAATTAAGTTTATCTCAATTTAAACTATGGGCTGCACAATGTAATTGAAAGGAAGTTCCATAACGGATTTGGATGAGTTCCAAAGTTAAGACACTATGACAAATACTATAAAAAAATGCTAAGTATATGACTTTTATTGTAGTAGCAAAAGAGGGCATTTGTGTCAAGTAGTTTTTTATCAAACTAGGTGTGATTCACAACGGACTAGTACTATGAAGACATATTGTACGACAATTGTATCAACATGTTTTAACCCCAAGGAACTAAAGGTCTCACCAAAGGACCAAATTTATACAAAGCCATCTCATTGGAGAATGAGTGATGCGTAGAGACGCAAATACATGCAATTACACATGGTCCTCAAAGTGTTGGATCCGAAGATTATGTTTACCACTAGCAAACGTGTATATACAACACTAGAAAGCCATATGTGTTGAAAGCACAAAGTTTTTCAAACTAGATTATTGACTCTAGTGCAAGAGGGAGACTGTTGGAGATAGGCCCAAGAGGCAATAATAAAGTGGTTGTTTTCATATATTTATGTTTATGATAAAAGTTTACATCCCATGCTATAATAGTGTTAACCGGAAAAATTAATACTTGTGTGTTTTGTAAACATAAAAGAGTCCCTAGTAAGCCTCTTGTTAAACTAGCTTGTTGATTAATAGATGATCATGGTTTTCTGATCATGGACATTAGATGATATTAATAACAAGGTCGTATCATTAGGAGAATGATGTGGTGGACACTCACCCATAGTAAGCATAGCATAAGGTCAAGTCATCTAGAGTTTGTTTGCTACAAAGCTTTTAAATACATAGTAATCTAATCCTTCGACCATGAGACCATGTTAATCACCATCACCGTATGTATGCTTTGATGACATCAAACACCACTTCATAACTGGGTGGTTATAAAGGTGACATTAGGTATTCTGAATGTATGGATTGAAGCGCATGGATCAAGAGTGGGATTTGTCCATCCATATGACAGATAGATGTACTCTGGGACCTCTCGGTGAAGTGTCATCCAATTGGCTTGCAAGCATGTGACAAGGTCACAAGGGATGTCACATCATAGTATGAGTAAAGAGTACTTATCAGTAACGAGGTTGAACTAGGTATAGAGATACCGACGATCAAACCTTATCGTGCGACAAAGGGAATTAGTATCGTATGTAAATGGTTCATTCGATCACGAAGTCATCGTAGAAATATATGGGATCCATATGGATTTCCAGATCCCTCTATTGGTTATTGATCGAAGAGGTGCCTCGATCATGTCTGCATAGTTCACGAACCGTAGGGATACACACTTAAGGATTCAATTTTTTTTAAGTAGATATGGAATATGAGTTGGAGACCGAATGTTGTTTAGAGTCTCGGATTGGATACAGGACATCATGAGGAGATCCAGAATGATCCGGAGAATAAGATACATATAAGGAAAGTGGTTTTCCGGGGTTCGGGAAAAGTTTCTGTGTTTTGACCGGATACTTCTAGAATGTTCTAGAGGGACCACCAGTGGTTCCACCACCCCAGGAGGGGGTCAATTGGTCAGTGGCATGCCCTAGGGGCCAGCTGCACCAAACCCTAAAGGGCGAATACGGCCAAGACTAGTAAAAGGGTCAATCCATAGTTTGAATAGTCAAATCCTAGTTTGAAAAGTCAAACTCTAGTTTTTGGTAAGAAGGAAGACTTGGTGGAAAAAGGGTTTCAAGCTCTTCCCTTGGAGGCCGAGTTGGGTTGGGGGGGGGGGACGGCCTGGTCTAGGAACCCTTGGCCAGCCGCCCCCACCTATATAATGAGGGGTGGGGGCACACCCCCCACACCCCTTATCCATTGGCGCCTAACCCTAGCCGCCCCCTCTCTTCTCTCTCGTCCACCGTCCTGCTCCGTCTTAGGCGAAGCACTAAAGAAATCTCTCCTCCTCCACCACCACCACCACATCGTCGTGTTGTTGGGATTCCGAGGGGATCTACTACCTCCAATGCCTGCTGGAACAAGTGAGAGGAATGTCTTCATCGACTACCGTACGTGTGACCGACTGCGGAAGCGCTGCCGAAATATGGCATCGGAAGGATCGTCTATATGATCATGAGATCAGAAAGTGATCGACTACATATTCCATGAGAATACGGTCTCGTTAAAACACTTTGGATCTACGAGGGTTAGTTCTCTACAATCTCGTCGCACCGATCTGGTAGATTAGAGCTTGGCTTTTCCATAGATTGGATCTTGGTTTTATGTCTTCTTGCGGTAGATTTTTTTTGTTTTACATGCAACGAACCCTACACCTAAACCCTGCGTCCACATCACCGATCGCACAAAGCCATTTGGACGTTTCTAGAAAGCTACTGCAGGACATCGACGATTCTCTAGCACCTCCCGAAAATCCAAAGCTTCAAGTGGCTATGGATCTACAAGACCTTGAAACATCAACGCTGGTAATCCAGGGCAGTTGCATACAGATGATGAAAAGACAGTGATACAACATTGCCCCTTCTGATATCCTTTAAACAACGTTGTCGAGATTGGATATTATCCTCAATTAAATGATCATGGCGCTATAATCATCGCATTAATGACACCTCTTAGTCCTACATATACAACCTATACCACAACACACCGATGGTGATACATATAACTCTGCCAATGCCTCTTGATCCATATTCATTTGTTTGGACTTGATAACTTTGTGTTGCTTACTATATAGTTCGTCGATCTCTATTTATGTGCCAATATTGTAGTATTGGTCATGGTTAAGCGATTACCTTTACAATGCCCATGATTTGGTTGTACCGGTTGGTAGGTAGCATAATTTTCTATTGGTTGGTTGTCGTAAAGATATGCGTGCATATTAAGAAGCGCAAGAAAAACATCAAAGAGAGAATCATGAATTAATTATTCATAAAAAGGTTTTGTACTAGCTTGGATATACCGCTAACAACAAAAATAATGTAGTTATTAAGAGTTGGCTAGCTGTTAGTGTTGTTTTTGGTAGCAATTTTTTGTGGCGAACTCCAACGGTTGGTTGTATGACTCGACATGAGGATGAGATGAGCAACATTTCCATTTAAAAATAAAAATGTGAAGATTAATAGAAAAGTTAAAGATTGTGCTAATATAGCATGCTGAGATTTACACAGGTTCTGAATTAGTAGTACCGAACAATTTTGATTCAGTGTTATTGATACCATATGGTTTCTCTTTTTAGGCATTAACTTTTACTTGTCCGGCACGATTGCATGATATTTTTTTTGAAACGGGGGAAAACCATTGCCCCAATCTATTTATTAAGACGAAGAGGATTTCCTAATTAATTAATCAAAAACTAGACGAAAACCGATACAAAAACAGACCATGCACAAACAACCCACAACACAATAAACTCCACGCCCACGCACAACGCAAATCCAACCAACACATAACAACCACAATCTTAACAGTAGCACAAAGCAAAGAAACCATTGTTGAGAACACGTCAAGACTGAAGATCATCACCCCTCATGCAGCTGTTGGCGCCTTTCTTATAACGCTACTATTCTTTTCTTTGCACCTAAGAGACTTATTATTCATGATGCCAATCCGAGAGCAATCACCCAATTTATTGCCTTTTCCCCTGGTTGTCGTCCCTGTTAGGAGGCAAGCAACCGCCCTTCCACAACCAGGGATAGCAGCCTCCATGCCGCTGACCAAGTCACAAAGCTCTTTTGCGAAGATAACATCATGATTCTGTGCTGGCGATGAATAAATACAAAAAACCGCTTGTTTGCCGGGTGTATACACTATGCAAATCCATATCCGTCACAGCATCGCTTGGTGCGACCGAAGTTGCACGCGTCCCTTGGTTTGCTGACTATTCAATCTTTGCCAAGTGTATATTACCTCCTTTTGTTGAGTAGTGTGTTTGTCGAGTGTTTTGAAAGCTCTTTGCCGAGTTTAATTAGTTGCCAAATGTATTTATGGTCTTTGATGTGTGTTTCCCGTTTGACACTCGCCAAATAACTTGATTGCCAAGTTTCAGACTCGAAAACACTTGGAAAACCAAGGTACACCCGACAAAAGCAAATTTTTCGGTAGAGTATGCTCCCTCCATAGAAAGCACACATCTTAAAATGTAAAACAATTGATGAAAAAAATTCACGTGTGCATGTCCACATTCTATGTGCTGACATAAAGTTTTATGAAAATACAATATTGTTTTGTGTGCTATGTAAAATGACAAAACAATTCTCATGATAAGCCATATTTTAATACCATAATTTGTCTTTTTTGCACAGCCCATAGAGCAAGTTTATGTTTTGTGAAACGATTTTGTGCGCACCTAAATTATGGAGATATAGGTTATTTTTTCTTTTTTGGATTTTTTAATATTTGAAAGTGTGTTTAAAATATACTTCAAATAAAGTGAGGTATGCACACAAGGGAGCAAGTCGAGTGAGTGCCTCTCGAGCGACTATAGCTCAATAGAAAGTGCAGCCGAGGGCACTCTAGACCCAGTGAAGTAGTAGGGGATGCCATATGGTCCGGGCTTTGCAAGCAGGGTCACCTCGGCAACAAACTCCCAAAGTGCCATGGATCTTGTGCTCGTGAAGTGTGTAGACTGGCCAGCCTTCGGTCAATCCAGCAAAGCTGCACCGCCTCCCAAAGCAGACGCGAAAACCCACTCGTTAAGAAACTCCTGGGGCCATCTGCACATTTTGAAGAATTAATGTTTTAAGTTAGCGATGTAGCCAACTGTGCAAACTTCAAGTATGAAAAAAAATTATGATATGGAAGTTGTTTTAAAATAGAGGGCAAGAGATGTAGGCAATATTTTGCATATATTTCTTTCTTTCTTCTGTTCATAGAAAATAGTTATTAGTAGACATGCTAACTAAGGTCTCTCCTATAGTCAAATGGCTCTAGTACCAAATCTTTGGTGACCTCAGACGTCGTGCACCCACGAGTGACATCGTGCAAGAATCTCTAGTGCATGGCGTGCACGGATGGACATGGCCATTGAATAAGTACAAAGCTAAGCAATAAGGATTGGTGTTGGTTAACATATTTCTCGAAATAGATCAAACCTTTTTTTCTAAGACCCGCATAAATTGAATGCGCGCATGTCCTTTGACTGGTCTTTTGACTTTCCAGTGCATGCAACGACGTGAAAGATATTAGGGGTACCACAACTACCGATGATATTGCTTCACCGCCGCTAGCCAATGTCATGTCAAATCGTGTCAATCCACTATTTTTAAATGTAAGAATAAATGAACTACACATGCACGTCGATCCACTATTCCGGACATAAATTTTAAAAACTATATATATATCAACCAAAAGAAAGATTGTTAAGAAATTAATTAGAACACAAGTTTACATAAACTACAACTTAAAACTGCAATTAAACAACTTAGAATCCTAACTTACATTAACTACAACTAAGACTACCACTATTTCTTCATTTTCTTCTTCTTCTTCATGGGTCCGGAGGAGAGGGGAGTTATCGCCATTCTCATCGCCGTTGACGACCTTGGGCACGGGCTTCGTCGAGGACTCTGATCCCCCATACTCGTAGATAGGGCTCTTTGGTGGAAGATCCTTCTTCCGCTCCGCATCGTAGAACTCTTCATCATTCCACCACTCGTACATATCGTCCTCCTTATCCTCGCCACTACTAGATATCCACTTTTAACCGAGGGCCAAAATACCGTCGGATATTTAAGTTCACCCTCGGATACACTGATATCCGACGGTTCACCGTCGGAAACCTCCCGTCGGCTATGCTCGGTCGGCCATTACACTAATAGCCGATGGTACCATCGGCTAATATCTTTGTCGACGGTCAACCATCGGACATGTTATGGTCACGATTCGCCTCCCAGAAACTTGATGAAGATAATAGCCGACAGTTACCAGTCGGTTATATATTATGCGAGAGTTAGTGTCTCCCATCGCTTTTGTAATAATAGAAATTAATTATAACCAATAGAACAAATAAATTATGGATTACTATGATGAGGGGATAGCTATAGCAGTTAGCAACATCTCTTTCTAAATTTCCGACCGTCTAAAATATTTCAGCCTATGGAAAATTAGGCCCATTTGGTTTTCTGATTCAGCTCTTGTTATATTTCACCCATGTCAGCCAAAGATATGTAAATCCACATTGTTGTATTTGCATTTAGTTTAAGATGTGTATTTTACACATCCGAGAGATACAATACACTGATAACAGCCAAATAAATTTAGCATTGCAGAGATTTCACCGATTGCAAATAAAAAATACAGTACAAATGTGAATACAATTACAAGATCTAGTGCATCTTGTCTGGATCTGACGAAGGCAAGCTCGAGGCGGACTAATATGGTAGCATGTGAGATAGTTGGCGGCGGAGCCACGCCTTGGCTCCTGGTCCTGGCGGCAGATGACGAACCTCCGGATCCGGCACCTCGGAGATGCACATGTGGCCTGCTCATCTCTCTCTTGGCACTGTCGTCACCTGATCCTACAAAGAAACGAATATTGAGACACACAGAGAGAGAGAGAGAAAGAGAGAAACATGGATCAGAACTACCAACTACGTCTGCTTTCATTTGTTACCATGAATCCAGTCCTGCAAAGACTTTGATCCTGTAGTCGTGGCCGCTGCATGCCCCGGCTATTGACTCCAATTAGGACAAACGGGAATCTGCTGCAATTTAGAAGATCCTACGACAATTGATTAGTAGTTCGAGATGATGAATCCAATCTATGTACGCAAATCAAAGATGAGAGGCCGATTGATTAGCAGTTGAAAAATATGACCATGTGCCAGCCAGACCCACCCGCCATCGATCTGATCTAGCAGCGCCATGACCATGTGTACGAGGAGACAAACCACATACGGTGAATTAATAGCGATGAGATTACCTCGCTGAAGGATCTGGAGAGTCGGCGTGCTCCAGCCTGGTAATAGTAATGCGCATATGGAGATTGGAGCGGCGCCGTCCGTTGGGCTTGGGCAACTTGCACGGCACGACGTTGGTTGAGGACGGGAACATCTCGAGTTCGCAGGAGGGACGTGCGTAGTGGGGGCAAAGATTGGGGCCGCAGATAAGATGAGCACGCAGTTTATATCTTAAAAAAACACGGGGTTTATCCTTCGTTCACGCGCCTAAATATCCATCCGTGCCGTGAGGATCATTTAAATTCGAACCATATGGGTGCGGAGGCCCCGCGTGCGTCTCCAAAAAATTATTTATCTAAGATATAAGATAAATTGAATAATAAACTAAGTAAATATGAAGTATGAGATTATACCCAGATACCAACGTTTACTTGGAATGATTCTGACATTTACATCCATTTTATTTTACTTTCTTTTAATAGTGCACACAGTTGGACATTAGCATAAATAGCTGAGAGTTAGATCCTCCCCGTCAGGCAATGAGCTGTACCGTCGGTTATTAGCAGACATACCCGACAGGGTTTTGATAACCGTCGGTTATGAATGGTACCGTCGGTCATCAGCATATTAGCCGACGGTCTGTCGGTTATCTAAATTCACCGTCGGCTAATATGCTGATAACCGACAGGGGATTGCTAGTAGTGCGCCATTCTTCTCCTCCTCGCCATTCTCATCCTCCTCCTCCTCTTTGCCAAACTCCTCCTGCTCTTCTTTGCGGTACTCGTCCATCGTATAAGACAGGAAATCCAATTCGTTTCTACTTATTTGTACCAAATTTTCTTACTTATTAATGAATTACAGTGTGAATATAATATGTAAAATTAGTAAATTTTCTTAACAACAATGAACTGACGGGATTTGACACTCGATTATATTGAGGTATTCTCTAGTGAGTTTTTATTATTATTGTACGTGCAACATTCTATGTTACAATTAGCACATCTATGTTTACAAACAGCACCTGGGCAGATAAAACTAATGATAAGATTGCTAAACATGTTGTGTAGAATTAAATTTCCTTTAGTTCTGCAGGTAATACTAGTAATGGTAAGATCACATTTCTTTTTTGGATTAATTTGTACGAGGAGATGTGCTATAGCACAGTATTTTTATGTATTCACAGAATTTCTTTTAGTATCTTGAGATGTATTGCAAGATAGTTCTGGATTTTACTTGTCTAACAAATATCTTGAACTACCTTTCATTTTAGAGCACATGTATGACTGCTTCTTACGGGCGAAAATTGAAAATTATAGAACGTATACGGGTTTCTTCCTCTTGACGTGCATTGCTCTTATCTTTCCATGGACGGATATCGTTTTCATGTTCTTAGGTTTCTACTTTTTGTTTACAAATATTCTTAGGTTTCATTTCTACTTTTGTGACCATGGGTACGGGGATCGACGTGGTCGGAGCCTCGGCGGGAGGCCGCGGCAATTGGAGAGCATGCACACGCGCGCGCATCGCCAGTGCCGGGTCCGGCTCTGTACAACGTTCCTGCGCGTGAAGGTATTCTTCTCTTTTGCGGAGAAGCAAAGGTAGGTTTTCCTTTTAAGTTATATACTTACAAATTTACTGGACAGAATACATGGCATCCAATGGCAGGGAAAAAACGAGTCGATCTCCGAGTAAATTTCGCTAGTGCAAGATGAGATGAGGTGATCTCTGTAGGGTTGGCGGCCTCCATAGCGCGTTTGGTTTGGAGCCATCGCAAGCATCATATGTAGGAGAAGAAAGAGCGCAAACTGTAGTCCGAGGTGTGTTACATACAGAATTGTTACAGAATAGAAAAGGAGATGCGGCACTACCTGTTCAGGTCCTCATGAAGTTGGACGTGGCAGATTTCAATGTGTTACAATGCTCTAATTAACCAACGACTGACACACAACATAGTACTAGAACCTTTCTCATTCCGAGAACCTTTGAATAATGCTATTGAGATTAGACATTATCCTGAATCAAATGATCATGGCGCTATTATCATCAGATTGCCAACACCTCTCATTCCTACATACACAACATATACCACAACACACCAGATCGAGATGGTGATACATATAACTCTGGCAATGCTTTTGTATTTGCGTTCATTTTCTAGACTTGATAACTTTGTGTTGCTTTACAATATAATTCGTCGAACTCTATTTATGTGCCAATATGGTACTATTGGTCATGGTTATGGTGGTTTCCTTAACAAATGCCCAAGATGTACCAGTTAGTAGGTAGCATAGATATTGTTGTTTGTTGGTTGTCTTAAATCCTCGAGACTCACGATATAGGTGCACATTTTCTATAAGAAGCACGAAACACATCGGATAGAGAATCATGAATTAGTTATTTGGAAAAGGTTATTTCACTAACATGGATAAATCAGTGAAAACAAAATATTGTAGTCATTAAGAGTTAGCTAGATGTTATTGTTATTTTTTGGCAGCAATCTTCTATGGAAAACTCGTGCCGTTGTATCACCCGACGTGACTATGAGATGAAGAACACTTCCAGTTCAAAAGAAAAACGTGAGATCTAAAGTAACATGGCATGTATCTGGTTCTGAATTAGTAGTATCGATCAAATTTGATTCGGGGTTGTTGGTACCATGTGGTTGCTCTTTTTTGGCACCATTTTCTCACTTGTCCGACACCATTGCAAGAAAATGGATCTCTACACATGGTTTACATGACCATGAACCATGGTGTGGGCATGGGTTCTTTGGGACGAACCGAACATTTCCTACTTCTTGGGGCCAGGCCAAGTTTTCCAAATTGGATATGGTTGCCTCTAGTGTGTGAATGTTGTGATATGTTGTTACTAGTTGATTTATCACCAATATTTTTTTAGATCGAAAGGGACTCTGTCCCCTGTTCCATTACGATGATAATGAAACAACAATTTCCAAAGTAACAGGAAAGATAAAAACTACAGCAAGAGCTTAACGCTCAAAAACTAAAAACTAGAGAAAGTCTCAGCTCATCACAAAAGCCACTGCTCTACAAACTCCGAGGGAGTGCAGCCTAAAGAAACATGGAGCATACCAAAGGACAGACTAAAACACCACATGAACATTCTCCTCCTCATCAGGATGATCTTGGAGATATTCCAGCGATGCCCTCCCCCATAGCTCGATGATGCAGTAGTCTTCCATGTGGAGATCCACTCGAAGCCAGCACATATCATCTTGTCGTGAGCGTTAGAGGATTTTTCAGTCTGTCGATCATCTTCTCCATGAAAAGGGCGATCTTTCCCCCCTCCAGGTCCTTGAATGGTTTCTGCCATATCTTTAGAAAGGAGAGGACCAGACGCCAGACCTGTTTCGTATTAATCCAAGAGGTCTTATTAAAGACAATTCTATTTCTATTATTCCAAATACTCCAAAGGACAGCAGAAGAAAAAACGTTCAAATGAAGATGTTTCTTATTAGCAAGCCATTTGGAAGCAAGAGATTCATAGTCTACAATACTAACACCAAAAACATCCTGCACATCTTTCCAGAGTAAACTAGAGACCAAGCATTCAAAGAATAAATGATGAACATATTCTATTTCTTTGCATAGATTACACTCCAAGGGTTTTGGAATCCCTCTGACTCTAAGATTATCTCTAGTCAAAATATTATTTTGAGAAAATAACTAAAGGAAAATCTGGACCCTGGGTGGAATAAGTAGTTTCCATACAGCAGGGAGATAAACCTGGGTGATACCTCGAAAATTAACCAGAGAGTGCATAGAACTTGAAGAATATCTACCCTTAGATTCATACTGCCAAATTAACTGATCCTCCTCCTCAGAGAATCTAATTGATTGGACAATACCTAAAAGCTCATGCCATTGCAGCATTAATTCCTCAGTAAAAGTTCTTCTAAAGTCACATCTAAGATGTGTACCATCCCATAGCTCAGCTATCGTCTTAGTCTGTTGGTTAGAAATCAAATAATTTTCCCAGAATTGGGTAGCTAAAGTAGAATTGCCAAACCAAATATCTTCCCAAAATCTAACTGATTTACCATTCCCTACATGCCATTTATATCCAATCTCAACCACCCTAGAGGCCCACATGATCCCTTTCCAAAAAGTAGATGGGTGAACATCATGACAACAAAGGATATTAGGTGAGTTAGTCTTATATTTAGCATCTATCACCTTTTTCCATAAAGCCCCCTCTCCTTGAATATATCTTTTCACCCAGGAGCCAAGAAGGCATAAATTTAAATCATGTAGGTTTGGGATACCCAAGCCTCCAAAATCTTTCTTCATGCAAACTAAAGACCAATTAGCTAGATGCAACTTATGATTACCCTCTTCATCATTCCAGAAGAAGTTAGCTAAATGGGAATCTAGGAGTTTCAAAGCCCATTTGGGAAACTTAAAGAAAGATAACAAATAGATAGGGATACTAGAAAGGCAAGCTTGAATAAGCACCTTCTTAGCAGCATAAGACAGAAGTTTACCCCTCCAACCTGTAATTCTATTCAACAGGTTTTCTATCAGAGGCTGCAAGTCTTCTCTCTTCAGCTTCTCAAAGTGAAGTGGAATCCCTAAGTATTTAACAGGGAATTTACCCATGAGGCATTCAAAAATGTCTAGGAAAGGTCTAGTATCTGTCTCAGTCATGTTAATGGGAATAAGCTCACTCTTATGATAGTTAATGCGCATCCTAGGAATCTGCTCAAAACAGGTAAGAATCCATTTTAGATTAACATCTATTGATTCATTAGGTTTTAAGAAGAGAAGTATGGCATCTGCATATTGCAAACAAACAATCCCTCCTAGAATGAAATTAGGACAGAGACCTCTAATGGCTCCACATATAGTCCCCTTAATTCACATCCTATAAAAAACATCAATCATAAGATAGAATAATAGGGGGCAACGGGATCCCCCTGTCTAAGACCTTTACCAGTCAAGAAAAAATCACTCTCAAAATCATTGATTTTAACCCCTACAGAACCTCCCAAAGTAATCTGCTTAATAAATCTAATAAAGATAGGACAAAAACCTCTATTTTCTAAAATCTCAAACAGAAAGTCTAAGTTAACTCTATCATAGGCTTTCTCATAGTCTATTTTAAGAACTAAACCCTGCTTCTTACTCCTGTGTACCTCATGCACAACCTCATGGGAAGTGACCACACTCTCCAGAATAAATCTACCCCTAATAAATGCAGACTGGTTAGGAGAAATTAATCTACCAATAACAGTAGCAAGCCTGTTAGTCAGAACCTTAGTAAAGACTTTAACTGAACAATTCAAAAGAATAATTGGCCTAAACTTTTTCATTGTCCTGGCATCATTCTCTTTAGGGATCAGAGTGATCATAGCAAAATTAAGCCTGAAAATACTTAATTGATCTTCATGCCAAGACTGGAACATAGCAACAAGATCATGCTTAATGATATCCTAGAAAGATTGATAAAACATAAAAAAAATACCATCAGGACCAGGGGCCCCATCAGCATAAGAAGTAAAAACAGCTACTCTAATTTCTTCTTCAGAAAAAATTGCACCTAGATTCAAATTCTCAGCCTCACTCACCTTTTCCTCCTCAGAGAAAAAATCTTGTTTCAACTGAATATTGGGCCTAGGTTCCCAAGCAAAAAGTTCTCTATAATAATCAGTTGCCACTTTAAGCATATCTTTAATATCAGTAACAGGACCATCAGGGCCATCTAAAACATTGATTAATTTCTTCCTCCTACGCTGGTTGGCCACTGCATGAAAATAAGCAGTGTTCCTATCCCCTTCCAGGACATTCCTATCTCTAGATCTTTGTCTTGCTTTAGTCTCCTCTAAAATCCAGTATTTATGGAGCTCAGCATATACAAAGTCTAGCCTACCTCTTTCCTCATCAGACAAAGGTTGAGTATCAGACTTAATATCTAAAATATCATATTCCTCCATCAATTCTCTCCTATTTTTTCTAACAGTTGCCTCTATATTGATGTTCCAACCTTTAGCCAGTTTCCTAAAGAATCTAACTTTGTTTTGCCAAACCTCTACTGGATCATCACTTTATACTTTCAGAGACCAAGCTTTAGTGACAATCTGTCTAAAATCAGGCCTACTAAGCCACCACTTCTCAAATTTAAATCTATTAGGCTTCAGCAAGGTTTTTTCTCCTGAGTCCCAAACAATTGGAGTATGATCACTCCCAATTCTAGTCAAAGCTCTAGCACTAGCTAAAGGAAATTGATCATCAAAACCATTAGTACAGAAATCCTATCTAATTTACACATAATGGGTTCAACTTGATTATTACCCTAAGTATAAGATCTACCGGAGAAACCAATCTCCATAAGGGCCCACAAATCAACCCAAACATTAAACTTATCCACCCATTTATAATCTACATTCCTAGAAGACTTATCATCAGGGGATCTAATAAGATTGAAATCACCCCCAATCATAGCAGGGCCATCCCAACCTATAAAAAGATCATGGAGCTCAGAAATAAACTCTTGTTTTTTTCCTCATAAGCAGACCCATAAACAGTAGTAATTCTACAAATGAAAGCAGTAACTTTATTCTTAAGTACAACACTAACAGAAAAGGATCTAATATCCCAAGACACAACATCAAAAAGATCTAGATTAACATCAACTAAGATGCCACCAGCAGTTCCCTGAGAAGGGAGAAAATTCCAGGAAAAATTTCTATTCCCTAAAAGATTCTTCAAGAAAGAATTACTAAAACTATATTTCTTAGTTTCCTGAAAACCAATATAGTCTACTTTAAGAGGTGAGATATTCTCAGAAATAAACATTTGTCTACCAGGAGCATTAAGACTCCTACTGTTCCAAAAGAGACTAATCATGACTTCTTTTTCCTGGGGTGCTTGCCCCGAGATTTATTTAAGACTTCTATCCATCCCTCTGCCACATCCTCTTCAGTAGAAGAGCTTGTACACAGAGGAGAACTATGCAAAGCTGAAGGGAATATGCCCTGACAGGCAATAATAAAGTGTTTATTATGTGTATTCCAAGTATATGATAGATGTTTATTTTGCATGCTATAATTGTATTAATACGGAAACGTTAATACATGTGTGTTTAATAAACAAACAGAAAGTTCCTAGTTATGCCTCTCTCATAAACTAGCTCATTGATTAACAAGATGATCAAGGTTTCCTGATCATGGACATTGGATGTTGTTAATAACGGGATCACAACATTAGTGTAATGGTGTGATGAACATTCATCCGAAGTATAGCATTACGATCAAAGTCATTGAGTTTATATTGCTATAACAACTTACGAAGTGATCCTAATCCTTAGACCATGAGATCATGTCAATCACTAACACCGGAAGAGTTTCTTGATAACATCAAACGTCACACCGTAACAGGGTGATTATAAAGATGGATTCAGAACTAATAAAGTGTTATGTTGAGGCTCATGGATCGAGAGTGGAATTTGTTCATCCCGATGACGGATAGATATACTCTGGGCCCTCTCGGTGATATCACATTGATTAGCTTGCAAGCAAGTGATTTGATCACTAGAATGTTATATCACAGGAACAAGAAAAGAGTGCATGTCGGTAACGAGATCAAACTAGGTATGGAGATACCGATGATCGAATCTCGGACATATAATATATCGTGAAACAAAGGGATTAAGATACTAGCGTAAAAGGTTCCGACGATCACAAGAAAGTCATCGTTGAATGTGTGGGAGTCAGTATGGGTCTCCAGATCCCGCTTCTGATTATTGATCCGAGAGGGGTCTCGATCATGTCCGCATTATTCACGAACCGTAGGGTGACACACTTAAGAGACACCGACATCCAATTGGAGCAAATGTTTCATGCCGAAAGAATGAACAAGCGCAGGAATTTATTTCACTAGATACCGAAACAGGTTTTCGGGTGAAATTGCATAAAGTGGTTATGCATGTGAAATAGAATTCTAGCAAGGGGTTATTTGTGAATGTTTGTCATTAAAGTAATTGAGAAAATTCTGAATAAAATAAAAGAGTTTTATTTAATGAGAGTTTGCATTAAATTTGGTGGAAATTTAATGGGAATTTGAGTGGACTTTTGAGTGGAGGGATTTTAAAGGGCATTTTGTGAGTGGAGTGTCCACCCACATGAAGAGGGGAGGGAAAGGGGGCAGCCCCCATGCGCCGGCCACCCCCTTGGGGTTCCCCCCCCTCCTCCTATAAAAGGAGCCCCCCTCCTCACTTGTCTCACACACCTCCTCGTGAAGGATCTCTCTCCCCCTCTAGAATTTATTCCCCATGGTCTCGGACTAGCGAGATACATGTTCCCGGTGGCTATTCGGCAAGAAAGAGTTGTGCTTCTGCTGCATCGCTGGAGCGAGGAGGCGGAGGTTGCTCGGTGCCTCGAACGTGTGTGCGAGCACGGATGCGCTGCTGATTTGCGGCGCTAGGACTTCCTCTCGATCTTGAGATCGGCAAGAGATCGTCTACATCAACCACGAGTTGAACTCGTCAAGCTTTGTCGGTCTTCAAGGATATGTTCTCTACGGATATACATCCGCCCGTTGTTTGTATCTAGTAGATAGATCTTGGTTTATAGTTCACATCGTAGGAAAAATTTTGTTTTCTATGCTGCGAACCCTACAGTGGTATCAGAGCCGGATCTATGCGTAGATACTTTACACGGGTAGTACACATATGAGTATGTGGGCGATGATGATCATGTTGTTGCTCCTTTGTTGTAATTTTGGATATTGGTGTCATAGTGGGATGAAGCGGCCCGGACAAACTTTACATGTCCTCGCACATGAGACCTGTTCCACGCTTGACATGCAACTAGTTTGCATAAGTGGCTAGCGGGTGTCTGTCTCTCCTACTATAGTCAATATCTATTTTGCAAGCGAGTTGTCAACAATTTGATTATCCTCGTTGTGGTTCATGTTCGTAGGTAAGAACGGTTCTATCTCGAAAGCCCTAAGCCACGTAAAACTTGCAATGGATAAATTAGAGGCGTCTAGTTTAGATTGTTGCTGGGCTAGTGTTATGATATGGTAGTGTTGTAAGTAGAAGTATGAGATGATACTCTTACAACACACATAGCGTGTAAAATCCATAGACCTTGGATTTACACATATAGGTATGATAGTGATCATACCACGATGCACATGATAGAGATCATCTGCGGGAACCATATCATTTCACTAATAAACATATGATGTTTGATAGCATCTTATATTGCTTGTTTAGCGCTTTTTTAGCATAATAAGATGATCCCTCATTTAAATATCAAGATAAGAATGTGTTCTTCCTTTAGTATGCACCGATTATGTTTTCGTCGCTCCAAGACATCACGTGATGATCGGGTGTTCTTGGATCCACGACCATATTTCGGGTGTAAAACAGTTACACACGCGAATACTAAGGTTCTAACTTGGCGAGCCTAGCATGTACAGACATGGCCTCGGAACACGGACCGAAAGGTTAAGCATGAGTCATATAGTTGATATGATGCCCATTTTATACTCGCCTTTGAAGGTATACTGACTCACGTGATGATCGGACTTGGTGTAGTGGATTTGGTTCATGTAATCACCAAAAAGGCACGAGGGATGTCGTTTTTGAGTGGGAGTTCATTCATAATAGGGATTATTTGAACTCAATCTATCATACACTTAGTCTAAACTTTACAAATTCTGTTGTAGATGGCACCACCTGCTTTTAATTTCAATGTGTTCATGGAGAAAGAGAAACTAGCAACGAACGGTAGCAACTTTACCGAATGGGCCATGAATTTGAGGATTCTCCTCTGCTGCTGCACAAAAGCAATATGTGCTAGAAGCGCCGTTAGGCCCCCCACCTTTAGATGATGCCCCTGACGAGGAGAAGAATGTCTATCAGACTCGTCAGGAGGACCACAACTTAGTTCATTGCGGCATATTGTATGGGCTAGAGCCGGAACTTCGAAAGCGTTTCGAAAACGACAATGCATTTGATACAATGGGTGAGTTGAAAATGATTTTTGACACACATGCTGCTGTAGAGAGATACAACGCTTCAGAAAAGTTTTTTAGCTGCATGATGGAAGAGCACAGCTCCGTTAGTGAGCATGTACTCAAGATGTCGGGTTACACCGATAAGCTTGTGTCCTTGGGAATATCGATTCCCATTGACTTAGGCATCCATCGTGTTCTGCAGTCTCTGCCACCTAGCTATAAGAGCTTCGTGATGAACTATAATATGCAAGGCATGAAGAAGTTTCTCCCCGAGCTTCTGTCAATGCTTAAAACTGCAGAAGTGGAGATCAAAAAGGAACATCAATTGTTGATGATCAATAGGAACACTGGTTTAAAGAAAGACAAGAAGGGAAAACGGAAGGGAAGTAAGGGCGGCAAGCCTATTGCCGCGCCTGAAAAGAAACCCCGAGTTGGACCTAAGTCTGATTCCGAGTGCTACTATTGTAAGGGGACTGGCCACTGGAAGGGCAACTGCCCCAAGTATCTGGCAGACAAGAAGGCCGGCAAGGCAAACAAAGGTATATATGATATACATGTTATTGATGTGTACTTGACTAGTGCTCGCAGTAGCACCTGGGTATTTGATACCGGTTCAGTTGCTAATATTTGTAACTCGAATCAGGGGCTGCGAAACAAGCGACCGCTAGCAAGGGGTGAGGTCAAGATGCGTGTCAGCAATGGATCAAGCGTTGATGTGATCGCCGTCGGAACGCTGCCTCTCCACTTGCCGTCGGGATTAGTTATAAACTTGAATAAATGTTATCTGGTGCCTGCACTGAGCATGAACATTGTATGTGGATCGTGTTTGATGCGAAGTGGTTATTCATTTAAATCCGAGAACAATGGTTGTTCCATTTATAGGAATGAAATCTTTTATGGTCATGCACCGATGATGAATGGTTTATTTCTATTAGATCTCGATGATAATGTTACATATATTCATAATGTTGATGCTAAAAGGATTAAACTTAAGGATGATATATCCGCATATATGTGGCACTGCCGTCTAGGTCATATTGGCGTTAAACGCATGAAGAAGCTCCATTCGAATGGACTTTTGGAATCACTTGATTATGAATCATTTGATACATGTGAGCCATGCCTTATGGGCAAGATGATTAGAATGTCGTTTTCCGGTTCAATGGAACGGGCGACAGATTTATTGGAAATCATACATTCTGATGTATGTGGTCCAATGAGTGTGTCGGCGCGAGGTGGATATTGTTATTTTGTTACTTTCACGGATGATTTGAGTAGATACGGTTATATCTACTTGATGAAACACAAGTTTGAAACCTTTGAAAAGTTCAAGGAATTTCAGAATGAAGTGGAAAATCATCGTAATAGAAAGATCAAATTTCTACGGTTCGACCGTGGAGGTGAGTATCTAAGTTACGAGTTTAGCACTCACATGAAAGAGTGTGGAATTGTTTCACAACTCACACCTGCCGGAACACCACAGCGAAATGGTGTGTCGGAACGTCGTAATCGTACTTTATTAGATATGGTTCGATCTATGATGTCTCTGACGGACTTGCCGTTGTCATTTTGGGGTTATGCACTAGAAACTGCTGCATTCACTTTAAATCGGGCACCATCTAAATCCGTTGAAAAGACACCGTATGAATTATGGTTTGGAAACAAACCTAAGCTGTCATTTCTTAAAGTTTGGGGATGCGATGTTTATGTGAAGAAACTTCAACCGGATAAACTCGAACCCAAAGCGGAAAAATGCGTCTTCATAGGATACCCTAAAGAAACTATTGGGTATTCCTTCTATCACAGATCCGAGGGCAAGGTTTTTGTTGCCAAGAATGGATCCTTTCTAGAGAAAGAGTTTCTCGCGAAAGGTGTGAGTAGTCGGAAGGTAGAACTCGAAGAGGTTGTGGAACCTTCTCTTCAAAGTATGGCGAGTAGCGCAGCGCCGGAAGTTGTTCCGGAGTTGGATCCACCTGTTGAAGAGGGAACTAATGATAATGATCATGAAACTCCAAAAGAGAGTACTATCGAACCTCGCAGGTCAAACAGGACGTGTGCAGCTCCCGAGCTGTACGGAAATCCTGTCATGAATTTCATGGTTGATGAAAATGATGACCCTGCGACGTATGAAGAAGCGATGATGAGCCCGGATTCCAACAAATGGTTAGAAGCCATGAAATCCGAGATGGAATCCATGTATGAAAATCAAGTTTGGAACTTGGTGGAATTACCTCACGACCGAAAGGTCGTGGAGAACAAATGGATTTTCAAAAGGAAAACTTATGCTGATGGTAATGTGACCGTCTATAAAGATCGACTTGTCGCAAAGGGGTTTCGGCAAATTCAAGGAGTTGACTACGATGAGACTTTCTCTCCCGTAGCGATGCTAAAGTCAGTTAGGATTATGTTAGCAATTGCTGCATATTTCGATTATGAGATATGGCAGATGGATGTTAAAACCGCGTTTCTCAATGGTAATATTGAAGAAGAGTTGTATATGATACAACCAAAGGGTTTTGTCGATCCTAAGGATGCTAACAAGGTGTGCAAGCTTCAGCGATCCATCTATGGATTGAAGCAAGCATCACGAAGTTGGAATCTCCGCTTTGATGAGGTGATCAAAGAGTTTGGATTTGTCCAAACTTATGGAGAAGCTTGTATTTACAAGAAAGTGAGTGGGAGCAATGTGGCATTTCTGATATTATATGTGGATGACATATTATTGATCGGAAATGATATAGATCTTTTAAACAGTGTTAAAAGTTATCTAAACAGCAAATTTTCAATGTAGGACCTAGGTGAAGCGTCATACATATTAGGCATAAAGATCTATAGAGATAGATCTAGGCGCCTAATAGGGCTATCGCAAAGTACATACCTTGAAAAGATTTTAAAGAAGTTTAAAATGGAAGGAAGTAAGAAGGGGTTCTTACCTATGTTGCAAGGCAATACATTGAGTAAGCCTCAAAGTCCGGCTTCGGCGGAAGAAAGAGAGATAATGAACAAAGTCCCCTATGCTTCAGCCATAGGCTCTATAATGTACGCCATGCTATGTACAAGACCGGATGTGGCACATGATATTAGTTTGGCTAGTAGGTACCAATCGGATCCAGGTTCGGAACACTGGTTAGCGGTCAAGAATATCCTTAAGTACTTACGAAGAACTAAGGATATGTTTCTTGTGTACGGAGGTGAAGAAGAGTTCGTCGCTAAGTGTTATGTCGACGCTAGCTTTGACACCGATCCGGATGACTCTAAGTCTCAATCCGGATACGTATTTCTCATGAATGGCTGAGCGGTTAGTTGGAGGAGCTCCAAACAACCTGTGGTAGCGGGATCAACAACGGAGGCCGAATATGTTGCTGCTTCAGAAGCGGCTCAGGAAGCAGTTTGGATGAAGGAGTTCATATCCGAACTAGGAGTGGTGGCAAACGCGTTGGACCCAATGGTGATCTATTGTGACAACAATGGTGCCATTGCCAATGCCAAAGAGCCAAGGTCTCACAAGCATTCCAAGCATATTAAGCGCCGGTTTCACTCCATCCGCGAGCATGTCAAGGATGGAGATATAAAGATTTGTAAAGTACATACGGATCTCAATGTAGCAGATCCTTTGACTAAAACTCTCCCTAGAGCAAAACATGATCAACACCAGAACTCAATGGGTGTTAGATTTATCACTATGTAACTAGATTATTGTCTCTAGTGCAAGTGGGAGACTGAAGGGAATATGCCCTGAGAGGCAATAATAAAGTGTTTATTATGTGTATTCCAAGTATATGATAGATGTTTATTTTGCATGCTATAATTGTATTAATACGGAAACGTTAATACATGTGTGTTTAATAAACAAACAGAAATTTCCTAGTTATGCCTCTCTCATAAACTAGCTCATTGATTAACAAGATGATCAAGGTTTCCTGATCATGGACATTGGATGTTGTTAATAACGGGATCACAACATTAGTGTAATGGTGTGATGAACATTCATCCGAAGTATAGCATTACGATCAAAGTCATTGAGTTTATATTGCTATAACAACTTACGAAGTGATCCTAATACTTAGACCATGAGATCATGTCAATCACTAACACCGGAAGAGTTTCTTGATAACATCAAACGTCACACCGTAACAGGGTGATTATAAAGATGGATTCAGAACTAATAAAGTGTTATGTTGAGGCTCATGGATCGAGAGTGGAATTTGTTCATCCCGATGACGGATAGATATACTCTGGGCCCTCTCGGTGATATCACATTGATTAGCTTGCAAGCAAGTGATTTGATCACTAGAATGTTATATCACAGGAACAAGAAAAGAGTGCATGTCGGTAACGAGATCAAACTAGGTATGGAGATACCGATGATCGAATCTCGGACATATAATATATCGTGAAACAAAGGGATTAAGATACTAGCGTAAAAGGTTCCGACGATCACAAGAAAGTCATCGTTGAATGTGTGGGAGTCAGTATGGGTCTCCAGATCCCGCTTCTGATTATTGATCCGAGAGGGGTCTCGATCATGTCCGCATTATTCACGAACCGTAGGGTGACACACTTAAGAGACACCGACATCCAATTGGAGCAAATGTTTCATGCCGAAAGAATGAACAAGCGCAGGAATTTATTTCACTAGATACCGAAACAGGTTTTCGGGTGAAATTGCATAAAGTGGTTATGCATGTGAAATAGAATTCTAGCAAGGGGTTATTTGTGAATGTTTGTCATTAAAGTAATTGAGAAAATTCTGAATAAAATAAAAGAGTTTTATTTAATGAGAGTTTGCATTAAATTTGGTGGAAATTTAATGGGAATTTGAGTGGACTTTTGAGTGGAGGGATTTTAAAGGGCATTTTGTGAGTGGAGTGTCCACCCACATGAAGAGGGGAGGGCAAGGGGGCAGCCCCCATGCGCCGGCCACCCCCTTGGGGTTCCCCCCTCCTCCTATAAAAGGAGCCCCCCTCCTCACTTGTCTCACACACCTCCTCGTGAAGGATCTCTCTCCCCCTCTAGAATTTATTCCCCATGGTCTCGGACTAGCGAGATACATGTTCCCGGTGGCTATTCGGCAAGAAGGAGTTGTGCTTCTGCTGCATCGCTGGAGCGAGGAGGCGGAGGTTGCTCGGTGCCTCGAACGTGTGTGCGAGCACGGATGCGCTGCTGATTTGCGGCACTAGGACTTCCTCTCGATCTTGATATCAGCAAGAGATCGTCTACATCAACCACGAGTTGAACTCGTTAAGCTTTGTCGGTCTTCAAGGGTATGTTCTCTACAGATACACATCCGCCCGTTGTTTGTATCTAGTAGATAGATCTTGGTTTATAGTTCACATCGTAGGAAAATTTTTGTTTTCTATACTGCGAACCCTACAAAAGCATCATTAGAACTACTAGATTCATCAAAAGTAATATCTACCCCTATACTATCAGTTAAGCTTTCTATAGTAGTGACAGAGAGCACAAAGAAAGGATTTGTAGACATTATACCTTTCATGCTCTTAGGAACTTCCAAATTAGTAACCTTCTTCAGATCCATGGCTTTTTCTAGGATGGTCTTAGATCTATCCACTCTAGAGCTCTGCCTAGTTGGTTGCACAGGCCCCCATTGCTTCTGTTTCTTAGCAGCTTTCTGAAAGATAGTCAAATCCTCTTTTTCCCTTACTACCAGGTCCTTAAAACTTGGCATGATGTCATCAGGGAGAGCACCCACCTGATCAACCACCATATGTGGTGATTCCAATACTTCCTTTTGAGAGAAATCCAACTCCTCAGACTGACCATCTAACCAGAATCTCTGAGCTTCTTCTTCATCCCAGGAGCCAGAGGTGTTTTATCCCAGATAAAGTTCCCTTCGGTATCCACAAGTCCTCTTTGCACTAGCAATTGAAAAACAACACTAGAGCTATTGGGAGAATCAACAGCCATTCTGACCCTGTTAGAAGACTTCCTCCCATCTCTAGCAGGAAGGCTACCACTTGCAAGTGAAGCAGCACCATTCCCAGACAGACCCACTTGACCACCATTACCAGTCTGTCCAGTTGAGTCATCTTCATTACTTTTATCTTTCCCACCTTGATCATCAACCCCTAAGTTCCCTGTCTCCTCAATCAATGGAGCAGCAGCATCCAAAGTGAATCCTAACTGAAAAAGCTGATCCTGGAAATTAAAGAGCCTACTAGCAGGGAGTTTGGTTGGATCCTTACATTTGATGCAGACCCTAACTTCTTTAGCATTGTTTCTAAAAATACTGGGCCAATCAACCTCTTCTAAGATGCCACATGTTGAGACAGCCTGATCCAATGTGTTCCACTCACACCACTTGGTCTACAAACCAATGATTATCACCCAAATCTTCTTCAAAACTTCAACTGGCTCAGGATCATCACTCCAAGATTCCACTTTGACCCAAACCCCTAGTTTAGAAACACCAAACTTTGGATACCCAATCACTTGTTCCACCACAATATGTGGGGGGAACTTGACCAGTAAAGTGTTCTCAGAGCCTAATTCTCTAATCTGCCAGGGCCAGTTAGTCTTGTATATCTTAGAAAACTCAGCAGCTAATTCTTGTTCAGACAATGAGCCTTCTTCCACCAGCACAATCCCACAATTTTTAGTAGAGGCAATGGGATTCATCACATTTTCAGGCATCTCAATATGATAGAATCCCAAACCTGGAGCACCACTACCTACATACTTTGCCACCTGGTGTGGCCTCTTCCTCACTGGACACTTATCCACAAGATGTGCGGAACTTTTACAGATGAAGCAAACTAGAGTTTTCTCACAGCTAGCTTGCACATGGCCAGGTTCTCCACAACACTGGCAGATAGCATTGACATAATTCCACCGAGCACTGACATTTTGTGGTAAAACAATTTCCTTCTGACCAACAGACTGCTTCTTCTTGCCTTTCTGTTGACCCTGGGTTTTTGTTTTTTCACCCTGCTCACCACCCCTGGGAAATTTGCTGCTGGAGAGGAGCAATCCACTCATTTGACTGCATCCCAAATTGCTGTTGGGGTGGGAAAGGAGGTAAGGGGTTATTGAACCCCCAAGGAGGTGGCATGTTACCTGGGGGAAACCCAAATGGAGACTGGTGGGGGAAGAACTGTGGGTTGAATTGCCCAAACTCATAGGGATTCTGCACAGGATGTTGCTGCTGCTGCATCTGAGGCTGCCCAACTTGCTGCATCTGCCAGTTTTCCTGGCCACTGTTTCCTCCCCTCCTTTTTTCCTTTGCCTCCTCTACCTCGATCTCCCATCTCCAAAGCACCTGAAGCTTCAAAAACAGTAGAATCTTCAAGTCCTAGACACTGTAATCCAGATGTAAGCTGTAGGGGTTCGTAGCATGGAAAACAAAAATTTTCTATCGCATACAAACAAACAAGCCAAGATCTATCTACTAGATTGTAGCAACGAGTCGATGGTATAACTTACCCTCGAAGATTCCAAAGCGTTTAACGAGAGCGGATTCTCGTGGGTGATGTAGTCGTACTCTTTCCGATCTCAAGATCGTGTAGACGATCCTTCCGGCGCCACGTTCCGGCAGCGCTCCCGCAGTCGGTCACACGTTCGGTACTCGACGAAGACCTTCCTCTCCCTTGTTCCAGCAGGCAGCGGAGGTTGTAGCACTCTCCTCGCGATTCCGGCAGCACAACGGCGTGGTACCGGAAGTAGAGGGGAAATCCCGCAGGGCTTCGCCTTAAGCCGGTGCGAGTATGGTGGAGCTTATGAGAGAGGCTATTAGTGGTCTAGTAATTAGACACACCAATTAGAAGGCTCTAAACCAATTAGAAGGCTCTAAACCGTTGGCTAAAGCAATTAGAAGCTCTAATCCAAAACGGCTCTAAACCGGAGATCTAGAGGTGAAAGTTGTGTGTCTAGGAGGGGAGCCCTGCCCCTCCTTATATAGGTGGGAGGGGGCTGGCGCGCCATGGGGAGGAGACCCTCCCCAACTCGGTTTGGAGCTCCTCCTCTTTCCCACCTTCCAATTTTGGCCGTTTGACTTTTCAAACTTGCCGTTTGACTTTTCAAACTAGGATTTGATTTAATCCCTTATTTGGAACAGCGATAACACTAAGTACATGATGCAATCATTCCAACATGTAATGACACATTCATGTACCCCTCCCCCCCCCCCCCCCCCCCCCCGGAGTGCCGGACAATCCGGAACCTTCTAGAACATTCCCGATGAAAACACCGGAATCATCCCCGAACTCCGAAACGGGACTTTCCTTATATGAATCTTATTCTCCGGACCATTCCGGATCACCTCGTGATATCCCGGATCCCATCCGAGACTCCGAACAACATTCGGTCTCTTTCTCATAATACCATAACTACTCAAACAACGTCGAATCCTTAAGTGTGTCTCCCTACGGTTCGTGAATTATGCGGACATGATCGAGACACTTCTCCGAACAATAACCAATAGAGGAATCTGGAAATTCATATGGCTCCCACATATTTCTACGATTACTTTGCGATCGAATGAACCACTTACATACGATACCAATTTCCCTTTGTCTCACGATATGTTACTTATCCGAGGTTATGATCGTCGGTATCTCTGCATACCTAGTTCAACCTCGTTACTGACAAGTACTCTTTTCTCGTTCCCGTGATATGTGATCCCTTGTGACCAAGTCACATGCTTGCAAGCTAATTGGATGACATTCCACCGAGAGGGCCCAGAGTATATCTATCCGTCATGTGGATGGACAAATCCCACTCTTGATCCATGTGTCTCAACCAATACTTTCCGAACACTCAATGCCACTTTTATAACCACCCAGTTACGGTGTGGTGTTTGATGTCATCAAAGCATCCATCCGGTAAAGGTGATATGCATGATCTCATGGTCGAAGGAATTAGGTTACTATGTATCAGAAAGCATATAGCAATTGAACTAATGAAATGACTTGATCTTTATGCTACGCTTATCTATAGGAGTATGTCCACCATATCATTCTCCTAACGATATGATCTTGTTGTTGATAACATCTCAATGTTCATGATAGGGAAACCACAATCATTAATCAACCAACAAGCTAGTGAAGTATAGAGGCTATACTAGGGACTTCAAATTAAGTTTACAAATCACACAAGTATCAATGTTTCCTTGTTAATACTATTATAGCATGAATGTAAACATTTATCATAAACACAAAGATATAATAATAACCACATTTATTATTGCCTCTAGGGCATATCTCCAACATAAGCTCAACCACCGCCGCCACAATGAGGGGGGAGGAATAAGCTCTAGGGTTTGTGCCCCCTGGTTCTTATAAGTGGGGGCAGGTGGTCTCTTGTGTATGGGTGGTTGCTGTTGCTTCTGGTGGCACATGGGCTGCAAGGGGGGAATCCATAGTTGAGAAAAGAAGCCCCCCATGCCTCCATCTGTAAAGCAATCTTCCATCCCATCCACCTCAACCACCTTACTTTTCCATAAACTGATTTTCCTACACTGTCCTTTTCTGACCCTGGAAATTTTCGGCTCCCGCCAACCTTCGGGCTCCACTAACCATACTGAACTTACTGCAACGATTTCAGAACCTTGCTGAAGAGAGTTAGTTGCAGATTGAGATCCAATAATCCCACTGCTGCCCCTATTTCCTTCCTCGAGAACTCCTGCACCATCGAGACCGGGTTGCAAAGCTTCAGGAGAGGACTGCGTATTTTCTGCTCTAATCTCGAGAATGGGGAAGATGCTCTCCTTGGCCTTCCTCGCTTTGTCCCCTTCCTCTCCACTCTGACCACCCGCGAAATCAGCGTCGGGGCTGATTCGTTGTTCAGACCGATTTTGCTTAGGGATTTGGTTTTCCGCTTCACCCTGGCCCACCGCCCCATAACTGGTTTCCCATCCACTTGCTTCAATGATGATGGGGGCAAAGGAGCCCATATAGAGGTCAAAGCTTCTAGAACCTAATGCCCAGGAAGATTCCTTACCGAGCGGCGTTGTCAAGCTCCCCAAACAGGGTCGGAAACTATGCTCCCCGAACACCCCATCCGGTCCTCGTTCGAGCTCGCCTCTCTCCGATCCCGCGCCCTGATCCGTTCCGCCGCCCTTCTCATCGGAGCATCCATCCACGGGGATCGCCAGGGTCAGACGCCGAGCAACCCCAGATCGGATATCGATATGACGGGTTATCGGCGGGACGCTCGAGAGCTCACCGGCGACGCGAAAAGGCGAGGTGGGTGAAGTGGAGTAGGGTGCTCGAGCATCCAGCCCGTGCTCCTTGGGTAAGGGCCCTCGGGGGCCGCCATGAGGGGGAGGGAGGCCCCCGCCATGAACAGGACCTTTGCGCTCCACGGGAGGGAACGTGTCGGAACGCGTCATCTCCTCCCCATCCAGCCTGAACTTTGATGCCCCATCCATAGAGATCGACAACGAGCAACAGAAAGGGCTCGTTGATACCCATTTATCACCAATATACATCGTGGAGATTCATTACGTTACAATGTATAATATTCAGAATAAATCCAAGCTTGTCATTATTACCCGTGGAGAGTTTGGAAAGTGCTGGGTCAGTTGACTTGTTAACTAGGAAAATTCATGGGCAATCCATGTTCGGGTAGACCTGTACTAGTATGGTTGTAGTGTTCCGAGCAGTCCGTAGCGCGTTCGGTTTGGACTTTGTATGATTTTGTTTTGTGCCGTGCGCAGCCTATATATATATACTCCGAGAGAAGAGAGGGCAAGCTGCAGGGCGTGTCTCGTGTTCGTCCCGTAGTGGTTGTGTCCTCTCCATCGTGTTCCTCTTGACCCTTCCTCCTCATCAGTGAGGCAGAACGCCGAACGCCCGAACCCAGCCGCCCCGAAATTCCTGGCGTCGCCGGCCGACTCACGCTTGTCGACGCTGGATCGAGGCCTCCCGCCGCTTAATAAATCTCCCCTCCTCCTTTTTCACGCCCTCCGCTGCCGATTTCTCCTCGCCACGGCCCTAACCGAGGACTAGATCGACGCCGCCGCCGTCGCCGCAACGACCTACCCGCCGCCCGATTTACGCCCCTGGCTTCTCTTCCCCGCGTCGCCGCATCCCGAATCTGGCGTTGCACCTCGTACACCTCGCTCGCTCAGAATCGAGGGTTGCAGCGTATCTGGCGTTGATCTTCCAAATCGATCGACGCCTGATTTCTATCTATAAAAATGAAGGTACATGGTTCATTACCTCCGCAAATAATTCTCGTCGACCAGGGTTGTACGCTCTCAGAGATTGAAAAGAGGATACGGAAACTCAGTAGAAGAGCCAATAGGAGTACTAGGAGATTTTCAATCGAATCCGTGCCCGCCGGCTTAAACATGGAAGATGAGCTAAAGCTAGTGAGCAACAGAGCTAGGCTTCTGTCTTGTCTTTTCAATGGTGATATCAAATGGATCAACAGGAAGAAAGGAGAGCTGGTACAGGAGTTGATCGACAGGGGATTTGATCCCATCCCAATCCCAATGCCCGTTGCCACAGGAGAGGATGAAGATGATGATGAGGAAAGTGCCGCCGAAGAGGCAACTGGTTACGAGTATCTCACCCGTATACCGGTTTGTAGTTTTGACGAAGATGCCCTGCACGATCTTCTGAAGAGGAAATCTGAGCTTGAAGAGATCATGAGAAGCGCTACACCACTGTATCGTGGGCTGACAGGTCTGAAGATATCTGAAAAGGAACCAACTGTAAGTATACTTGTACCCTGTAATATGTCACTTGATGCTCTATATTTAGTTTTTTTTTGCTTAATAATTAGCGTTGTTACAGATGGTTGATGCAAATTACGAAGAAGGCCAATCAGGTAGTGAGATTTGGAAGGACGTCGTTGCCAAAGACAATAATGTGTTGGAGGCATCACCCAGGAGACAACATAAAAGGGTTGCAACCGAGTCTCTTGAGGTACATATCTTAGTTCAGATTATCCATTGCTACTCGTTTTCACTATAAACTAATACTGTATAACTTTTTGTAGATTATCGGTTGGACAAGACATTTTTTATAGTTGTGTGTAATGTATTTACTGCTTTGACAAGTCAATCTAACCATGTTCATAGGAAAGTGCAATGCTCATCGATGATGATGAAGCTCCTGAACTGGAAGAACGTCCAGTTGAGGAACAGATCATACAAATGCAACAAAGAAAGAAGCGGAGGATTAAACAAAGGAAATTGTTAGCCTAAGACATCAGGTAAAGATTTTTGACAGGTAGCACGGAAGATGAACGATATCTTCACGGGCCTGCAGCTGAACTACTGAGCCTGGTAGGATAAAACCTGGATAGAGTTAGCACGAGGGTTATTCTGTGTATTAGAGATTTAGCACAGGTTCTACAAGTATTTGATAAGAAGCACGTCGCCCAATCTTGCTCTAAACCAAGTAAAAAAATGATGAATTTGTTCTGCCTTTGGCTGTGAATTGTATTTGAATCTGTGTCAGATTATTGTACTGGCATATGCACACAACACTACATGCGCACAACACCTGCACATGTCCACCTCAAGATCCTAGTGTTTTTCCTAATGACACACACGCTAGAGTGACGGTAGATAAATCTGCCAAAACTCACGAAAATGCAGCTGAACATATGGAGGAGTGAATTGATGCGGGTGGTGGGTAGAGTCAATCAGTTTGCAAGAACAATACCCTCCCACATGGGCCAACAAATCAAGTGCCATAATTATGGCAAGATCTGGTAACATACGAGTCTGACATGTGAGGAGGTTTGTCAAGAGAATTTGACATCTGATAATAGCACCGATTAAACAAACAATAGCATCACGAATGTGTCACAGTTTTTAGCGATGCTTGATTTCATCTGGGAATTTTCCTTTTACTCCCTCCGTTTTAAAATATAAGATGTTTTAGCTTTATGAATGAAATGTATCTAGACTTGTTTTAGTACATAGATTCACTCAACTTTAGGATAAATCTACATACTAAAAGAAGTCTAGATTCATATTATTCACAAATCTAAAACATCTTATATTTTGAAATAGAGGGAGTAGTTAACAACACATTGGAACACTGTTCTCAATATTGTAAAAGCTCATTCATGCTCACACATGAGGAAAATCAAAACTACTTGACTCCACAGGCAAATCACACCAACGCGGTAGCTACACATAACGCTTGCGAATCTAGAGATTTGCTGCTTGACAAAACGTTGGGGGCACGCATGACACATAACCCCACCATCGATAGATAATCAAGTTGTGATGGCAGAGGCAAAGATAGAGATTAGGTAATTGTGACAAGTGAGCAAGTAAGAATACTGCTCGTGGTGGATCCCTTACCAAAAAAATATTGCCACTAGCATCTTGTATTTTTTTTTCGTTCACCTGTCACCTCCCTCATATTGCATCCGCGGTGGTTTCGCTTCTCGCTGATGCAAAATGGCTTAAAGACCCAAAGATGAGCAGTCTTGGTAATTATTATGCTAGCCACCGGATTGACAACGCCTCTTAGTGACGCTGATGTTGATACTACTACATGCATGGTCTGATGCTGATGTGTATGACTTCGGCAATATATTTCATATTTTGATTGTTATTATTAATAGCTTTGTGTTTATTTACTATATAGCTCCTCGATCTGTATGGTTGTATAGATCTTACCAACTACCTCGATCAATATCAAAGATTTGGTTGTACTAGCTACATTCAGAAGTATAGGTTTGTGTACACATCAGGGGCCGCATCATGTTTATATACTCCGAGTATAATTCGACAGGTATACAAGTGGCCGGTCAATCTACTCCGTTATCAAGTTAGCTAATGACCCTAACTAACTATAGCTAGGATGGTACATATCTAACATTACCCAACCATATGAATCGAAAGTGCGGTTGGGATTGTTTCTAAACCGCCAAAACATTTAATTTCGATCAAAGGTTTGGATAATGCATCTGCAACCTGATGCATTGTAGTGAAAAACTAGATCATGAAGACGCGCGTTGCCGCGCCCGCCCATATTTAAAGAAAAGATAGATATTGTATAGAAACATATGGATAGTTCCACCTTTAGTGAATGAAAAGAATTAAGACATGTGAATGTTTTGTCTTGTTTTTTTTTTTGCGAAAAAGGAGCTGATATTTAGAACAAGGTCCTTACATAAAAGTCCACACAAAAGAAAAAATTACACAAAAGTCCCTATGGACTGCCGAAGACGATGACCAAGACGTATCGCCGGCGCGCTGCTGCTACTCCTCCGCTTGAACCTTGGATCGGGAGGAGCTCCCCTGCTGCCGGGAAGTAGACGAAGCTCATCCCCGGAGCACCTCCATCCTGCGCCATCGAAGCCAGCGCCCTGTTCAGCAACCTCAGCATCTTCAAGATCTACACCCGGATCCGCCTTCTCGGACACCGGCGAGGAATTATTGGTGCGCCACACAGCTTCAAGAAGCCGCAAGCACGACCAGGGCTTTAAAACGGATCGAGAGGTTTGTGTCAACGGCTAAGCTAGAACAACCGGCTTTCGCTAAACGTTCCACGGGATGCAGATTCCAGTACCTTTGGTTACATGTTTTTTTCATCTTGCTGGCTGAAGACAATGGCATGTTATGATGTTTGGCAAAGTGAAAAAAAATAGGGCTTTGGTTGGCTATTTATAAAGAATGTAAGGCTCACACTTCAAGGAGAATAACAATGGATACGTAAGAACATATGGACAAAGCGGATGGTACAAATACATAAGAAAATCTCAATGGGTGTACACATGGCAGATTGGACACATCATCATTGTTTAATACATAGCCTTGGTGAAATATAAAATAGATTCACTAAAATTGGACAACCACTTATAACCAGTCCCATGTCACACTTCAGTCGGATGCATGAGCCTAAATTATTTGCGGTGATATTTCGTTTTACTTACTTTGTTTGGATGTAACGGTTAACTAAAATGGTAAAAACAACACTGTATTCGAGCATACATTAAAAATGCAGAAATAAAGATCCACAAAATCTGAGCAAGCTAGCTTATAAAGTCATACTATATTTTCTGAACCATTGCTATCAACAGACTTACATGGGTGGTACTCCCTCCGTTAGGGATTATAAGGCCTATGAGCTTTTTTAAAATGTTAGGAATTACAAGTTCTTTCTCTTTTATTACCTTCTTTCATCCAATGCATGGTCTTCTTTTTCTTTCTCTTCTATCATGCATGTATAACTATTGGTGCATGTAGGAATCAAGAGGATGAGCTATTGCTTTTCTTAATCCTATCAAAATGGTCCATAGGACTTATAATCCCTAATAGAGGAAGTACTCTATGGACACCTGAATACAACGGCTACATGGATATTTATTGGGCCTGTAATTTAGAGTGCCAATTAATATTGGCCGGCGGGAGTATAAGAAAGCCATGCAGATGAAGGAATTTCAATGATCGATGAGTGCAAATCTTGGATGCACCGACCAATTACAAGAGAAAGACGCATGAATAAAACATGCATAGGATTACATCAGTTGTACCTTTTTTTTCATTAAAGAGACATTGACACACAACATGTCAATAAGAAAATTTGGAATAACTTCACAAAATGGGCAGAGGAGCGGAAACCAAGAATCGCATTCATGGTGTGTAAAGCCTGCATTTGTTCTCAAATTGGGTAGACATGACAACCGATAACTGCATAGGCATCATCTGAATAACAAGCACACAATTTGCTTATCCTACCAGTCATCAATAATCACCGTATAATTGAAAGCTCGGTTCATGCATCCGTACTCAACAAGACACACTTTCAGATGCATTGTTCCAACTCGTGCGGCACCATCGCATTTAACAGGAGTAGAGCACCAGAATGGGACGCACCTGCCATCCGCATGCAGAAAACGGCCGGCCCACTAGTCGCCGCCTGGTGCGCCATGCCCCGCCGCCACCATTGTGGCCTTCTTCTCCGCTACCGTGACAACTGACAAAGATGGACTCTAGTACCAGACGAATTAATAAGGGCGAGTAATCTGGCAGGACCTGTCGAACAGGTCGCTGCAGTGATATACATCCCTGGAGCATGGAAGAAGCATTGTCGGCCTGTCGCACTTCTTATTTAGGGGTGTTGCGCAGAAGCTTACCGGCAGGAGTTACCGGAGCATCATGGCGGCCTGATGGAAGTGTGACCGCCCGCCGTCGCCATCCCTAGTCCTAGACGCTGGAAGTTGAGTGTCGCCGGATGGGTCGCTATCGAGTGGAGATCATGGCCGCCAGATGTGTCTCCTGAAACAAATAACAGCAATCTCAGTAGATGGAGTAAGAAGGGCAATTGGCAAATGCGAAATTACCCCAAGTGAAGAGCGTGAGGAAAAATGGAGGTCGACGTCGCATCTTATATGAGGAACTGGGAGAGGAGATGTGCAGGCATGAAACGGTCGTCCATCGCCACCATCGGAGAGAAACGGAACGGAAGACGACTCGTCTTCTACGGCATTAATCGCATTATAATGGTGGCGGCGCCAGGATGGCCTTCCTCTGCGATCGCTCCGCTTTCCCTAATGGACGACAGTTGCAAGAAAAGTTAACGAGCAGGAACTAAGCTGACCAAACCGCATAGGCCCATCCAAAATTTGTTGCGCTTTTTATGTGGTTTTGGCCCGGTTAACTGGAAGGCGTCCAAGTCAGTTTCCGGAGAAGCAGCCCAGCTACGTTTGCAGGGCCGTGACACTAGCTGGATACGGTCAAAAAAAATGAAGCAGCGCCGTTCAACATGACGACTGGATGATCTACGACGTTCAAGACCATGATCGGACGGCTAGGAACGTCAAATCGCTGTGAGAGAGTCCTGGTGGTTCCATTTTACTGTTACTTAATCGCACATCTAGCAGTAGTACCTCTCGAAAAGCTAACGCTTCAAGTGATGCCGGATCAGTGAGGCCCAAAAACATCAACCCCGGCAATCCAAGAGGTTGCTCAAGTGATTACATCTCTTATCTCGTTTTAGCACCTTCTGAGCTTCCTAGAACTTCCCCATAGATGTTGAAGACTACATTGAATCAAAATAACGCAGAGCTACACTCGCTAGATTATTGATTCCTCCTAATCCTACTTATGCTACCTAGACCACACTCTGCATGGATCACTTTAATGCTAATGCGTATAACTTTGGCAACGTTTTGTACACTTTCATTCATGGCACTAGATATATTTGTGTTGCTTTACTATATAGCTCTTTGATGTCTTTTCATGTACTAGGGTTGTAGTACTGGCCAAGGTTGGGTGAGATATCTCGATGCATTTATATGTTTGATTGTACAAGTTGATAGCTACCTGTCATTCTGTTGCCTACCAAAACCCACCGGCGAGCAGCGACGGGCAACACGGAGAGCCGGGAGGCTCCCAGGACTGCTGGTGGGCCCTGGTCCCTCGGGCAACGGCCCGCAAAACTCCGGCACACGTCCTGGCTTGGTTCGAGGGCGTGCCACCTGACCTATACCTGATCAGGAAGGTGAAAGATTGCTTCGATTTGTTTCCTGCATGGCAAACAAACATACGTAAAATTCAAGCCGTAACCGGCTCCCAGGTTTCCCTGTGAATCGGCTCCTAGAGCCGATTATCCCATGGTTCTGCATTAGATCTATGATAACATGGGGTTTTGCTTCATCAATACAAGTTAAATCGATCTACGACAGTTTAACGTTTTCACCACATAATTTAAACGTCCTACACGTAATTGAGCCTGGTAGATACAAAAGATAATAGAAAACTAACCCTAGATAAGGCCTAAAAACCAACGTAAAGTCAATTCCCGGAACAACTCCTCTCGGATTGGTGAACCATATCTTATATACTACTGGATCGTTCAACCCGTTTGCAAGGCCTGATCATGTAGATATCAAACTAAACCTTGAAGAACAAGGCACAACTATAACAGATCAAATCGACTTAAATAAAGATCAAGCAAGATGCCACCCTTACTGTGGCATCCCGCAAAACCACTACTAGAAAATCGCGTTGAATTTGTGCATTGCATCGTCATCATCATATGTTGTTTGTCAAAAACTATTTCGCAAAGCCCGTTTTGTTTTCTAAAACGCCCCGTCTTTTATTCAAACGCCAAAACCGGGTCCCCGGAATATTTTTGTTTTGGCCGCTATCGGTTTGCAGACGACCCGTTTAAAACAAATAAACGTTTTAATTATTTTAGCGGGGCAGTCGAACGGGCCGATTGACCCGAACGACCGCCCCAGAAAACTAAATCGGTCCATCTAGCCCGCCCTTCTAATCCTATTCCTACCAGTTAGTCTACCCAACCCTCCTCTCCACCTCACCCTGCCCAATAGCATCTCGCCACCTCAGCTTCCCTCTCCCCTCACCCAATCCCACACTGACACTTGTCCCTCCCTCTCTCCCTCCCTGGACCCTCTCAACCCAGCAAAACAACCCCCACCCCACTCGCGCGCTGGCCCACGCGCCCCACACACCCCACCCCGCCAGCCGCTTGCACACTACACGCACACAGCAGCACGCACCCGGCCTTTCCCCACACCCGCTGCCGCTGGGGCCCCCACCTCCCTCTGGCCCACCCCGCAGCGAGCCAGCGACCCACCCAGCGCACACCGCATGCACCCGGCACGCGCGACCCACGCGGGTCCCACCCCGCGGGCCCCCCACGCGCCCTGCCTCTCCTGTGCTTCTTCCCCAGAGTCTCCTCTCCCCCTCAGGCGCGCACGCGACCGCCCCTTCCCTCCCTCGCACGCGCGCGCTCCTCCCCACCCCGCAAGCCGCCGCGCCGCGCAGAGCTCGCACCGCCGCCTCTGCAGACACCGCGCGCCGCCGTCGCCCTAGCCCCCGCGCGCCGCCGTCGCCCTAGTCCCGTGCGCCGTTCCGTCCCCCGCCGCCGTGAGCTCCGCCGCCGCGCTCGCTGTCCCCAGCACCTCCCCCCTTCTCTGCAAGCTCGCCGCGCCCCGCGAGCTCACGAGCCCGCGCCGCCCTTCCCCGACCACCGTCGCCTCTCCCGCCGCCGTTTCCGCGCGACCCCGCTCCACCCGCCGCCGCCGCCGCTCGGCCAAGCACCGCCCCGACCCCGCGTCTGCGGCCGCGCGGCCTCGCCATCGCCCCGCCCAGGCCGCGTCCCCGCCGGCGCCGCTCACCGCCTCCCCGCCGCGCCAGAGCGCCAGCGACGCCGGCTCGCGCTCCGCCTGCCACCTTCCGCCGCTTCCTCGCCGGATCCCGATGCCGCCAGCGACGATCCCCGCCGCACCCCTGCAGGCCCGTGACCCGCCCCGGCCCTCCGTCGCTGTGCCGCCTCGCCTCCTCCGTGCGGGCCCGCGTCAACCTGGCCGTCACCGCCGCTCCCCTGACCGACGACCTCCGAGCCCTGCCTTCGCCTCCGCTCGAGCGCCTCTGGCCAGTTTCGCCCCGCCATGAACGCCACCGTCGCTACCTCTGCTCGCTCCGCTCGAGGGCCATAGACGCCGGGATTTTCCGTCGGGGTGGTTGTCCTCGTCCAAACGTTGGCGTTCCAAAGGACGAGCCAGTGTGACCAAGGATGGCACCGACGAGATCACCGAGACCGTGGGACCACGTCTAGAACCCGCGAGCTCCGAAGACCGTACCGTAACCGGTGGCGCTAGCCGAACCCTCGACAAGATCTTCATCGCGGAAACCCCGACGCCATGATCTCCCTCGCGGAATCCGAAGACCGTACCGCTTCCTCGACACCCTCGATGCGCCAAGATCGCTGAGACCCTAGGCGCAAGATCTCCTACAGGGGACGACAAGTACTCCGACAGGGACCCGAATGGAGCGAACCGAAGACGGTAGGGCGACAAGTACTACTTCACGGACATCGAGTGCCAAGGTCGCCCACAGAGAATCGAAGTTGTCGAGACCCTGAAGACCCGTTCCCGGGGGCGTAGTCCGGACCCGATGCTCGCCAAGAACTGCACCGACCAGAACGAATTCGAGGCGACCCCGAAACCCCAAGTCCGGCTTCCCGGAACGCCAAGACCCTAACCCCCCCGGAGTCCGAGAACGATCCCGCCGAGGCCGTCGAACCCTGGACCCCGAGACCGGACCCTGGACCCCGAACCCCGAACCCCGGAACCCCAAGATCGTCGAGACCCCTCAATGTGTGACCCTTATTCCTCGATACCCTATTTTATATATGATATCAACTTGTTGCATATTGAATTGTCATTCATCTCACATGCATATCTTTGGTTTGGGGGCCTTATGCCGATTCACCTAATAATTAAATATGGGGTCCATATGCGGGCAAATCTAGTCTCATATCGGCTTCATTTAAACTTGTGTAGCGAACCGGTACCGAATCTTGCCTTGTTATAACAACATTTAATTGCGGGGTTTCTAAACAACTTGAACCATCTAATTAATTGTCGGGACCCCGGTTCCACTTAATATGATCTAATTGCATCGCACTTTGCCATGCCATGCATCATACATGCATCATGCCGATCTTCTGCCGTTGTATTAAATATCGCATCCGGTGTTTCTTCTAGTGATTTGGTTCTTCGCGGATAAGGCCGTTGAGCGGATGTGAGCTTCGACCCGATCTTCGGATGAACCTTTCGACAATGTTTTCAGGCGAGCATCTCCCTCTTTCTACCTATCTTACTTTTATAGTCTTTATTCCCTCCTGTTGATCTATTGCTATCTGAGTTGCGATGCTTTAGTTTCCGTACCTGTGATATACCGTGCAGCCTATATTTGCCTTGGACACATCCTATTACCTGTTGTTTGGTAGATAGTTGGACTTGCGCGTCGTAGTTGCTTGCTCAAGTGCTGATGTGTGTCGTCATATGCCACAGTTGCTGATGTATTGCCGCATGTTGTTGTTGGAGATGATTCTAGCTTTATTTATCGTCACTTTAATTTCTGTTTAACAACTAAAAGTGATTAAGCAGAGGCATCGGTGGGTGATAGATAATATTTGGTTTCCGAACGCCCACTTGTGTCCCGTAAGACCCCGAGTACTTGATTCCTGTTCCTTGATTTTATCGCGCTATCCACATCCGGGAGGTATATGGGACCCCCCTCAGCCAGAGCTTGATTCCGTCTTATTTCTTGGGGCCACAAACTAGTTTGGGGCTTTATTACTATCCTGTACTTATGCCATGTTTTACTGCTTTATTTACGATTGTGCGAGGTACTGCACACTGTACTGTTTAGGATCGGGACACGATTCCGCGGTGTCGACAAGCCCCGTTTGGGGTTCCCAGTCGTTCACAGCCGTCTACCCAGTACCTTGAGGCCGTCTCGGAGCTTGCTTACTCCGTTGCGGGATCTACTTAAGGGGTGGCCCCCTGAAATATTTCTGAATCTTGCGATTGCTTTGTCGTGAAGGCCTCGTTGGGTTTTGATTTGGTTTTTCCGAGGTTGATCGAGTGTGTGTTGCTATTGGTGCACCCCGGCCGGGTAAAACTTTCTGAAAGCCGTGTCCGCGGATATGGACGACTTGGAGCACAGTTTCTTGATCATAGACAAGCATAACTAAAGTTTACTGCTATAAATTGAACTTATAATGACTAGTAATCAGCTTCACTATAATGGAATGGTTAATTAATACTGCCCACAATTGCTTGTTTGGTTGTCGCTTGCGACAAATGTATCTGACTAGTAAGTATTGCAACTACAACGGAATGGCTGAATAAAAGTACCAACAACTGCTGGGTTTTGGGTTCATCTCATGCTAATTGTATCTGATTAGTAAGTGTTGCAACTATAACGGAATGATTAACTAAAAGTGCCCACTGCTTATTTTATCAGGACGACTATCTTTAACCTGACTAGTAATAGCTGCAACGATAACCAAATAAATAAAACTGGCCACTGTGTGAGTTCCTCGGCTGACTTCCTCGATCGGTGTTGAGGGGGACACGCCAGGATGGGTTTGTTTGATGTTAGTATCAGCTTGGTTCCGAGTAGGTCATTCTTACCCCTCTCTGATTGACGCCAGTTGTATCGAGTCTCTATAGGTTGTTTCGTGCATGCTGCCGCTGCCGCTTCAGTCCACCATACCTATGTAGGCGAGGACCGCCGAATTCTAGCCTCGCCGTGTACTGGCCTCAGTACTGACGCTCCTTCTTTTTCCTTTGCCCTTTGTCGGCACCCCTTTTGTTTAAGCAGGTGTTGAGATCGACGTCGTTAGCAGGGTTATCCTTCCGGCTTGGCCTGGGCAGGGTTATGGACGCCATTGGTTATTCTTCAGGGCTCTTAGCCCCATTTGCTTCTTGTCCGTAGTCGGACGCTCTACCGTTTTCGAGGTGATTTGGATCTTGTATATTATATCTGTATTCTTGACTCTTTGAGTCGCTGTTATATATATATCTGTTCTGTGGGTCCCATCAAGGGCTGTTGTGTAATGTTATTACTTCGTTTTCCACCCGCACGAAAGTGCCTGGTGGGCACCTTTGAATCGTTTCTATGCGGGTTTGGCGAATTTTGCTCAAACTTGCATAGGTCTGATTCTGAGGGTGTTACACTTACACCCGAGAAAAGGTGCAAAGGCGGCGAGATAGCTAGAGGTAGCATAACTAAACAATCATAGCGAAAGTACTGATGCTAGCCTAAACAAATCTATTTTAATAGTGTTACTCGCCATCAACAAGGCTTCAGTACGAGTAACACCAGATAACGCATAAGTAGATACTGCCTAGATCGCAAGATGCGATCTAGGCAGCATGGCACTTACCCGAGAAAAAACCTAGAAACAAGGGGTGGCGATGCGCCGAGATTGTGTTTGTTGTGAACGTGATTGTCCTCTTTTCCTTGATAACCTTAGGTACATATTTATAGTCCGGAGACTTTCTATCTTTGGAATAACTCTACAACTCTATCTCCTACCTAAACCGAAACGTAATCTATTACAATATAAGATACACGGGCAATTTAGCCCAAATCAACGTACGAGGCCGATTCAACAACACGTTGCATATACGTATCTTCTAAGCCCATCTTGATCACGGCCCATCTCCTCCTTTGGCCAAAATATGGCGATAACACATGCCCCCCTGGTTTTGGCAATAATAATTCCAAAACCACTCCGTTTTTTTCCTGTATCGGGTTACGCGTTGCCAGAATGCGTTGCAGAACAGAATCGTCACGCCACCCCCTCATCATGATGCCCTGTCTTCTCCACTTCTCCGCAGTGCATGATTTGACAATTTCGGCAGCACATTCTGGGAAACCGCTATAGAATTGAACCGTTTCATACTATTCCCCTTATTTATATTCATCTGAGCAGTTTGCAGCCCCATCTTCCTCCAGTAGCCAAGAAACCCTTCTTCCTCCGCCGAAAAAACCCTCTTCCTCCGCCATGGCCTCCTCTGCTTCATCTGGCCTGTCCTCCCAAGCCTCCAATACAATGAGCGACCGGGAGCCGACGCCAGAGCATCCGTCGTCGGCGGCGTACAACACTCTCGCCCCACAATGGTGGGACGAGAGGGATTGGGATTTCGCCACCTGGTCCGAGGACGACGAGTCCTTGACCGATGGCGAGGAGGACCTGCAATTCCTCGCCGATTGGGAACTGGAGGCGGACAACACCGACGACGCCATGTCCTGGGACGGCGTCGACTCCTCCGACGAGGAGGAGGAAGCGGAGGAGGACACCTCCTCCGAGGAGTACCAGCCGGTGAAGTACTTCCGCGCCGGGTCCAGCGAGGACACCGAAGACGACGACGAATACGAGGAGGCCCCCGCTGGCATCTGGATCAGCAGCAGCGAAGACGACGCCGGCAGCAGCGCTGATGACAACGAACAAGACGACGGCGAAGACAGCGGCGACGACCTCGGCCTCTAGATTAGGAATTAGTAGTAGTAGCAGTAGTAGATTTCCTTTTGTAAGTAATCAGCTCCTTTTGTAAACGATCAGCTCCACTGTAAATAATCGTCTTTTGAATGAACAAAGATTGCTTTTCCAACTCGAAGATTGCTTTTCCGACCCAATTTCGCCGATAGTCACATAGGTCGATATTCCAGAAGCCGATAGCAACGCATCGGCTTTTACCCTGCTGCGCCCATACAGTCAACCAAGTCACAGCCCAAAGAGCCGATGGTAAAACATCGGCTTTCCCAGAAACGTTGACAAGGTCAAGTTTGGTCGCATACTTAGACAAATCTGAGCGGCCACTTTCCAGTTTCAAACGGTAACCTGCGACCCTCTTCAAAAAGGGCGACCCAGATCTCCAATTGCTCATCGACCAAATCGAGCTCACAGAGACAAGACTCCTCGATCCCCAATTGCACAGATCCATTTTCGCCGGCAAACTAGATGGCGGAATCGTCCAACACCAACCCAGAGGTCTCCGGTCTGAAGGTATGCCTACTCCCCGCAGTCTGAACGCGATGCTAGAATTAATGGCGAACACCTGAATTAATGCCTTATTCCATTATTAAATTTTCTAGGTTTCAGACATTCTACTGCCACATCCTTCTCTCCCAAATTCTCTCTGCCTTGGCCCTCGTACAGCATCTAGTCCTGCCCATCTGATTTCTTGCGAAGCAAACCGAATCCCCTTCGTAAGCCAAGACCTAGATTTAAACTCTTGGGCCGACTGCTTGCGAGCCTGGCCTAATCCTCCTGAACATTGGGTCACTTGGTTCAGCAGGGTAGCTAGAGCTTACCAATCCCAATGGGAAACCACGGGAATAGCCGATGCCTTGCATTTGTCACTGTCTCCTCTTGAAAAACATGAGAATCTTCTAAAAACCATCGGCTACTTCTGGTCTGACACTCTGAACTGTTTCATGTTCGGTCATGGCCCTATGTCACCAACTCTGTTAGACGTGGTGATGATTACTGGTCTAGATGTTACATCACCCAGCCCCTCTGCTTTTAAACTGACCAAAGTCCCCTACAAACTGTCTTCTAAAACAGACTGCACAAACTGGGGTGCCTACCTCCAACGCCATATGAAAACAAAGGGCCCTGTCACAGAGAAAGAACACACAGCCTTTCTCAACTTCTGGCTAGAACATTTCATATTCTGTGGCCCTTCCCTTGCTCCAACCAAAAATTATCTCTCCTTAGCCTACGAGCTGGCCAAAGGCACTCAACTTGGCATCGGCAAACTGTTCCTTGGAGAGGTCTATCGATATCTCCAGTTGATGTCTGTCAAGATGTTCTCTGGCATAGCAGTCAAAACAGGAGGTCCTTGGTGGTTTATCCAGCTATGGGCCCAGCTGTACTTTCAAAACCATGTCCCCAACTTTCCCCTTTTGGCGAGTTGTACCTTCCCAGATGTCAAAGGGAAGCAGATCCGATGCACTAGTTATGGCCAAGCTTTGTATAGGCTGCCAGGTAGTAAACTATCCCCTCAGGAAGCTTCCAAGTGGTTCAGTATTTTCTTCCAAGGCCTGGATAATCCTATCTTCTTTCCTTACACGGAAGAATCGGAACATTTTGAAAATCCACTCTCCTTCAGGCTAGACAATTTTGCCGATGACACTAGCACTCGGCAGCTCTTTTCCATCGCGATCCGCCCCTGTTTTCTTCCAGTTGGCATGAGTACATCCAACAGAATAATCAAGCCTGGGTATGAATTCTACCAGCCGGTCGTAGTGGCACGGCAATTTGGCCTTGGACAAGTACCTCCCCATCTCTTTCTCCACCATCTCACGGAGAGCAGAGCCGACCTGCCTGATCCTCTCACCAGTCAAAGGTGTTACTCCTTTTTTGATGCTCTGACCATCCCTATTCCAAATGACCTCACCTTCGCCTCATCAACTGATGGCTTTGAAGACTGGTGGTCGATGTGGAAGACTCACGCCTTCAGGAGAGCTCTGGGACCGTTGCTGAAACAGCTTGATGCTGACTATGACATCCCCGTGGAACAGGTTCCACTGCTTGTAAATTTTCTTGATGCAGCTCACAAATGACTCTTCTACTAACACACTCTTCCTCTTCGCAACAACAAGATGGCCCTGAACCTACGCACAGTGATGGCTCCCCCTTTGAGTTCTTTCCGCCAGCTCCTGTGGTTCTTTTCTGCAAAAACTCGCCACCTTTGAAAAAGGTCATGATGCAGAGCCAGCCGATAACACCACTATCGGCTTCTAAAAGGCAAGTAACTTCAACATCAGCTGCCCCTCGAGTTCCAACTAAGACAAGAACGATGGTGAGGAATGTAGCTGCCAGGAAGACCTTGAGGCGCCGGAGCCCTTCTCCAGAAAGCTCGCATGTAGGCTGATCCATGTCTTGGTCGATCCTTCTCATTCTTTCATTCCTGTAGACGTGCTCGTGTCTAATAGCTTTCCTTCTCTTGCAGGCTTCCGTCGAAGACACCTCCCACGAGGACACACAACCCGATCAAGGAGAATCGAGCCCAACAGACTCTGAGAGGACTGCCACACCAAACCAGCCAGATGCGCCACCATCGGCTCCCAGGAAAAGGCCAGCTCCTGAACCTGCTGCCTCCCGAGCATCAGTCGAGGCAGGGCCAGCTGTGGGTCCCAAGAGAGCTCGCAAAGGACTGCAAGCTTCTTCGTCGAGCCAGGAGGTTTCGAAAATCATCACCCTTCATGCTCTTACCACTTACTTCTTTTTATCTGCCGATTTATTTTACATCGGCTAAAACCTCCCATGCAGACGACTGACGCTTCTAGTGGGAAAGCTGGGGCAGTGCCGATGCCTCTAGCCAAGCCGGATCTAGCAATCCCCGACGGTGCAGATGAAACAGCTACCAATTTGGCCAAGCCACCAGCAACTACACACAAGCCGATTTCCTCGTCATCTGCAATCCCCTCGATCTTAGGAGAGGTATGTTAGCTTCTTCCGGCTAATCCTTCTCTGTTGGACGCACACTGACACTTTTTCGTGCTGCCAGGGTTGTGATATTTCAGGCTTGTTGACGTTTGACCCTGAATCCATCGAACCAACTCCCTCTGTCGCCACCGATGAACCACAGGCCAGGGCTGTTCCACCTCAATTCCAGCGTCTTAAAACCCTTCTGTCCTCCCCGATCGAAGAGTTGATCGAGGGTTCTGAGGAGGTGAAGAGCGTTCTTGCTGAAATAAAAGACCAACTCCCAGTAGCATTGCAGGTGAAGCTTTGGCCCGTTGTAACTCTGTCTTTCTACGGGTCAAGGGTGAAGCTGGCTCGTGAAAGGATCAACCTGCGTCGTGCCCAACTTCCGCTGAAGGCCGATATTGCAGACATATGTCAGCAGCTCAACGAGAAAAAGGCGTCTCTGGATGCCAAAACTGACACCTCTGTCAGCACCGCCGAGCTCGCATCCTTGAAAAGGGAGCTGGAAGATCTTGAAGATAAGGTCCGGGCGACTAAACAGCTCATTCGCGACAAGGAAGAATCCATCGCCCGATCCCAAGACGAAGCAGAAAGCCTCAAGGCTCAACTGAAGACCGATCTGGCAGAAATACGTGCCCTGAACAAGCAGCTAGTGACGGGCAAGGACGAAGATGACGAAGCCGAGATCGCCGAGGTGGACCGTGTCCGTGCTGACGCCCTCCACGCCTTCGAGGCATTTCTTCAGTAGCTCGTTTATGCAAACTGGCATCTGCTTGTAACAGTTTGAACCTCTAGAGTCGATGACCGTGCATCGGCTGTATGTTTTGTTCATTGGCCGATCTCATGTATCGGCCCCCATATCTCACTGTCCATCATCCCACATGCTTGGGAAATTACATTTATCCGTTTTTTATTGGCCGATTTCGTGTATCGGCTCCCATATCTCACTGTCCATCATCCCACATGCTTGGGAAATATTTCTTGAGATGCTGACCGTTGACAACCACTGGGAATTTCACGCCATCCAGCTCCTCCAGCATGTACGCGTTTCCCCTTAAAACTTGATCGACCCTGTATGGCCCGTGCCAATTTGGAGACCATTTACCATATGCTGTATCCTTAGTTCCCAATGGCAATACAGCTTCCCATACCAGATCGCCAACGTGGAACTCCTTCGGTCTCACCTTCTTGTTATATGCACGAGCTACCTTGGCCTTGTTTTCTTTGATTTTCTCAAGCGACCATAGCCTAAGCTCAGTCAGATCCTCAACACTGTCACTCATCAGGGCCGCATATTCTTCAGTCGTTAGATCGTTCTGAAAAGTGACACGTCTCGATCCAGCCGTAATTTCCCAAGGCAATACGGCTTCTTGTCCATAGACTAGATGGTACGGCGAGGTTTTTATCGCTCCATGACATGACATGCGGTAAGCCCATAAAGCCTCTGACAAAACCTCGTGCCAACGCCTAGGGTGCTCATCGATTTTCCTCTTGATCAGCTTGATAAGGCTCTGGTTAGACGCTTCAGCTTGCCCATTTGCTTGAGCATAGTATGGAGATGATCGAATCAGCTTAATCCCTGTGTCCTCACAGAACTTTCTGAACTCGTGAGAAGTGAAGACCGAACCTCCATCGGTCGTGATAGTCTGGGGAATTCCAAACCTATGAATGACGTGTTCTTTCACAAAATCGACAACATCCTTCGAGCTCACTGACTTCATAGGGACGGCTTCCACCCATTTAGTGAAATAATCCGTAATGGCCAAAATCCACATGTGGCCTTTGCTTGACGGAGGATTGATCTTGCCAATCATATCCATGCCCCAACCTCTGAATGGCCAAGGCTTGATGATGGGGTTCATCGCTGACGCGGGTACCATCTGAATTTTTCCAAATCTCTGACATGCTTGACACCCTTTGTAGTACTTAAAACAGTCCTCAAGCATGGTAGGCCAATAAAACCCTGATCGCCTGATCAACCACTTCATCTTGTGAGCTGATTGGTGAGTTCCACAGGCGCCTTCGTGTACCTCATGTAGGAGCCGATTGGCCTCGGCTGTCCCCAGACATTTGAGCAATAACCCTTCCAGAGTCCTGTAAAACATGTCGTCCCCAATGAGCACATACTTCATGGCCTTGTACCTTATCCATTTAGGTGCCCCCCGAGCCGAATCCTTCAAGTAATTGAAGATATCGGCTCTCCAGTCGTCTGCGTCCAGGAACTGTACCTGAACATCGGCTCCCTCTGCTACGTCCTTGTAGCCTGAAGCCATTTGTGCAAGATCATTCGCCTCGGTATTCTGCGATCGCGGGATCCAGGTGAAGTTTATGTACCGGAACTGTGCCATCAGCTCACGGCATTGCAGCCATAATGGGAAGAGCGACTCGCTCTCACACTTGTATTCCTCCGTGAGTTGAGAAATCACCAACTTGGAGTCTCCAAAAATTTCCACTGCTTCTGCTCCAGCTTCAATGAGCAACTCCATTCCCTTGCGTATCGCCTCATACTCAGCGACGTTGTTGGTGCGAGGGGCAGATAACCTGATGGAGAAGGAAAATGTTGCCCCCCGGGGCGACACGAGTAGCATGCCGATGCCGCACCCATCGTCGCAAACCGATCCATCAAAAAACATAGCCCATGCTCGTATAGACAGTGTTGCTATATTAGTGTTGATCCTTTCAGCGATAAGGTCGGCCAATGCCTGTCCCTTAACTGCTTTCGCGGGTTGATACCGGATATCGAATTCCGATAATGCAAACATCCATTTGCCCAGTCGGCCTTTCAACATAGGAGCCGACAGCATGTGCTTTATGACATCTGATTTGCATATGATGACAATCTCCGCTGATAGCAGAATGTGGCGCAGCTTGGTGCAGGTGAAAAATAGGCAGAGGCACAACTTGTCGATCTCAGGATACCTTGTCTCTGCATCCAGCATCCTTCTGCTGATGTAAAATACCACTCGCTCCAGCCCATCATAAACTTGCACCACCACTGAGGCGATGGATGTGTCAGCTACTGATAAGTAAATGTAGAATGGCCTATCCGGCTGGGGCGGAAGCAATACTGGCGGCTTCGTCAGATATTCTTTGATCTCGTCGAAGGCTCGTTGTTGTTCTGCCCCCCAGCTGAACTCCTCGTCAGATTTAATCTTCACCAGTCCCATGAACGGCTCTATTCTTCCTGACAGGTTGGAGATGAATCTTCTGACGAAGTTGATCTTGCCGATGAGAGACTGCAGTTCCTTCTTCGTGGTAGGCGGCTTCATTGTTCGCACTGCCTCCTGACTTTTCAAGCCGATCTCAATTCCTCGTTCATGGACCAAGAAACCCAAGAACTGACCGGCCGTCACACCGAAGGCACACTTCTTTGGATTCATCCGTAGCCCGAATTTCCTTGTTCGGTCCAGGACGCGTCGCAGGTCGTCCAGATGTCCTCGTACTGAAGCTGACTTGACCACCATGTCATCGATATAAATTTTCACCAGCTTGTCGATCAGATCGTGGAAAATGTAATTCATGGCTCTTTGGTACGTGGCACCGGCATTCTTCAGTCCAAACGTCATGACTACGTATTTAAACAACCCCACCAAACCTGGGACTCTGAACGCAGTCTTGTGTATATCTTCCGGAGCCATAAAAATTTGGTTGTAACCGGCATTGCCATCCATGAAGCTCAAGACTTTATGACCAGCAGCTGCGTTGATTAATGTTTCTGCCACCGGCATCGGATACTCATCCTTTGGAGTAGCTCTATTGAGATCCCGAAAATCTATGGCAACACGCCAGCGGCCATCCTTTTTCTCTACAGGTACGATACTCGAAATCCACTCAGCATACCTGCATGGCCTGATTAACTTGGCTGTCAACATTTTCTCGACCTCTTTCTTGACTTCTGCCAAAATTTCGGCCTTCATCTGTCGTGCTCGCTGCTGGAATGGCCGAAATCCTTTTTTAAGCGGGAGTCGATGCTCAATGATGCTCCTGTCTAATCTAGGCATCTCTGTATAGTCCCAGGCGAAGCAGTCTGGATATTCTTTCAACAGAGCTATCATCGGACCCCGCAGACTCGGATCTAACTTCTTGCTGATAAATGTTGGTCGTGGCTTATCCCCAGGACCAATGTCGATTTCCTCTAGTTCATCAGCGGATGTAAACCCATACCCTAGCTTTCCGTCACCTGTTAAATCGATGCTAAACATAGGGCAAACAGTAGGTGAGGTTGACAAAAATAATTTGGGCCGATTGCCTGAATCGGCCCCCTTTTTGATTGGATTAGTCAAGGGCGGTTTACACCTTATTTGTGTTTCACAATGGCAGGGAATCTCCTTGCTACGACTACATGATCCGCTTGTCGTAAGATTGCTTCTTTTTGTTTTTTGTGGCCGATGGCAGGGATCGGCCGTACCACGTACGATCGTGGACTTTGCTACTCTGTCAGGCCAGTGGATAAGACCAGTCTCACCCCGTTTTTTGTAGCTTCAATGCGCTCACAGCCGTCTAGACTGATTCCATAGATCGGCTCTTGGTCTTCTGCCTCCCAGATGTTCATGCCAGCTATGGAGATCTCGACAGAATCGTCTGCATGAATGACCTCCACCTCATCTCCATCCCACTGTATTAGGCACTGGTGCATCGTGGATGGAATGCAGCAGTTAGCATGAATCCTATCTCTCCCTAACAAGACAGCGTAGGTGCTTGTGCTGTCCACGACGAAGAATGACGTAGGGATGGTTTTTCTGCCCACGGTCAGATCCACGTTCAGTACGCCTTGCGTTTCTGAAGTTTGGTCGTTGAAGTCGCTGAACGTGACGTTGGTTTTGATCAGATCTGCAGTGGAACGTCCCAAACGCCGTAGCATGGAGTATGGCATTATATTGACTGCCGCTCCGGTGTCCACCAACATCTTGCTGACAGGCTGCCCATTGATGTAACCTCGTAGGTACAGGGCTTTCAGATGTTTGTAGCCCTTCTCACGTGGCTTCTCAAAGATAACCGGCCGTGGGCCGCAGTCAAACTGTGCCACTGGTAGCTCGTTGGTTCTTGGCGCGCAGAACTCTGACAGAAGTACGAATACCATATTTGTGCCGGCCGATGTCTTCGCATCGTCTTTTACCGGTTTGGGGCGCCACTCTTTCCTTTTCGGGTGATCTTCCGTTTCCAAGGTCTGCCGAATCTTAACGGCCAGATCGGGCCGTGCTTTCTTTAAAGCGTGGAGATACTGCGCTTCGGCTTCCTCCAAGTTACGCAGCCGTTGCACTCTACGCTTTTGGGTGTGTCTGAGTCCGTCGGGACACCACCTTGGACGGTGATATCTGTCTTCTTCTTTGTCATCCATTGGCTCCTCGAGATCTTTTGCTCGAGCGGACTCCCTGTATCGACTTTGAGGTGGGAGAGGCCCTAGACGCTTGAACACTGACACTGGCCCCGTGTCCTCCTTCTGCTGTCCACATTCCGGGCAGTTATCGATTGTAGGCAATCGGCTCATTCCCGCATCCCAGCAATACTTGAAGAAAGAACAATCCCAATGTTTGTCTGCGCCTTCCTTTTCTTTTGACGGTCCCCTAGCGAGCTGCTCGTATCCTTCATCGTTTCCATCGCGCCGGCGACGTCGGTCATACTGACGCTCATACTTGTTAAGGAGATGCGTGGAATGTGGCTTCTGATATCGCACGTTCCTCACCTGCTCCTCAGTTAGATACCGCCTGTCATCGTAGCTGGGCCGGTCGCGTGGACCAGCCTTCTCTCTTTCTCTGCCCCGAGAGCGACCGCCTTCCTCCTTGTACGTGCCATGGTGGTACACAGGCCCTGCCATGTTGACATCGAACGAGAAATCCAACTGGCGCCTCGTGGAGTGGCTGTGTTCTACCATGTTGACGCCGGGAAACGGGTTGGTGTCTACTTTCATGGCGAATTGCCCCAGGATCAGCCGGCCCTGCTCTATCGCCGTTTGGATCTGGCGACGTAGCTCTTTGCAGTCATTGGTGGTGTGGGTGAACGAATGATGCCACTTGCAGTATGGTCTTCCGTTCATCTCTTGAGCCGTAGGGATTTTGTGGCCTTCGGGTAACTTCAGCTGCTTTTCTTTCAGCAGTAAATCGAATATCTGCTCAGCTTTGCTCACATCGAAGTCAAACCCTTTTGCAGGCCCTTGCTGTTTCACCCATTTGCAGGATACAGGATCTGCCCCCCGAGCCCATTCAGCCACGGCCACCTCCTGGTCTTGCGTAGGATCTTCTTCTTCTGTATCGACCAGGCCTATCGGACGTTTGAACTTGTCCTGGTACAACTCAGGGTGGCGCTGTTCATACATTGTCAGCTTCTGGGCCATGTGCGCCAACGAGTTGTACTCTACTTGGAAAGCCATGTCCTTGATAGGTGCCGAGAGACCCAACGCTGCCAGCTCGACTGCTTCCTTTTCAGTCAACCGAGCTGAGTAACATCGGTTCTTGACAGTCCTGAAGCGCTGGATGTACTCGGCTACAGTTTCTCCCCGCTTTTGCCGCACCTGTGCCAGGTCTGCAATGCCAGCCTCGGTAGCCTCTGAATGATACTGAATGTGGAACTGCTCTTCCAGTTGCTTCCAGGTATGGATCGAATCAGGTGGCAGCGAGGTGTACCACCCAAAAGCTGGTCCTGTAAGAGATTGTGCGAAGAACCTTACGCGCAACTGATCCGATGCTGAAATCATGCCTAACTGTGCCAGGTATCGGCTCACGTGCTCGATCGAGCTCGACCCTTCTGACCCGCTAAACCTTGAGAACTCAGGGAGCCGATACTTGGGTGGCAGCGGAATCAGGTCAAACTCGTTGGGGTACGGCTTTGAATAGCCGATTGTCCTTCTCTTCGGCATGAAGCCGAACTGGTCTCTCAAGATGGTACGGATTTGTTCTGTTGTTTGTGCTGCAGGGGCTAGATTCTCATGACTCGTTCCAGTGGCATACTTGGCTAGCCACGCCTGTTTGTCGGCGTCCATCCCAGAGATTCCTGCTCCAGAAACACCTGCACCCGAAGCCCCTGCTCCAGAAACTCCTGCCCCAGCAATCCCTGCGGTTGCGATCTGGTTCGTGCGCGTCAAGCTATTGTAGTCCGGCACGTAGGTGCACACATATCCATGTGGGATTTCTGTAGGTGGTTCACACAGGAATTGGCAATCGCCAGGGTCACCTCCGACCTTGTAGACGACGTACGCCGGTGCCCCTGGTGGCTCCGGAGCTGCAAGTGTGAATGGCAGCGATGGCCTGTCCTGGAGCGGTCTTTCTCCCTGGTGAGTCCCCAGAGTAGGCCCCGACGGAGAGTACTGATGTTTCATGATCTCCTGAACTACACGCACTGCAATCCGCTCAAAAGCGTTCACCAGGCTCTCAGAATGGCGGTGAAGAGAATGAGCCACCATGTAGTTGACTTCCTGTCGCAGAGCTCTGGTGCGCTCCTCTGAAGGAACAGACAGATCCACCTCATCAAGAGCACCCTCGGGTGAGAACCCTTTCTACCTGATGCCATGCTTACGAGTCCTCTCAAAAGAGCCGATGAGATCGGCTTCGAAGAGAGCTTTGACGTCATCATACTTCGCCTTGTGCTCCTCAGGCAGCTCGTCGTACGTGACTGGTCTGTTCTCCATCGCAGCGTCGGATGTTGATGTAGACGTTGTTGAAGGTCCCACCGGGCGTGCCAGAATGTGTTGCCTACCAAAACCCACCGGCGAGCAGCGACGGGCAACACGGAGAGCCGGGAGGCTCCCAGGACTGCTGGTGGGCCCTGGTCCCTCGGGCAACGGCCCGCAAAACTCCGGCACACGTCCTGGCTTGGTTCGAGGGCGTGCCACCTGACCTATACCTGATCAGGAAGGTGAAAGATTGCTTTGATTTGTTTCCTGCATGGCAAACAAACATACGTAAAATTCAAGCCGTAACCGTCTCCCAGGTTTCCCTGTGAATCGGCTCCTAGAGCCGATTATCCCATGGTTCTGCATTAGATCTATGATAACATGGGGTTTTGCTTCATCAATACAAGTTAAATCGATATACGACAGTTTAACGTTTTCACCACATAATTGGAACGTCCTACACGTAATTGAGCCTGGTAGATACAAAAGATAATAGAAAACTAACCCTAGAGAAGGCCTAAAAACCAACGTAAAGTCAATTCCCGGAACAACTGCTCTCGGATTGGTGAACCATATCTTATATACTACTGGATCGTTCAACCCGTTTGCAAGGCCTGATCATGTAGATATCAAACTAAACCTTGGAGAACAAGGCACAATTATAACAGATCAAATCGACTTAAATAAAGATCAAGCAAGATGCCACCCTTACACCCGGGAAAAGGTGCAAAGGCGGCGAGATAGCTAGAGGTAGCATAACTAAACAATCATAGCGAAAGTACTGATGCTAGCCTAAACAAATCTATGATAATAGTGTTACTCGCCATCAACAAGGCTTCAGTACGAGTAACACCAGATAACGCATAAGTAGATACTACCTAGATCGCAAGATGCGATCTAGGCAACATGGCACTTACCCGAGAAAAACCCTAGAAACAAGGGGTGGCGATGCGCCGAGATTGTGTTTGTTGTGAACGTGATTGTCCTCTTTTCCTTGATAACCTTAGGTACATATTTATAGTCCGGAGACTTTCTATCTTTGGAATAACTCTACAACTCTATCTCCTACCTAAACCGAAACGTAATCTATTACAATATAAGATACACGGGCAATTTAGCCCAAATCAACGTACGAGGCCGATTCAACAACACGTTGCATATACGTATCTTCTAAGCCCATCTTGATCACGGCCCATCTCCTCCTTTGGCCAAAATATGGCGATAACACATTCATATTGATGTTGTTTGTTGTCATATTGCCCCTAGATGCGCGACATGCATGCATAACTCAATATTTTAAGAAACATTATCACGGTGATAGAGAATCATTAACAAATATTGGTAACTAAAAAGCTGATAACAGTGATAAAACCATGAGGTAGCAAAATAGAAGTACTTGTTGATTCTGAGGATTGCTTGTATAAGGGCATCTTTCATTCAAGGGATTTTGTTTGTGAAGAATTCGAATCCTTATAAAATATTTATATGTGTATACTTTTCGTAGTAGTGTTTCCATGCACTCAAACCATCTGCAAAGATTTTTTAAATTTTGATTTGGTGCAACAATCAAATAAAATTTGATGTAAATCCGCTATATTTTCTCCATTCCTATGTTGTTGATGTTGGAATTATGCCCTAGAGGCAATAATAAAGATGTTATTATAATAATTTTTGTTCATGATAAAGTTTATATTCCATGCTAGAATTGTATTAAGCGGAAACTTTAATACTTGTGTGGTTTGTGAAGTACACCGTGTCCCCAGTACGCCTCTATGGACTAGCTCATTGATTAATGATGGTTAAGGTTTCCTAACCATAGACATAAGTTGTCAATTAATAATGAGATCATATCATTGGGAGAATGATATGATGGACAGACCCAAATTAAGCAGAGCAATTAGATCGTGTCATCGTGTTCATCATTGCGAAGCTTTTCTTATGTCAAATATTGTATTCCTTAGACCATTAGATAATGCAACTCCCTGGTATCGGAAGAAAGCTTTGATGTCATCAAACGTCATCCTATGAGAGGGTGATCATAAAGGTGTCTCTCAGGTGACCGGAAAGTACCTGTTGGGTTGTATGTATCGAGATGGAATTTGTCCCTCCCAAGTCGGAGAGATATACTTCGGGCCCACTCGGTAATCGATATCAACACCGCTTGCAAGCACGTGGTTAAGGAGTTAATCACAAAGTGATATCGGATTACGGAACGAGTAAAGTACTTGCTGTGAACGAGATTGAACTAGGTATGCGGATGCCGACGATCGAATCTCGGGCAAGTAAAATATCGCGAGACGAAGGGAATATACATATATGGGATTGATTGAATCCTGGCATCGTGGTTCATCCGATATGATCATCGATGAATGTGTGGGAGTCAATATGGGTTTCCAGACCCCGCTGTTGATTATTGATAGAAGATCATGTCTGCATATTCTCGAACCCGCAGGGTCACACACTTAACGTGTCTCGACGCTAGGATAGAATGGATAATTGGTTTATGAGTTTTTGTTCGGAGTCTCGGATGAGATCCAGGACGTCACGAGAGGTTCCGGAGTGGTCCGGAGAATAAGATTCATATAAGGCAAAGCAGTTTTTGGAGTTCGGAATTGTTTCGGATTGTTCGGTATTGTACCGGAAGCTTCTAGAACCTTCCGGAGTCGGACCAACGTGGCCTCACTTGTCGGGAGGGGGCGTGGGCCTACGAGGGAGTGCCCTGTACGCTTTGGGACAGGGGCATAAGGACCCATAGGCCCAGCCGGCCAAACCCTAGGGGAAACCCTAGGGGAGCTTCTAGAAGGCGGGGGGAAACTTGCCCCCCACTCCTTCCCCCCTTTGGCCGCCGGCCCTAGGCTTGGAGGAGGGGCAAGGGGCAGCCGCCCACCCCTCTATATAAAGAGGGCTGGGGGCTCACCCTCCCCACACCTCCTCCTCAATCCCTAGCCTCCCTGCTGCCCTCCTCTCTCTCTCCCTCCCGACTACGCGTATGCGAAGCCCCGCCGCAGAAACTCCACCGCTTGCACCACGCCGTCGTGTTGTAGATCCAATCTATATCTCCACTCCACTTTCTGGACCGAGGAAGGAGGAGACGTCGAGGTGCCACACGTGTGCATCTCTCGGAGGCATCGCCACTTGCGGTGTTGGATCGGATCGGATCGCGAGGAGGAGAAGCGAGTACGACTACATCAACCACGTTCTGTTGAACGTTCTGCTGTGCGAATCTTCAAGGGTATGAAGATCTCATCTATCCCCCTCTCTTTGTTTGCATCTCCTAGATTAGATCTTGGCTTTCCGTTCGCATCCGTAGAATTTTTTTGATTTACTATGCTGCGAAACCCTTCAGTGGTATCAGAGCTAGATCTATGCGTAGATGTGTTTCACGAGTGGAACGCAACATGCTTGTTGCGGACGTTGATGTTTTCTGTTGCAAGCCTCTTGTTTGTGTACTTCTTATGATGCAGGATAGTGAGATCGAAGCGGTCCAGGCCAACTTTACGCGACCTCGTTCGCGAGACCGGCTCCGCACTTGACGTGTGGCTTGTTCCACACATGCGGCTGGTGGATGCGAGTTTCTATCACTATAGTTTTCATGGGATTTACACCGGAGTTTGGCAACCATAATATCACCGTTGTGGCTTTCCGTAGGTAAGAATCGTTCTTAGCTTGTTACTCCCATAAGCCACGTAAAACATGCAACAACAAAGTAGAGGCATCTAACTTGTTTTTGCAGGGAGTGTTTCTGTGATATGGTATGGCTCAAGATGTGATGTGTATGTTGTATGCAATGATCATGTTTTGTCATGTTTCACGACTTGCATGTCGATGGGTACACAACCGGCAGGAGCCATATGGTTGTCTTTATAATTGTGTATGACCTGTGTGTCAACTTCTTATACGCCATGTAATAGCTTTACTTTATCGCTAAGTAGTTAGCAATAGTTGTAGTTGCTATTCGTGGTGGAGGCAATCATGGTGGAAGTGATGGAGATCATGCTGGCACGCACAAGATGGAGATCATTGCATGGAGATTGGCTATACCATGTCACATAAAACTATATGCACGTGATGTTTATCCTTTTATGTATCTTATTATGCTTAGATCGCGACAGTAGCTTTATAAGATGATTCCTCACTTAAAGATCAAGATAAAACTGTGTTCTCCCCATGTATGCACCATTGCGAAAGTTCGTCGTGTTCAAGCATCACGTGATGATCGGGTGCTATAAACTCTACGTTCACATACAACGGGTGCAAGCCAATTTTGCACACGCGGAAATACTTGTGTTTGACTTGACGAGCCGAGCATGTACAGACATGGCCTCGGAACACATGAACCGAAAGGTTAAGCATGAGTCATATGAATGATATGATCGACACTTCGTTGTCCACCATTGAAACCACATCTCTTCTCGTGAAGATCGGATTAGGTGTGGTGAATTTGGATCATGTTCACTAAACAACTTGAGGGATGTTGAATTTAGTGGGAGTTCATCTAGTAATATGATTAAGTTGAACTAGTTATCATGAACATAGTCTAAATTGTACTTGCAAATTTTGTAGATCAAATGGCTAAGTCCAACTTCAACTTCAAAGTTTTTGCTGAGAAAGAAAAGCTTAAGAACAGTGGGTCTAACTTCACCAACTGGTTCCGCAATCTGAGAATCATTCTCTCTGGCGGACAGAAGGACTATTTCCTTGAGAAAGCGCTAGGTGACGCCTGTGCCGTAGATGCGCCGGCTGATGAGAAAGCTATTTATCAGTCACGCAAAGATGATTATGGTGTGATTAAGAGCACCATGTTGTTTGCTATGGAATCGGACCTTCAAAATCGTTTTGAGGATTTCCCCGGGCCCTTTGAGATTCTTGAGGAACTGAAAACTATGTTTCAGACTCAGGCCCGTTCTGAGAGATATGAGATCTCTAAAAAATTCTTTAACTGCAAGATGGAGGAAGGAAGTTCCGTTAGTGAGCACGCCATTAAGATGTCGGGCTACACTCAACTCCTTGAGCAACTGGACTGTAAGATTCCAGAGGAGCTCAAGATTGACAGAGTTCTGCAATCACTCCCTCCTAGCTACAAAGGTTTTGTAGTTACTCATAATCAGATTGGTTCCACTGATACGATCACCGAGCTCTTAGCTAAGCTGAAAGCTGCGGAGGTGGACATCAAGAAATATAATCATGTGTTGATGGTCAACAAGCCCCCCAGCTTTAAGAAAGGTAAGGGTGCAAAGAAGCCCTTCAAGAAGGGCAACGGCAAGCGCGTTGCCCCTGCTGAGAAGAAGCTCAAGTCTGGACCTAAGCCAGACACTGAGTGCTTCTATTGCAAGGACAAGGGTCACTAGAAGCGCAACTGTCCAAAGTATTTAGCGGACAAGAAGGCTGGCACCATCAAAGGTATATTTGATATACATGTTATTGATATTTTCCTTACTATCCCTCGTTGTAGTGCCTGGGTATTTGATACTGATTCAAATGCTAATATTTGTAACTCGAAACAGGAGCTACGGAATAGACGGCGGCTTGCAAGGGATGAGGTGACGATGCGCGTTGGCAACGGATCAAGAGTTGATGTGATGGCCGTCGGCACGCTCTCCTTAGTTTTACCTTTGGGATTAGTTTTAAACCTCAATAAATGTTATTATGTGCCTGCGTTGAGCATGAACATCATATCTGGATCATGTTTATTGCAAGACGGTTATTCATTTAAATCGGAGAATAATGGTTGTTCTATTTATATGAGTAATATATTTTATGGTCATGCACCTGCTGTGAATAGTTTATTTCTTCTGAATCTCGAAAGTGATGAAACACACATCCATAACATTGAGGATAAGAGATGCAAAGTAGATAGTGATAATTCTACTTATTTGTGGCACTGTCGTCTAGGTCATATTGGTGTAAAACGCATGAAGAAACTCCATTCTGATGAACTTTTGGAGTCTCTTGATTTTGAATCATTTGACACATGCGAACCGTGCCTCATGGGCAAGATGATCAAAACCCCGTTCTCCGGAATGATGGAGCGAGCAACGGACTCGTTGGAAATCATACATACTGATGTATGTGGACCAATGAGTGTTTCGACACGCGGTGGATATCGCTACTTTCTCACTTTTACTGATGACTTAAGTAGATATGGGTATATCTATTTAATGAAACATAAATCTGAAACATTTGAAAAGTTCATGGAATTTCAAAATGAAGTGGAAAACCATCGTAACAGAAAAATTAAATTTCTACGATCCGATCATGGAGGTGAATATTTGAGTTATGATTTTCTCACTCATCTTAAAGCAAGCAGAATAGTTTCGCAACTCGCGCCACCCGGAACACCACATCGCAATGGTGTGTCTGAACGCCGGAATCGAACTCTATTAGATATGGTGCGATCAATGATGTCTCTTACAGATTTGCCGTTATCATTTTGGGGTTATGCATTAGAAACCGCTGCATTCACTTTAAATAGGGCACCATCTAAATCCGTTGAGACGACACCGTATGAACTGTGGTTTGGTGCTAAACCTAAGTTGTCGTTTCTTAAAGTTTGGGGATGTGAAGCTTACGTCAAGAAGTTGATGCCGGACAAGCTCGAATCCAAAGCGGAGAAATGCGTCTTCATAGGATACCCTAAGGAAACGATTGGGTATACCTTCTATCACAGATCCGAAGCAAAGTGTTTGTCGCAAAGAACGGATCCTTTCTTGAGAAGGAGTTTCTCTCGAAAGAAGTGAGTGGGAGGAAAGTAGAGCTAGATGAGGTTATTGAACCTTCTCTTGAGTTGGAGAGTAGCGCAGCACCTGAAATTGTTCCAGTGCCGTCTGCACCAACAATAGAGGAAGCTAATGACAAGGATCATGAAGCTTCGGACGATGCTACTACTGAACGTCGCAGGTCGACAAGATCGCGTGCCCCTCCTGAGTGGTACGGCAACCCTGTCTTAACTGCCTTACTAGTATACGATAGTGAACCTGCGAACTATGAGGAAGCAATGATGAGCCCAGACTCTGAGAAATGGCTAGAGGCGATGAAATACGAATTGGGATCCATGAGCGAAAACTAAGTTTGGACTTTGGTGGACACTCCTAGCGACCGAAAGGCCGTTGAGTGCAAATGGATTTTAAAGAAGAAAACGGACGCGGATGGTAATGTTACTGTCTATAAAGCACGGCTTGTCGCAAAAGGTTTTCGAAAAGTTCAAGGTGTTGACTACGATGAGACTTTCTCTCCCGTAGCGATGTTTAAGTCCATTCGGATTTTATTAGCAATTGTTGCGTTTCATGATTATGAAATATGGCAGATGGATGTCAAGACTGCGTTCCTCAATGGCAACATTGATGAAGAGTTATATATGATGCAACCCGAAGGTTTTGTCGATCCTAAGGATGCTGATAAGGTATGCAAACTTCAGCGTTCCATTTATGGACTGAAGCAAGCATCTCGGAGTTGGAACCTTCGTTTTGATCAAGTGATCAAGAGCTTTGGATTTGTTCCAAATTGCTACGAAGCTTGTATCTACAAGAAAGTGAGTCGGAGCTCAGTGACATTTTTGGTACTATATGTGGATGACATATTGATTATCGGAAATGACATTGACATGCTTAACGATGTGAAGAGTTATTTGAACAAATGTTTCTCAATGAAAGACCTAGGGGAAGTTGCTTATATATTGGGCATCAAAATCTATAGAGATAGACAAAGACGCCTGATAGCTTTAAGCAGAGTACATACCTAGACAAAGTTCTGAAAAGGTTCAGAATGGATAAAGCAAAGAAAGGTTCAGTGCCTATGTTGTTAGGTAAGATATTGAGCAAGGCTCAGTGTCCAGCTATGGTAAATGATAGAGAAGCTATGAGCAAAGTGCCTTATGCCTCGGCCATAGGTTCTATCATGTATGCCATGCTGTGTACTAGACCGGATGTGTCCAATGCTCTTAGTTTGACGAGCAGATACCAAAGTGATCCAGGAGTAGAACACTGGACAGCCATGAAGAACATCCTAAAGTATTTGAATAGGACTAAAGAAATATTCTTAGTCTATGGAGGTGATGAACAGCTCGTCGTAAAGGGTTACGTCGACGCTAGTTTCGACACCGACAAGGATGATTCTAAATCTTAGACAAGATACGTTTATATTTTGAATGGAGGAGCTATGAGCTGGAGAAGCTGCAAGCAAAGCGTGATCACAGGATCTACAGTAGAAGCGGAATATATGGCTGCTGCAAAAGCGTCAAGTGAAGGAGTTTGGATCAGGAACTTCATCACTGAGCTTGGTGTGGTTCCAAGTGCCTTGGACCCATTGGAGATATTGTGTGACAACACTGGCGCCATAGCACTGGCTAAGGAACCAAGATATCATCCAAAGACCAAGCATATCAACAGCAAGTTTCATATAATCCGAGATTATATAACAGATGGAGATCTGAAGATTAGCAAAGTACATACAGATCTGAATGTCGCAGATCCGTTGACTAAACCCCACGAGCAAAACATGATCAGCACCTTAGTGCCATGGGTGTTAGATTGTTGCCAGATGTAAACTAGATTATTGACTCTAGTGCAAGTGGGAGACTGTTGGAATTATGCCCTAGAGGCAATAATAAAGATGTTTTTATTATAATTCTTGTTCATGATAAAGTTTATATTTCATGCTAGAATTGTATTAAGCGGAAACTTTAATACTTGTGTGGTTTGTGAACAACCCCGTGTCCCTAGTACGCCTCTATGGACTAGCTCATTGATTAATGATGGTTAAGGTTTCCTAACCATAGACATGAGTTGTCAATTAATAATGAAATCATATCATTGGGAGAATGATATGATGGACAGACCCAAATTTAGCAGAGCAATTAGATCGTGTCATCGTGTTCATCTTTGCGAAGCTTTTCTTATGTCAAATATTGTATTCCTTAGACCATGAGATAATGCAACTCTCTGGTATCGGAAGAAAGCTTTGAGGTCATCAAACGTCATCCTATGAGAGGGTGATCATAAAGGTGTCTCTCAGGTGATCGGAAAATACCTGTTGGGTTGTATGTATCGAGATAGATTGTCCCTCCCAAGTCGGAGAGATATACTTCGGGCCCACTCGGTAATCGATATCAACACCGCTTGCAAGCACGTGGTTAAGGAGTTAATCACAAAGTGATATCTGATTATGGAACGAGTAAAGTACTTTCTGTGAACGAGATTGAACTAGGTATGCCGATGCCGACGATCGAATCTCGGGCAAGTAAAATATCGCGAGACGAAGGGAATATATATATGGGATTGATTGAATCCTGGCATCATGGTTCATCCAATATGATCATCGATGAATGTGTGGGAGTCAATATGGGTTTCTAGACCCCGCTGTTGATTATTGATAGAAGATCATGTCTGCATATTCTCGAACTCGCAGGGTCACACACTTAACGTGTCTCGACGCTAGGATAGAATGGATAATTGGTTTATGAGTTTTTGTTCGGAGTCTCGGATGAGATCCAGGACGTCACGAGAGGTTCCGGAATGGTCCGAAAAATAAGATTCATATAAGGCAAAGCAGTTTTTGGAGTTCGGAATTGTTTTGGATTGTTCGGTATTGTACCGGAAGCTTCTAGAACCTTCTGGAGTGGGACCAACATGGCCCCACTTGTCGGGAGGGGGCGTGGGCCTACGAGGGAGTGCCCTGGCCGCTTTGGGCCAGGGGCACAAGGCCCCATAGGCCCAGCCTGCCAAACCCTAGGGGAAACCCTAGGGGCGCTTCTAGAAGGAGCGGGGGGAAACTTGCCCCCCACTCCTTCCCCCCTTTGGCCGCCGGCCCTAGGCTTGGAGGAGGGGCAAGGGGCAGCCGCCCACCCCTCTATATAAAGAGGGCTGGGGGCGCACCCTTCCCACACCTCCTCCTCAAGCCCTAGCCGCCCTGCTGCCCTCCTCTCTCTCTCTCCCTCCCGACTGCGCGTAGGCGAAGCCCTGCCGCAGAAACTCTCCACCGCTTGCACCACGCCGTCGTGTTGTAGATCCAATCTATCTCTCCACCCCACTTGCTGGACCGAGGAAGGAGGAGACGTCGAGGTGCCGCACATGTGCATCTCTCGGAGGCATCGCCACTTGCGGTGTTGGATCGGGTCGGATCGCGAGGAGGAGAAGCGAGTACGACTACATCAACCACGTTCCGTTGAACGTTCCGCTGTGCGAATCTTCAAGGGTATGAAGATCTCATCTATCCCCCTCTCGTTGTTTGCATCTCCTAGATTAGATCTTGGCTTTCCATTCGCATCCGTAGAATTTTTTTGATTTACTATGTTGCGAAACCCTTCAGTTGAAACCGTGCTATAGAAATACGCCCTAACAACAATAATCATGCTATATTTTCTCCATTCACAACATAACACAAAGACAAATATGTGTACAAAATCGAAGGAACTACTAGTAGATACTCAAGTATGGAAAGCAATGTTCCTTTAATCGTTTATGAGTTGGACACACTCGACTTGGATGAACCGGACCTCTTGAACTCCGATCACAATACGAAATCAATAACATAGACTTTAAACCCACTCTTCCCTTTCGTCGCTATAACTCCACTACCTCCACACGTGCGGCTAATTCTACCCTTATTCGACCGAGATACAACGGCGGGCCGTTGAAGTGACGACACCACTGCTGTGGCGGCGATTGCAAATTTTGAACCCCTCGCTCGATCGAGTCCGGTGTGCGGAGGGGTTGGAGCGAATCGGGTCTTAGCTCTACAGAATGGTCTCTATCTATCCATACTCCCTCCACCCCGAGATCGGAGCCCCGCTACCTTTTTCTGACCCTAATACAACGGCGGTCGTGAAGTGAAGGAATGACTACAACGAAAGGTAGGACAACAGCCACCCGCCCGCGCTCGTTCAGGATCGAGGTTGGAGCGAATTCGGTCTTGTTCTACGAATTGAGGCTTCATCTCTGTCTGAATCATTAGGTACCGGTGTTAATTCAGTGGTATATACTTTTAACTGTATTTGTTCCATTTGTAAAAAATACCTCTTAACTTATTCATCTTCTGCAGGATGCAATGTTGGAAATTTACAAAAAGTGCTAAAGAAAATTGACAACATGGCTAGATTACTCCCTCATGTCCTCAGTGGTGATATCAATTGCATTAACAGGAAGAAAAACGAGCTACGGCAAGATCTTATCGAAAAGGGGTTTGATCCCCTCCCAAAGGGCACATGCCAGTGATTATGATTATCTTACCAAAATGTTAGTTGGTAGCTTAGATGAGGAGTACCTGCAACTCCTGGAACTAAAGAGGAGATTTGAAATCAAAGTTGGACTCCTAATGAAAGCTTCACCGCAATATATAAACTCTAAAAATGAACCAGCTGTAAGTACTGACACGGTATATTATTTCATGTTTCAGTTTCAGTTGATGTTCGGAATTTTGTATTTTGTATATTAATATATTATTACTATTGATGTAGTTGCTTGGCCAAAATTACAAAAATGCTCAGGTGTGTGAGTCAGTTCCCAGGAGGTAGCACAAAAGGACTGCAACCCGAGTCTCTCGAGGTAGAGGATAAATGAACTGACAAGGGATACTTTAGTTACTATCTATAGTTACTCTTTCATATAAAATAAGAAAGCTTCATAGTCCAAATTTTCTTATAGAGACGACAAATGCCGTGATTTTTGTCCTGCATGTCATAATTATCTATTGCTTTTACAATTCAGATGGGATTGAGATCACCCGGTGTACTAATAGAGATCACCCAGTTAAACTTGAGGGATGCATCTGTGTCTCTTTGCTACGAGGGCCTACCGTAGCTTCTCTTGTCCCTTTTCCGAAATGGAAAAAAAGACAAGAGAAGCTACCGTAGCTTCTCTTCTCTTGTCTCTTCTGATGTAAAAATTTCTGATCATTACATCTCAGACTTCCCCCTAGAGTAATGCGATATCACAAGTGACCAATTGTAGTTAAATGTAGTTTGATCTGCTTTCCAAAGCTAATGGAAGAGTAGTAGTGTAGTAGAACGTATGTGGGGTCATGATCTCTTTGACTGGTCTATGCTAGGTGATAGCTCCAAATATTGATACTTTTTATTGATATTTTCCATTGATTTTAACCGGGTTTCATTGATTTTGATTTTTCAACTAGGGCTAATATCGATCATGCAGAATCAGTATACCCATGCCATACACAAACTTTCCCAATTTTTGCACCTGGAGATATATTTCCTTCAAATATCGACCGATTTGATAGATCAAAAATAACCATCGATGTCTTCTCTCTCCTCCTCTCCTCTGCTGCCTATCTCCACGGCGGTGGTTTTCTCCGATGATCATCGTGGGTTGATCGGGAGCTGGAGGGCCATAATCCGTGAGGTGGCTGGGGCTTTGATCAGTCCTTGCCGACGGGGCCTGATCTCGAGGGAGCGCTCGGGACAGGTGTCGCTGCGTGATGCTTCGGGACAGATCCTGGCGAGTTGGTGTTCGGTGGTGGATTTTTCGTACGGGGCGCGTCTGGTACACGAAAGATGGCACGTTCTCGTGGGTCCGCCGATGGTGGGGGGGGCAGTTCCTCGTGGTGTCGCCGGTGCGTCGCCCTACGTGCGTACGTGCCGGGTGATACGACTTGGTGGTTGTGGGAGGGCCGCGTGCGCTGACGGTGGGGATTCGCTGGAGGAGGGCCACCTGCCAGGCGAGGTGCGGGGTACTAATACGACAGAGCACGATCCACGGTCAGTTTCGCCTCCGCCTCGTGTTTTCTCTAACCCTAGATCAGGAGCAGTTCCCCTCTCGCCATTTCCAGATCTCGCGGTGTGTGTGGTGTGGTGTTCGTCCGGGAGCCTCCAGTTCTTCAGCCATCGTCGCCGCGGATCGTTTCTCCGGTGAAGTGAAGCGGAGTTGTTTCGGGGGATTGCAGATCGTTTGCTCAGGTGGTGGCTACGGATTCTGATATGGATCGGCGATTTCGCGGTGGGCGTGGTTCCCCTTCTCGTCCTCCAGTCCAATCTGGTCCCTATGCGAGCAGATTCGGTTCTGGGTACGGACAGGGTCGTTTTCCTGTCGATCGTAGAGGTTTGGAGGGGGATCATAGGGAAAGTGGCTGGATCCGTGAGCAGGAGCGGCGCCGCGAGGAGCAGGATGCTCGGCGTCGGGATGCGAGGCATAGGGATGAGTTGAGGCAAGCGGAGATTGAGGCCAGGTTGGAGGATCAACACAGGGAGGCGTTGGCGCGGGAGCGGGCGCTGTCGGAGGCTCGCCGTCGTGAAGCGGAGCAGGCTCGCAATCGTGGCCGGTGGAGTCACCGCCCGGAGATGTAGCAAGGTTCGGGATCTGATGCTACTGCTTCGTCTTTCCCATGCAGATCAGGTAACTCTGATTTGAATCCTAAAAGGGGGAGCCGGTTTTTGCACGAACAGTTGAACAGGTTAATATTCCTAGGGTTGTGATGAACACCTCTGTGCCTGTAACTCGATCTGTTTCTGGCTTGAACACCTCGGCATCTACTTCTGTTAATGTGCCTGGTGGGGGGAATCGCCCTGTGAATTTGTCTCCAATTTTGTCAGTCACTCAGTCTGATGCTGTGGCTACTACTCTGGTGGGGTCCTCTGTACCGCCACCAGTAGTGAGTATGCCGAGGGATGGTGCTGTGGCTGGAGGGTCTGGGGATGTGCAGTTGCTAGATGTGATTCAGGAAGAGGTTGTGTGTGATAATTGTGGGAAGGATCATAGCATTTTGGTCTATCAAGAGAGGAAACCCTGGGAGTATGTTCCTCTTTTCTTTGGCAGTACTGACTTTGAGCAAGGTTTTCATTCTATTCCTGTGGTGGAGTCAGATGTTCAGTCTATGGAACAGTTGCATTATGCTCATATAAGTGTGGTTAGGGGGGATGTCATTGGCAAGGATTTGGAGAAGGAATTCCAAATGTGGGATGATGCTATGGGATCTGGGTGGAGATTTAATGCCAGGTCTATTAATGATGTGGAATTTTTGATGAGGTTCCCTTCTGCCAGATCTATTGATGACTTCCACTTTGGGAAGGTCTTCATGAAAACAATTCCTGATGCTGTGATTCAGTTGTCTAAGTGGAATGGAGACTTGCAACCTGTTGACTGGCTGGAAGAAGCCTGGTTCAGAATTGTTGGCATCCCTATGAAGTACAGGGAGAAATCAACTGTCTTTTATGTTGCCTCTTTGGTGGGGCAAACCTGTGGCCTTGGACAGGAATAGCTTGAGGAACTTGGCTTATGTAAGAGTTAAAATTGCTTGTTTGGATGTTTCTTTGGTTCCTAATACCAGAAGGGGGAGATGCAGGGTGGGATTTATGAATTCAAATACACCAGGGAGATTTTTGCTCCAGATGTTGTATCCACTTTGCCTTCTGCTATGAGGATTGATGGGCAGGATGGTGATGATGGGTTGGATAAAGAGAAGGAGGGTGAAGCTGAACATAGGAGACCTGAGGATGGTAGTGGGCAAAGAACTGTTCCTGGTGCAGGTAGTGATGGAGGTGCTGGGGGTCGTCAACATGGTGGCAATGATGCTGGTGAAGCTGGGTTGGACAAAGGAAAACAGGTTGTGGTGGAGCAGGAGGATTCTGGGGGGATTTCTTTTGGGACTAAAATGGCTAACATCTGGGCTAGCTCTGGAGGTGGTGGTCGTTCAAGGGGAATTGTGATTAGAGAGAATTGGTTCTGGTGGTGGTGGTGGGACAGGTAATCAAACCAGAACAGATGTTGTGGGGATGCAAGTTGATACTCAGGAAAATGTGGATGATGGGGGTGGAGTGGGCAGTGCTCACATGGATGTTGTTCAGAACCTATCCTCTACTGTGGTTAAAGAGGTCGATACTGAGATTGCTGCTGGTCCCCAGAGGTTTGATGATTTTATCAGGGGTCTGTTAAAAGATAAGAGCAGTGATAAGCATTATGAACTTATGAAGCAGTATGGTCATTTGCTGGAAGAGGAGGATGAGCAAGATGAGGGTGCACAGGTACAAAATGAGAGTGCATCTACTGATGCCTCTTTTGGTTCTTCCTCTGATAGTGGAAAAAAAAGGACCGTTGGGGGATCTGGGATGGAGGGTGCTCAGGACATGGAAGATGTCAATCAGGATCAAGAAGTAGTGGCTGTTGACCTGTCTCAACCTGATGGCTCTACTCAGTAAAGTGTGGAATCTCAATCTGAATAGGTGGCTGATGTGGAAGAGCAAGATATAAGAAGGAGCTCAAGAGTGGCTGATCAAGGTGGTGCTAGAAACATGGCTAAAGGGCATTTGGCTCAGCAACATCCTAGGGATCTATCAGGTACAAATTTAACTTTGCATAATTCTTTTGCTGCTCTAGATGATGATATTATTATGCATAGAGCGTTGGAAATGGGGATAGATGCTTCTTCTATATCTTTGGAACACATTAATTCCTTGAAAGATTTAGAGATTGCTAGACATAGTTTACAGGATAGGAGGCAGGTGGTGAATGAATGTGATACTGATCTGAATGAGAAGGTTTTGTTTCTGGATTGGAAGGATGCTAGTAATGATGAGGAGGATTTTACTCCTGTGGTTTCTAGGAAACAAAAGAAAAAGTTGAGAACTGGTTCTGTTGTGAGGGAGAGAAAGTTAAAGGCTGCTGCTGTGAAGGTCCACAACTATCACCCTATGAGTGGTATTGTGACTGGAACAAGAGAGAGAAAATCTGTATTATGATAGGTGCTATTTTGAATATTAGGGGTGTGGGGAAGAAAAGTGCAGGTGTTTATCTGAACAGTCTGTTGAGACAGGAGAAGGTTGATTTTATTGGTTTACAGGAAACTATTAAGAAAGATTACTCGGAGGCTTTTTCAGGAGGATTGATCCTATGAATCAATTCTCCTGGAGTTGGTTGCCTTTTGTGGGAAGGTCTGGAGGCATTTTGGGGGGCCTACGTTCCTCTAAATTGACTCAGATTGGTGTGTCTGTGGGCAAATTTCATGTTAAGATGAAGGTGTTTGATGTTTTGAAACAGATTCAGTGGCATTTGGTGATAGTGTATGGGGCTGCTCAAGAGGAGAATAAAGAGGAGTTTTTGGTTGAGTTAGCTGAGGTTTGTCAGGATCAAACTATTCCTTTGTTGGTGGGTGGTGATTTTAATGTGATCAGATGTGTCTCTGAAAAAAATAAGGGTCATGTTTTGAACAAGTGGGGGCATATGTTTAATTCGATTATCAATGCTTATGGTTTAAGAGAGATCATCATGTCTGGTGGGCATTTTACTTGGTCCAACAACCAGAAAAATCCGACTTTGGAGAAATTGGATAGAATCTTAGTTTGTAAAGAGTGGGAGAAGTTGTTTCCTCTTAATACAGTACACAAGTTGTCTAGAGAGGTTTCTGATCATAGTCCTTTGATTCTAGATACTATGGAAGGGCAGGAAACAGGTGGCAGGGAATTCAGATTTGAGAAAAGTTGGTTACAGTGTGATGACTTTTTGACCAGGGTGGAAAAAGTTTGGAAAAAACGTGTGAATGGCAAGAACAGTCTTGATAGGTTGCAGAAAAAACTTAAGAATGCCAGAAATGACTTGAAAGGATGGGGGGCTCATTTAAGGGGAGAAGATAAGAAAAGGAAGAAGATGTTGGTGGAGGAGCTGCAGGAACTTGAAAGTATTGAGGAGCTGATTTTGCTTACTGCTGAACAACTTAAAAGAAAAGCAGTTATTCAGAAAGAGTTGCTAGAGGTGTATGAAAATGAGGAGAGATTTTGGCAGCAAAGGTCGAGGGACAATTGGTTGCTTAGAGGTGATAATAATACTGAATATTTTCATAGGATTGCTAATGGGGTGAGGAGAAAGAAAATGATCTTTTCAATGAAAGATGGGGAGAATGAGATTCAGGGGACCTGTGATCTCCTGAAGCATGCTACGAGTTATTATAAATATTTGTTTGGGCCTGCTGGTGGGTTTTCTATTAGGCTTGCAGATGACAATTGGCAGGACTGGGAGAAGCTTAATGATGAAGATAGGGAGAAAATGGGGGTGCCCTTTACTGAGAAAGAGGTTAAAGAGGTTATTGACCAGATGGAGAAAAATAAAGCTGCTGGTCCTGATGGGATTCCTATTGAATTCTATCAACATTGTTGGGCAATTATAAAAACAGATGTTATGGCTGTGTTTGATGATTTTTTTGCTCATAAGATTGATTTGAGGAGCATTAACTATGGTGTGATTACTCTGCTGCCCAAAGGCGATGATGCTGATAGGATACAAAAGTATAGACCTATTTGTCTGCTCCAGGTGTTGTTTAAGATTTTTACTAAAACTCTGACAGTTAGAACTGAGCCTGTGATGGGGAAACTAATTGATACTTGTCAGACTGCTTTTATTAAGAGGAGGTTTATTGCAGATGGGGTGACTTTATTACATGAGATTTTGAAAGAGTCGAAAAGTCAGAAGCAGCAGGGTGTGGTTTTAAAAATTGACTTTGAGAAAGCTTATGACAAGGTTAACTGGGACTTTTTGTTTTACTGTTGTAGGCAGAAAGGTTTTAGTGAAGATTGGATGATTTGGTTAAAAAGTGATGTGACTCAGGGTACTCTCACTGTTAAGGTCAATGGGGAAACTGGTCCTTACTTTGGCAGCTTTAAGGGGGTTAGGCAAGGGGACCCCTTTTCTCCTTTTCTGTTTAATCTGGCAGGGGAATGTTTGGCTAAGATGGTGCTTAATGCACTGGCTGGTGGGCTGTTTACAGGTTTGGTTGATAATATGTTTGATAAGGGGATTGCCATTTTACAATATGTTGATGATACCATTCTGTTTATTAAGGATGATCCTGAGGGGGCTAGAAACCTGAAATTGCTGTTGTATTTGTTTGAATCCATGTCTGGTCTCAAGATTAACTTTGAGAAGAGTGAGGTGATGATGGTGTTAGAGGATGCGGAGAAACTGTCCAATTATGCTGAGATGTTCAACTGTCAGAAGGGTAGTTGGCCTATTAAATATTTGGGTTTGCCAGTTTGTAGCAGGAGATGTACAGTGGCTGAAATGAGCTTTATTGGTGATAGGTTGAAGAAAAAGTTAGATGGCTGGATGGGGGGGCTTTGTCCCTGGGAGGGAGGCATATTAAAATCACTGCTTGTGTATCCAGTGTGGTTGTTTACCCTATGACTATGTTTCTTCTACATAGGTCAAATGTGGAAGAAATTGAGAAACAGACTAGAGCTTTCTTTTGGTATGGGAAGGTGGGGAAGAATAAATATCATCTGGTTAAATGGAAGTATGTGTGTAGGCCCAGGAAAAAAGGTGGACTGGGAATTAAAAACATTAGGCTTTTTAATATTTGCTTGTTGTGTAAGTGGTGGTGGCGCCTCGAAGCTGAGGAAGGTCCATGGCAAGTTTTTGTGAGGAAAAAATATTTGAAGAAAGGTGGGATCAGTAATGTAAAACACAGGCAGAGTGATTCTCCATGTTGGCATGATCTGATTAAGATTAGGGATTTCTATTTGGCTGGTAGGAGAATGAGGATTGGTAATGGGGAGTTGACTGATTTCTGGCATGATGCTTGGTGCTTGGACTCACCCCTGAAAGATAGGTTCCCTGATTTATTTGACATTTGTCAGAATCAAAAAATCACGGTGGCAGATATGGAAAAAAAAGGGTGGAGTCTCTCTTTTAGGAGATGGCTGGATACTGATGGATTGAATCATCAGGAACAAATGAGAAAGTTGTTGTCTGGGGTGAGTTTGAATCAGGAAAAGGACAGACCAGTGTGGATGTGGAATAAATCTGGCAAGTTCTCTGTTAAGTCAATGTACACACGCCTGTCGAATGTTGGGATTGATAGAAGTTTTAAACATCCGTGGAAAGCAAAAATTCCCCTGAAGATTAAGATTTGGCTGTGGCTTATCTGGCACAATGCTATTCCCACCAAAGACAGCATGAGAAGGAAGAATTGGGTTGGAGACTTTACTTGCAGGTTTTGCAATAAGGATGAGAGCACTGGACACTTGTTCTTTTCGTGTGTGGCTGCTAAATATGTTTGGGGGGTGGTTGCCAGAGTTGTTGGTGTCGCGAATAGACCTGGATCTTTTTCCCAATATTTTTGGTGGGCATCTCAGTATGTGGGGGTTAGTAGGAATGTGCAGATTACGGTGGTAGCGGCAATTTGCTGGGCTATTTGGAAGCTCAGGAATAGGGCTTGTTTTGAAAAAAAACTCATTAACTCGCCTGTTGATTTGGTCATATATGCTTGTGTGTTCATTCGTTATTGGGCAGGGTTGCATGGGGAGAATGACCGGGCGGTGCTGCAAGCTGGAGCGGATACTCTTCAACAGAATGCGTTGGCCGATGCGGCAGCTATGGATGTGGCCCATGTTCCTTTTCTGGGGTTGCCTGCAATTCCTGGAGATCGTGCTCATGAAACTCCGGAGCTGGAAAGGGGAAGGGAGAAAAGAATGAGAACTTGAGAAAAAGGACCTGGGCTGCGAGAAGATGGTGTTGGCATCCAGTTTTTTAGTTCCCGTTTGTTGTGTTTTGTTATGGACGGTTCTCCACTAGCCTAAGGGCGGTGTTCTTGCGTCTCCAGCCTCCTTCTTTATTTCTGTTTAGTTTGTTCAGTGTGTAAGTTGAACCTCTTGCTTTTCCTTTGTGACCCCCTAGGCGGGTCAGTACTACGTTGATATGTGTGGTTGTTGTTCCGTTGTCTGATGATAATGGAACCCGATCCCTCTTCCTGGGGGATTGTATGGAAAAAAAACTAAGGCTAATATCACAAGTTAGCGAAACCTTGTTTCTTTGTATTGGTTTTTAGGTATTGGATACTTTTGGAAGATCTGAGAGCATTTATGGGATAATTACACTTAAATGAGCAAATCCCCAATTGAAGACTTTTCATTCGAGGCATCGAGTACCTTTAACGACCAGTGGTATGATCGGAGGCCCCCCGTACGTCCCGCCCTTACTACCCTCCTTCGCCTCCGCTATATCAATACAAGAAACTTTGAAGGAGAAAGGGGCAAAATACAAACACAACCGCCGCAAACAGTCCCAAAAGAGAGGAGATCAGATCTGAAGAAGGAGAAGAACACCACCTCATCCTTCCAATATCCCTATCCTCTCGATCATCAACTCCACCATCAGTCCCACTTGTACTGAGAAAGAGAGAGATTCACACTTGTAAGATTAGGGTTTGGAACTCTATTCCCACTTTGGTTTGTACTTGATTTGATCTCCAACCGTATTGTGGTTTGCTATGGTAAAGTCGAGATGATTTCTGTTTGCAATATGAATATGTCTTTGATCTATCTGTCTCTCATGTCTGAGTAAATCCCCATAGGCATGGGAGATGTAGGGGATTGGTGAGATGTGTTGTGCCTCCTTTATTTCCATTCATTTGTGATTGTTGTCATGATTATAATATTGTGAGAATGACTATCTATGTTTGCCTAATTCTTGTTATCCAATTTAAGGGCCCGGGTAACATGATCCTGAGATATCATAGATATGAACTTGTTTATTAGAAAATTAGGGACCCTCGAGTGACATGGCCGATATCAAAGAGGATCTAGTACAACTCAAGGATAACAAGGAACCATCAAGTTTAAAGCCTTGATCTGGTCGAAAGACCTTAATTGGTGTGTTAACCATGACTTTGGTAACAAGCAGAAGGATTATTAGGATCAAGAAGAATCTACCAAGAGGAATCTTGATCGGTATATGGGTTGCTTGCCTACTCGCATATGAATAAGAAGTATTATAATCACTTATCCCATTTTATCCACCTGGCACATTCACTATCATCATGAACCATTTCTCTCCGCGCCTAACTTCTCATCTGTAGGAATCCAGAACAACCTCCTTACTTTTATTTTTATGTTATTTACTTCAAGTGTTGTTCAATACTTAGTTCTACTCCCGTTTTCACTTATCTATTTCCACTCTCAACACTTGCAGTCAATTCAATCAAGACAAAGTGACACCTTGAGTGTGATATAAACGCCTGAGATAAACACTTCCCTGCGCTCCTTATTGGGATCGATATAAAAATTGTAATTAATGCTTTCACAAAAACATGCTCTGACAAACCTGTGCTCTTGCAGGCTATCACTGGGTTTTATTTCTAGTTTATGGAGGTTTTGGTCATGTTGTCGTTTTGTTGAACTACTCTTCTTAGTGGAGATTGATCACAATTATGTTAGCAATACTGAAGTTAAAAACCAAAGTAATATAGTGCAAGGATTACCAAATTGTCATTGTTCTTTTCTACCACCAGTCTCTTATTTTGAGATAAAATTGTAAGTTGAAGACCAAAGTACTAGTAGCTTTATTATGAATTAGTACCAATCAAATCCGGTAATAGTTTAGTTTAAGTTATTTTAGTTGCATGGTGCCAATATTACTAGGAAAGTGTGTTGGAGCACAATTGTTTTGCTAGTTTTTGTTGTAGAGTTTGTCCTAGCTAGGTCATTGCATGAAATTGCCAACTCCATATTACTTTTAGAACACCATCCTCTTCATTGACTCAGCATAATGTTCCATTGGATACATAATTTAACTTGTGATGGAAGATGACGGCGTTGTTATATGATTTGTCGAACAGTAGCTCCATAGCATTATTTTCAGATTGGAATGATGTCCCAGGTATGCCAGGGAAGTTGGACACGGTCAGAAATCTCCAATCTTGTGAAACTTCGGTGAGTGCTAGTACTTATCGACAAGCTAATGCCTGGAACTCTGTGATTCTTGGCTACTCAGCGCAGACAATCCAAACTATTTTCCAAGTGAACACAACGTTGCACCCTGTTCTATCCCATTCTGAGATCGACCGAGCATATTTGTAAATGTTGAACACTATGTTGAATCACATTGTCACAGGGCTACTTACACTAGATTAATGATGCCTCTCAGTCCTACATACAGATCTTATACCTTGATGCTGATACATTTGAGTGTGGCTATTTTTTCCGCTTTCATGGTGCCTGATAATTTTGTATTGCTTTAACATATAGCACTTTGATCTCTATTTATATACCAATACTATACTTTCCTAGTTGGTGAGGATTATCTTGATCAATTTGTAGGATTTGATCGTACAAGTTGGTAGGTACTATGTGGCAATGCATATTTATGTGGTTGTTTTTTCAAACCGAAGGCCCAAGCCCATATTTTTACATAAATCGAATGATCACAACATCCAACAAAGATCCATAAAGTTATTATAGGCTACGCCACAAAGGCAGAGCACAAGCTAAGTCGGATAAAAGGCCTGTAGGCACCCCATAGATATCAGAAGAAAAAAAATCATATGACCAAACATCAGCTACGAAGCCTTGCATCGAGGTTTCTCATCACTGCTATCGCCTCATCCATTACACACCTATCCTTTGGCTTGCTTAGGCCCCTCCAGCTCTGCAAATAGATAACCTTTTTCAAAAATCAATCAATTGGATGGTTAATGAAAGTATGTTCGATATTCATTTTGTTCCTAACATTCCACATAGACCAACACATCGCAGCAAAGCAAATCCAAATGATTCTACGCATGCGCCCTAAAATACTCTGGGCTAGTGACATGAATTATCCAACCATTGTTGGATTCCAAGAACAAGCCAAGATTTCTCGAATACATGCCCACATGAAATGCGCCAGGTGACACCCAAAGAAAATATGATTAGCATCTTCATATTCATCAAGAAATTGAGAGGAAGCAAAGTATGAAATGGGAAATTACTTCTGCATACATAGAAACTGAGTGCTTAGAAAACCAAGAAAGAACAAAGAAGAGGAAGCAAAGCAACACGGCGAGTAAAGAATCAAGCGCACCAAAACATTGCTGCCGTGCACTGGATTTTTGAGGCCATGACAAATCAGGAGACGACTTCCTCATGGAAGAAATTAAGAAGATAGACAGTGGTTTAAATGGGATTGAGATCGCCCACTGTAGTAGAGATCAGAGTATGGTAGCCCGCCAGTTGGCTAAATAAACTTGCATGACGCATCTTTGTTTTTGACACGAGGGCATATTGTAGCTTCTCTCGTCGCTGTTGATGTAAAGCTTTCTGGTTATTACATCTCAAAATTTCTGCAAGAGTGATGCATTATCACAAGAGATGAATCATACTTCCTCCGTATGAAAAGGATGTCAAAGATTTGTCTAGATACGCATGTATCTCCTTTTCCAGACGAAGGGAGTAGTTAAATGCAGTTTGCTTTGCCTAGAAAAACTAATGGAAAATAATGAGTGGTGTAGGAGAATGGATCTGGGGTTATGCTCTATCTGACTGGTGTATACTCTTTTGTGTGGAAATTTATAACACTTATGTTAGTTATACTGAAGTGAAAGACCAAAGTAATATAGCGTGTTTATGAATTGGCTAGTTAACATTGTTCTTTTTAAGCACCAGTCCCTTATTTTGGAGATTACAGCAGGGTATTAGGATGCTGTCTGAAATTGCCAGTCTTGCCGAACTTCGGTGATCCCTAGGACCTCTCGACAAGCTAATGCATGGAACTTGGTGAGTCCTGGGAACTCAACGCAGACAATCCAAAGTATTTGGCCAACTGATCACATCGTTCCACCCTATCTGAGCCCCTTCTGAGATCATCTTCGTTAATGTTTAACATAATGTTGAATCAGATTATCACAGAGTTATTGTCACTAGATTACTGATGCCTCTCTTTCCTACATATATAGTACACCATGCATAGATCAATTGATGTTGATACATATGAGTGTGGTTATTTTTTCCACCTTCACTGGTGCCTGATAACTTTGTATTTCTTTAACATATATCACTTTGATCTCTATTTATTTAAAAATATTGTAGAGTACTACTTGCCAAGGTGAAGGCCGTGCAAATTATCTCGATCAGTTTGTAGGATTTGATCATACAGGTTGGTAGATACAGGGCAATGCACATTTGTATGATTGTTTGTCATAAAGCCGCGAGTCCAATGATATGTGTCTCAAACTTTGTACTCCCTCCGTTTAGGATTACTTGACATTCTGGGTTTACTCAAACTCAAACTTTGTAATGTTTGACCAAATATTTAAGAAAAATATCAATATTTACAATGTAAATTCTACTGTAGTACAATCTTCATAAAGTATAATTTCATATAGTATATTATTTTCATTTGATATTATGAATGTTCATATATTTTCCTACATTCTCGATCAAAGTTGACAAAATTCAAGTTTGACTAAACCCAAAACATAGAATAAATAAGAAAGGAGGGAGTATGTATAAAGCAAAGTAAGCACGGTGGAAAGTGAAGCATTAATAAAAAAATCCACTTTATTAATCAGGAAACTGATAAAAAAATTGAACTTAGTTCCCCGCTTTATTAATCAGGAATAGAACTTAAATATGACTGGACAACCCCATTCAGAACTCGGGAATGTCTACTCCCTCCGTCCTAAAATAGATGTCTCAAATTTATCAAAATTTGGATGAATCTAGACACTATTTAATATATAGATTCATTCAAAATTTGAAAAACCTAAGACATCTATTCTTGGACGGAGGGAGTACAAAAAATCCATTATCTTACTACCTATTAAATGGTTCACACAAAAATATGCCACCCAATTTGCTTCCCTTTTCACAAAGGAAAGATTAAAATCTTGGAAAGAGTCTCCTAATTGATATTTATAGTTAGGAAGTGGATGACATTGCTTTTGCCGCAAAATCCTCGCTACACCGGCACACAGATGCATGTATTACGGTCATGCCTTGGTCTAATCTGTGCGGCTACAATTTCTTTTTCCAATGCTAATCATAGTTAGATGCAGTTTACTCTGCCTAGAAAAGCTAATCGAAGAGTATTACTCGTGTAGTATAATGGATCTAGGATTATGATCTCTTCGAATGGTGTATGCAAGGTTTTATTCCTAATTTTTTTTAGGTTGGTCATGTTGTTTTGTACTAGCACTGATCTTCTATATGGAGAATTATCACACTTCTTTTAGTAACACAAGAGTTAAAGACGAAGTAATATAATGTTGTTTGAGAATTGCTGAGGTTGAAAACCAAAGTATGTCTTCTGTTAAGAATTAGCTCTATTTCTGAATCAGCACCGATCAACTACCGTACTTATAGTTTAGTTGCATGGTGCATGGTTACTAAAAAGTGTGTTCGGGCACTATTTGGTTCCTTTTTTTGCTATAGAGTTGTCCTAGGCCATTGTAAGAAATTATCCACAGCACATCTTCTTGGTACAACCAGTCCTTTATTGATTAAGCATATTTTCCATGGGATATCGAGTTTATCTTGTGGTGACATAAGCGAGTGTGTTGTGAGATGAACTCTCGAAGACCCAAGAAGTAGCTTTGTAGCGGTCTCCGACCTTGTGTTGATGTCACGGGTTACACCAGGACAGTCAGACGCGATCCGCAAGCTCTTTGGGGAACTACGATGAGCACCACCCCTTGACAAGCTAATAATCTTTCAAGTGACGCGAGACGAGTGAGGCACAGAATTAGTGCGGACAATTCAAGGTGTCTGTGCAAGTATTCATGGTGTTCCACCTTATTCGAGGCCCTTCTGAGCATCTTCATCCATGTTGGACATTATGTTGAATCAGATCATCAACTACTGTCAACAGATCACTGATGCCTCACAGTCCTACATATTGCCTATACCACACCACAATTGATGCTGAACATGGCTAACCTTTTCGCTATCCTTCGTTGCGCTTAATAATATGTGTTTCTTTAAAATATAGTAGTTCTTTGATCTCTATTTATGTACCAATATTGCACTACCGGACAAGGATGCACCAATTATCTCGATCCATTATTTAGGATTTGATTGTACAAATTCGTAGGTGCATGCCATTCATAATGAGGCTGGTTGTCATAAAGCCAAGGCAGCAGCAATATGTTAGCCGTCGCAATTTCTTTTGGCAATTCCGCCTATGTTTATGCGCGCGTACATCTTCTCGACAGAGAACTTAGACAAGCGCTAGATCCCATGTCCCCAGTGACGTACATGCACACTTGAAAACGTCCCGCGGATGAAATAAGAGAAAATTTCTTATTTGACACTACTTCCCAATATGATTCCTTATTTGACACTGAAAACTTTTCACTTTATTATATGACCATTTTTAAAATTTCTTTGCGTTATATGACACTACAATCAGTTTGTTAAAAGATTAATTTTTCTACAACCGGACCTAAATACCCTAGTTTAATACTTTGACTCATATATGTCTAACACACACGGTGAAATTCTTTTCTCGTGTTTGACCACGTAGCACGGTCACGCAAACGTGTGCAGAGAAGCGCATTGCTTTTTTTATTGAAACGGAGCAGCGTGTTTGCTAATCACACGTAACGTATTAATTATGTTTTGTCCCAGCTGCTAGTCTGGTTGTGAGCGATGTATAGTTGCTGGCATTAAAAATGCAAGTGGGATGAAATATTCCGCCATGCCCGCTCATCCGCTAGAAAAACCAACTAGTCTCGTTTAGACTAGTCACAATGGAGAGTATCATATATCAGTATCATGCATATGATACTAGTGTATGATACTATATCTACAATGCATGGTATCATGTATTAGTATCATAGACTCATAATATTCATTGTTTTGTAGAATCTCAATGCAAATTTATGTACAAGATTTTTTTGACACTAAGTTTTCTATTTTTACGTGTTATGATACCGTATCTACCTATGATACTACTAGCATCTCTCTCATCATTAATTATAGTGACACATAAGCATTTTGCATGCATGTAGTGCATGATACCACCTATGATACCCCCATTGGGGCTAGTCTTATTGATTCCCATTTTGCGTTGGCGGGATTAGCCGCTCTCGTCCACGGGTCATGCGATAGGCAATGCAAATTAGTCAACTGCATGTCTGCATGCATGATGCAAGCGATCGGTTCTTGTTGTGCAGTTTACGCAGCCGTACATGCAACAAGTTAATTCCAGGACCCGTAAGACCCATGTGTCCCGCCTATCCTATACCCGCGCCGCTTGCATCGCTACTGGCACTTTTTTTTTGGGACGTGCCGGGCTCGCATCTGCTACTGGCCATTTTCTTTTTCTTGGGATGTGCCGGGCTTGTATCGCTGTGTCGCTTATCTCATCGCCCGCACGTCCGCTAGCCAACATGATACGTGTACGCGCAACTGTGTCGGCAGTTCGTATTCATGCAAAATAAACTGAACATTCTTTAAAAAAAAAAACATCATAACTTCTATGTTTTGTATCAATGCCACACAATTATATTAGCTACTATGTGCAAATTCTCGTCAAACCGTCATATTATGTATCAGAGGCAAAATCGTCTTTGTATATCCCCAGTTAACCCGGTAGCTCTCAAAATACACTGAAGTGTCGTATAAGGCAAAAAAAAGTATACAAATGGTCAAATAAGGAAGTGAAAAGTTTTTAGTATGAAATAAGAAATTATATTAAAAAGTAGTGTTAAATAAGGAATTTTCTCATAAAATAACCATGTCGGAGTCTGGCTGATCGCGATCTTGTCGGAGTAGTAAATTAAATTGACCGGACAGCCGAGTCACCTCCAGCTCGGCCGCCCGGCCCACCTGCAGGCAGGAGCATCTTTACCCGGCTACCCGCTTCTGGCCGCCGTCAGACAGTAACAGCCCGTCGACAGCGTCAGATGGCTCGTCATCAATCTATCCAAACCTGGCCAGGTTCGCCCGTCTTTACTCGTCAACATGTCGCTTGTTCGCGCTCGCAACCGGGGAAGGCCGCACCCTCCCGGCCGCCCGACATCAGCGGGCAGCGACACAGGCCACCATTCCCACAATCATCCAACACATCTCTTGCAGCACCGCAGCACCGTCGAGCTAGATGATCCACCTGCCCTTCTTGGGGGCCAAGCTGTTCCTACAGGTCTTCCAGGTCTCCGCGCCGCTGCTCTGGCCGCTCAACCTCTGGCTGCCGCTCGCGCGCCGCCTGCCCCAGGCATGCGCCGTCGCCCGCGCCGCGCTCGACGCCCACGCCAACTGGCTGCGCCGGGTCTGCGGCCGCGGCGGCGCCATCTGGAGCCGACGCGACGACGACGTCCTCCGTCAGGCGGTGCTCGACATCTCGTACTGACATATACTAGTACAGAACCCGTTCGATTCGAGGCACTGTTTTCGTTTCCCTTTTTGAACAGCTCTAGGCAGTAGCGGTGGTGGTTAATTTCAGTCTGTTCTTTTGGCTTTCTTTTTCTTTCTGGGCTAGCTAGCTAGCTACATGCTCGTCCCTGAGTTACTAATGGATTGTACTCCCTCTGTTTTAAATTATAAGATGTTTTAGTTTTATGATGCAAATGTATCTAGACTAGTTTTAGTATGTAGGTTCACTCATGTTTGCTGTGAATCTACACACTAAAACAAGTCTAGATACATTTTCTTTACAAACCTAAAACATCTTATATTTTAAAACGGAGGGAGTAACCATGATCTGGAATGCAAGTCAAAATTCAGACAGAACAAGCTGTAACAATGATCTCGAAAAGCAAGTGAAACTTCAGCTAGAACTGACGGACTCTCTCCGATTTTTTCTCATGCCAATTGACAAAGAAAAACATGGTGGAATTTTATGACCATGGACTGCAGTGGGATATATATTGCGACGAGGGGTTTCCTTGCATACCCAACAGATTTTTTTCCGGGGGAAATTTTTTCTTTGCCGAGTAAATTGTGCAGCACAACCCTACACTAGTTAGAACTAAATAAGTTCTGGAAACAACGCTTGAGAAAGCCCAATTTCTGGTATAAGAATCTGGCGCTGACCAAGACCCTGTGATAGTTTTGGACCGTACAGGAGTAAGTGGTTTTGGACCGTACTATTGGCTTTGGTTTGCTCCAACATCTCAAATACAACGCTAGAATTTTTCTCAACGGGCACATCTGCTTCCTTTGGCAGGAATAAATACAATTTCCTCACATTATATATAGGGAGCTAGCATGAACAAAGAAGTTAACGTCCATGTATGTACATGCACAATGTGCCGGCTCCTTCACTCACATCTACTTATTGCTTCATCATACTGTCATGATTAACTGGTTTTCAATTTTGATCATAATAAATATGTGTATTTCTGAATTAGCTATGCACCCCTGCATTTTGCATTTCCTCTGGATTTATTACATATAGTAAAGCCCCAAAGGGCCACCAGGTTTTACAACCAAAGAAGAGCATAAATAAATAGTCCCAACATAACATGTTTTTAGCCTCCGAGAAATAATGCACACCCTCCACCTCGTGCCCAAGCTTGATACATTGAACACTCAGTTCTTAACAAGTGGTTTAGGGTGAATAGGGTGAAAATGAATAGCTTACCCATTAGCAACAAACTGAAAAATGATAACAACTGATTAATCGAGTGGACCCTTTCACCTTGAGCACCCAAGACGCCAAAATTAAGTTGCGTCGATGAAGCCACTAGCAAAGCTATTGAGAACTATGAGCATTGCCCTTGTTTCCTAATATTTCTTAAAAGACGACATCGAGGACACATTTAAACCCAAGGACGCGTTTCTTTTAATCAACATGAGCACCACATTAGTTTTCTTGGAGCATTCGGAGCACATTACGACTCTGAAATGAGTAAATGACCTCTTGATCACAAACCATATGGGAGATGGTACATTTCCGCATCCCCCATGGAGGAAGAGTTTAATGTATTTCATTCATTGAAAAAGGTTCCTCTAGCACAAAGGGCGAAACTATGGAGTGACTCATTTTTCTCGTCAACTGAGACCGTATTTTACGGCAATCAAGTTTTTAGGGAGACCGAGGAGGTCTTGGTCCTCTCTGAGTCAAGAACATCCTTATAGAAGGTGTTTATGTGCACTCGCAGGCGGATCCAGAATTGTTACTTGATAATAAAGAATGTGGCACGAGATGATGCATGTGTGGTGCCAGTCATGTGAACCGAGTCTTAGCTCGGATGACTAGGAGGTCCTGATACCTGTCCTGCCTCCGAGATCCTGAGTTCGTTTCCCAGCACCAGCTCTCCCCATGTACACACCTAAAAAACTTCCGCTGAATTGCTTGGAGTCTTCTTGCCCCCAAGTCGCATTTTTGTGTGGCGCCACTCATCCACAACGGTGTGGAAATACGTCGTGTTTGCACCAACATCTGCTATCTAAGCTAAGCAACCTCTCATACGTGCTCTTGCCGATCCCACGACTCTGAAATGATCTCTTGATCTGAAACAATATGAAATATGGTACATTTCTATATCCCCCGTCGAAGCAAAGTTTAAGTTAGAACGGATCTTGTCTGGAGTACCGAGAATCAAAGTGTTTTTATTTTGCTATAGCCATAGAAAGTTGAAGCCCACACTCACCATACTAGGATAGCACCGGCAAATAATTCTATGGGACCTGGTCATGAATTAATTTGGTTTTATTTGTAGTGTGATTCATCGGGCCATAGACCAGCAAGATGACGAATATTCCTATTTTTGCCTCTTTGGTGGATTAGTGAATAGATGAAAGGATCGTTGGGCGCTCCCACATGACCACAGGATGATGTGTTCGGCTTGTGTTCGCCATATGAAGTTTCTGTCCAATCCGACGGAAACCGAGCATCTAGGGGCTGGCTGGGTGATTTTTTTTATTGCCGACAGAAAAACTGGCTCCTGAGGCTCTTGAGGACGGCTGGAGATGCTCTAATAGGACGGCGACGACTTTGAACTCCTCTAGCTCGATCGGTCATCAATTAATTGGTTTTTATGTGTAGTGGTTCACCGGGCCATAAACCATCAAGATGATGCATTTTCCTAATTTTGCTACTCTGGTGGATCGTCTTTCCCCGTTGGTGCTCCCTCGGTGGAATTGCCTGGTTCATACATCGTACTACAGTAGTATGCTGTGTGCACCTTAAATTCTCCATGCTGGAAGCAGTAGTAGACGCATTAATCCGTGCAGCCCCCACCACCCGAGCAACAAAACACTAGTTACTACATATATGAAAGCGATGCAGTTCAGCCGCTCGTTTAGGGTGCCAAATCAGAATTCGTACCGTAGATGCGCACATCTACACTTCTACAGTAACCACACATGAACAGTACGTCCATATTTTTCTACACTTATACAGTAACCACGCATGTACAGTACGTCCATATTTTTCCCACTTTACAAATCGGTCACGCCGATGGATGTTGATCGGTTCTCTTCTGGAAGACTCCACGCGCCGCTTAGATTCACTTTATGGATAGAGCCCCCCTCCCCTCCCCCCCCACTTCCTTCCCCGCCGCCGGCGCCTCCCCCTAGCTCTTCTTCCTCCAGGAGCCATGGCTCAGCTGGGGCCAAGCTCCTCCTACCCCGTCTCCAAGCACTTGCGCTTGCTGCCTCCTCTGCCTTTCCGTCAACGTAGGACAGCTTTTTGAGAGGATGAGGATGACGAAGGTACGAATGGCGGGTTCTCCGTGTCAACGCCGGCAGGGAGGCTGATTTCATAAATCTCCAGTCCCGCTGGTCCGACTGGTTACAATTTTTGGTTGCTTCTTCCATAGGAGGCGGATCTTCCAATTTCAGATTTTTTCCCCGTCTAATGCACTCAAAGACCCTATTATGTGTTTGTGGAGATGAATACTGTTATTTGTTCGAGGGATCAGCATGCCAAGTAGTATTTAGCGGCTCCATGCTTCTCTTCTTTGGTCTGTGCATCCTCTTAGACCTGGGATTATGGAAAAAATGGATTTTATGTTTACTGCCTACTGCTGATTTTAGAGGTACGATCCTTCAAGTTTTAAGGGGCATGTCAGATCTGTCTACCGGTTCTTCATAAATCTGAGGTCGTGGCTTACTCACTCCATTATTATGTGTAATTGGTGATCTTAGGATGTAGCACTCCCGGTTTTCTCTCTCTTGCCTTCTCTCTCTCACCGAATAATGGGTGCAGCAAGAAGAAGACGTGCACATCGACGACGGCCCCTGTCGCCCGAGAGTGGAGCGGCTGAAGGGATGGAGGTGGCCGCAACACCAGGTGAGGTCGACCACAATTTTCCCCACCATCCGCGTCCGTTCCATCTTTTCCCCACCATCCGCGTTTGTTCCATCTAAGCAGAAGCACAAGATAGGTGGGAGGTACGACACCACGACGAGTCCGCCGACCACCAGCGTGGGAACTCCACTATCCAGCTGACCTATTCCTCATTTCTTCTCGCTGCCTACCTCCTTCCCATCATCTGGTCTTCTTTCTGTCCTCTTCTACTATCCTTTCTAAGTTCAGTCGAGTGGATAGATCTTCTATTTTCCTTCTTCAGTTCAGTCAAGTGGATATCACCGGTTCACCACAACGATGTTTTTCATTTGATTCATTTTAGGTTTGCTATTTGAATCCCACGGCAGTGCAGACACATGAAATCTTGCAACGTCTCTCTTGGACAGGACAGGTTCCAGTATCCACACAAACTATCACTGATAATGGGCATGCGCTGATTTTTCTGTTTTAGATGAAAACTACAGAGAGCAAAGAGGTAGAGAATTTTTTATTCACCTTTGCATTTTCTTGAAAAGAAGTCGTCATATTTTTTTGAGAAATGATTAATTCGAATATTCTCCTTTTCGTGTTATTATGATTCATATGTTCAGTTTGCATGCTATTTACAATAAAGTAGTATTCTGCTTCTATACCTTATTTGGACCAATTCTGATTAGATAGATATTGTCAATTTGCAGTACTGAATTTTTTTATACCATGAGATATTGAATTGGGTGTATTAACATGATGTCAAAACGAATCAAGATAAGGGGATTGAGGAGATTCTGCATTCTGTATGCTACAAGAGTGTTTGTTAATGTTGAGTGCTTCTATTTTTTCCTTTCTTTTTGCCAATTTCATGTAGCTAATGATCATCTGTGTATGTAGTCAAAGGTGACCGAGGAGCAGATCAGGATGGGACATTAGAAATACAGGATTGTACAGATGGATGGCTGACAAACAAGTAAATTGTTTTATTGAGCAATGTCGTGGCTTACTATGTCTATTTTTCAATAGATGTTTCCCGCACTACCATGCTAGGGTTGTTAGATGGTTTGGATCTAATTAACGGAGTTCATGGCGGAACATTAGTCCTTTATTATTAAGTCTTCCTTAAGTAGAGACCATGGATTGTTTTGGGGCAATGCTTGGGTTCTCGCTTACTTTGCAATGTTTCTCTCTGGTTTTTCAGTGCTTTTTGATTGAGAATATTTTTTTTGCAAGCAGCATTCAAGGCAGCATATACTCTCATCCTTCTGCTGCAACTGAAGAGTTCTAAATATTAATTTTTTTGCAAGCAGTGTGCAAGACAGTGATATGCTCTCATCACTCAGAGTTGCGATAGAAGAATTCTAATCACTTAGAGTAGGTTGGTATGTCCTGATTAAAACCTTTTAAATTATTATTTTATTTGACAATTTTAGTTTTAGAGCATTAAAGTTTATGGGTACCTCAAGAAACTATTTGGCAACATCTTCTGAGTGCAAAATAATTAATGCTAACTTGCACTTGCTTGCAAAATTTGTTAACTTAACTTTTGTACTCACCATTAGTTCAATATCTTTTGGTATCCCTCACTAGAAATTGTCATCAGTCCGTCCCCTCCCATCTCCTAATGAGTCTCCTACAAATTTAGCCCCTTCCTTGATGAATTCATGTTTAATGCTTACTTGCAGACCATAGAAGTCCTCCTATTCACGTACTTCATGAGTACCGTTGCTTTACTACATTTTGCATGATGCAGACCTGCTTGGCTGGTGTTTGGGGACCTGGTTCATTTTTTTCTATAATTACATCCTATGTTCATGCATATGATTTCATGGTGTGTGTTTACCCTTTATGTCAGTTTCATCTATGTAAGACACTGCCCTTGCAATTGGCATTATTTCTTACATCCTGGTTGACCTTTGTATTTCATTTTTGTTTGCTTTGCTGCCATTCCCATTTTTTAGTTTTTTAGCCTTTCCTAGGTATTACAAGGGAATGTTCCTTATATTCTTTCTAGTATATCATGACCTTACTTGGGAAAAAAAACCTGTTTGGAATCTTACCATATGTACTTATAGGCAAGCTAAGTAGCCTTTCAAATAAATCCTCGAATGTTCTTGGTGATGCATATATCAATTGCAGCACAATTGATCACTTATAGTACACTAACATTCGATTTCTATTTTCTTAAAATATACTACATGGTATTAGGTGGATGCGCAGTAGTCAATATTGACTTACCTGCATATTTCAATTAAGTCATCTGGATAACTTATTCACCAAGCAGTTCCGATTCTTATTCAGTAGTTTCTCATAGGCTGGGTGCTCATTGTTTGTTTGTTTGTTTGTTTATTTGTTTTTATCTGTCATCTCACAGGTGACATGTTGCAACTTGCAGGTACGAGTGCCATCTCTAAGCATACTACCGTCAATCGTTGACAAGCTCTTACTTTTACTTGATTAGTTAAGTTGGGAAAGACCAGTTAAGGTTGTGAAATACTATGATCCTACTTCGAAAGCTCCAAATGCTTAATTATGTCTCCAATTTGCTTCAGGGACGCCAAGCTATTCATTCAACCTATTCCCTTAGCTATCTTAGCACATAATTGTTTTGACAGCTATTTTTATTTTAAACTGAACTCTAGCATTAATGATTTATTACGTGTGTTGAAAACACCCTTTCTTCTAATCTATTTTTAGTATCATCATCTCAAACAATGGGAGCTAAACCTTGCCTTTTTGTAGTTATCGTTACCATCAATGGAGATTGTAACATTTCAGTATTTATGTGTACCATTTCTAAGGTTAATACGAGCATATGTGAACATAAGTTGTTTTTTACCATGCAGCAGACTGGTTTCACATAAGTATAGAAAGAGCGAGATGGCCATGATTAAAGAAAATAAGAAAAAGCTGAAGTACCGAGTACATATTTACTGAGATACTCTCTTAATCCCTATGTTTTAAAATATAAGATGTTTTAGGTTTGTGAAGAAAATGTATCTAGAATTGTTTTAGTGTGTAGATTCACTCCAAATCTGAATGAACCTACATAGTAAAAGTAGTATAAAAGTAGTCTAGGTATATTTGCTTTACAAGGCTAAAACATCTTATATTTTGAAACGTAGGGAGTATTATTTTACTACATTAGGCTACAGACTCACTAATGCTTAACAACACTGCCTTATATCCTTTGCAACCATTGATATCATGGCCATCTCGCTCTTCCAATACTTATGTGAACGCATTCTCGTGTCAAGCTGTAGTAATCTGCAGAAGATTCAGTAGAAGCAAAATAGCATGGCCCGAATATGTGCCAATGACATAACATTTCATACTCTCTCCGGCCCATATTAATTGACTTTGATTTGTCAAATTTTGGATGAACCTATATACTAAACAGTGTCTAAATTCATCCAAATTTGACAAATCAAAATCAATTAGAGTATGTAAGTGCAGATGATTCAACACGGGCGCGGCGTGTCGTCGGGTCGCGCCTTATTCCCTGGTAGTACTAGAAGAGTAGAGTCCATCTAAAATATCCTGTGAATTTCCACCCGATTTTGCCCCTGGGATAGGTGGAACAGTGGTCACATTGTTATCCACATCCGCGGCTGCCCAAGTTCCTCGGTCTTAACGCAACGACAATATAAGGTCGCACCCGGGGAAGGCCTCAACCTCCCCGCCCCGACACCGGCAACAAAATCCCAACCAGCGCGGCAGCGACGCATCACCACCATTCCCACTCTATTCTGCCTAGTACAGATTCCCTCTGCTTGCCGCAGCCCGCAGCACCACAGCATCGTCGCCGTCGAGCAAGATGATCCACCTGCCGTTCATGGGGGCCAAGGTCTTCCTGCAGGTGTTCCAGGTCTCGGCGCCCCTGCTATGGCCGCTCAACCTCTGGCTGCCGCTCGCCCGCCGCCTCCCCGAGGCCTGCGCCGTCCTCTGCGACGCGCTCGACGCCCACGTCTCCTGGCTGCGCCGCGCGTACGCGCGCCGCGGATCCAGGCGCGGCGACGACGACGACGACGACGGGGTCCACCGGCGCCACCCGATGCTCGACGTCGCCTACTGAGATGCAGAGATAGTACTGGAACCTGTTCTTTTGTTTTGTTTTCCTTTCGCTACTACAGTACTAGCTTAGTTAGCTGCAGGCATGATCGTGCGTGCCTTCGAGTGCAATGCATTGTCTGGGTTGTAATTGTAACCACGATTCGTAAATACAAGTGGATTTTCTTTAAGCTCGGGTGCGTCGCCTGGGGAGATGATGAAATGCAGTGCAATGCTAGCCTGTGAGCCTGCAACCTGAGATTTCCTTTCGACAATGGGCGGCTGGATGCCGGAATAGCAGGACAGGGCGACAGGCAACAAAGACAATGAACTCTGGGTTATTATTGCTCTGTTACTTCATGTACAACCAAATTGCAATCAGCGTAACGTCTGGCAGCGGTTAACATTATCATGTGATTAGAATTAAATTGGACAACGTGTGATACAGAAAAGACAGCTTGTAAAATGGAAAAAATATTGGGTGCTTTTTATACCAGAAACAGCATCATCTTTCCGACCTTGAGGGCGAACTTTTTTGCTCCTCTTATGACAAAGGTTTTCAATTCCCTTTTCCGTTTTAACCAGCACAGAGCAAGCAAATTTCGTCCTGTTAGGATTTTTTTTTTGGAAGAAAGCAGACGGAAAGAGCAAACATGAATTTAAATTTGGAATGAAATCCAAACGAAGATTGGAGGAAAAATGACTGAAATTTGATCAAAGTTTAAATACGGAACATAATCCAAACGAAAATTGGAGGGAGATAACCTAAGTTGGACAAAAAGAATATTAAATTGTGTCGCACAAAAATATGTAGCAGAAACCATTGTACAACTTTGGCCAAAATTGAAAAATTGCACGAGAGAGAAACAAGGCAAATGGTAGAGCTATGGTTGGTTGCGGTGGGTAAATAGAACTACTAGGCCCTAACGAAATGGGCAAATTTGGAATTTTCAATTACCGGGTGAAATTCAAATCTCAGGGCATGACATGTAGGGACCTATCTGCACCCTAACCCCAAATGACTACATCTAATAACAGTACTAACCTAAGAGAGGTCATGAGACACAATATTGCCATTTCTGCTGAATTTTACGGAATCTATTATTACCAAAAGATTATGTTCAATGTATTCACTCTAATTCATTCCTCTAGGAGTGGATATCGAGTATATTGGGGTTCAATCTTCTTACAGAAGAAGAGGCCTGACAAACCATTCTATGGAAGAAGTATATTGGTTTTAAAGCTATGTCTCAAGTGGTTAGGAACCCGGTGATTCACACTTTTGGGATGGGCTAATGACTTCTAAAAATTATTTCTTTCGTTTTGGTGTTTTCATATTAAGGATGGATCACATATTAGGTTCTGGGAAGATAAATGGCTTGGCCAAACTTTTCTTAGAGAATAATATCCTGCTCTATATTCGATTGTTAGACATAAAGGGGATACGCTTTCCACGGTAATGAATTTCAATCCTAATAATGTCTCTTTCAGAAGAAGTCTCATAGGTCCTAGACTACTATCCTGAACGATCTCTTTTTGAGACTATCCACGGACCACGGTACAGTTGTCATGGACGAATTCAAATGAAAAATATTAGAGTGGTAAATTTTCCGTTGATTCTTACTATAAAGATTTGATCCAACCAGATATTCCAGTTGATGATAATAGTAAAATTTGGAAATTGAAAATACCCCTTAAAACGAAGGTCTTTGCTGGGTACCTCCGTAAATGGGTCATTCTTATAAAATATAATCTTGCTAAGAGGAATTGGCAGGGAAGTACACATTATGTTTTTTGCCATCACAATGAGACAATTCGACATTTATTCTTCCAGCTTAAATTTGCTCATGCAATATGGTCAATAATCCAAATATCCTCTGGTTTATCTCCTCCTTGCTCGGTAGCCAATATTTTTGACAACCGGTTGCATGAGATTAAGGATAAATATAAGACTGTCTTTAGAGTGAGAGCGCTTGCCATTATTTGGTCGCTTTGTCTACGTAGGAATGATATGATTTTTAATAACATGGTGACTTCTCCTCTGCAGTTTATCTTCCGAGCGGCGGCTATCCTTCGATCATGCGACTTATTTGCACATGGGTGTACGCGATTAGAGGACACGGCGATGGATATTTTCTCCCGACATGGATGACAGCGTGATCTGCGGATAGACATGTCATAGCTAGATGTCGTTATGCTATCTATATGTTTTTCTTTTTATCGTACTTTTGTGTTGGTTACAAGTTGTGTAAGTGATCGACCGTGTACATCCTAGTTATGCAGAGGGTGTAAACATTATTAAAAGTAATAAAACACCCATTCCCCCCTCCCCCCCAAAGGAGTGGATATCGAGTGAGCTCAATTCGTAAAAACTCGTTATATTATGAGCTGGGTCAATTTGTTAATGTAACAATCTCAAAAACATGGTCATGCTCAGACTCAATAAATAAGTTAATTGGCTCAATATAAGCTTATTAAGGCGTTAAATTTTAACAATGTAATGAAATTATTTTTGGGGGAGGTTGGAGGACAGGTATCGACATGTAACATCAACCAGAGATGATCGCAAGAGGTTTGTGAGGACCAACATATTGTTGGCTTGCAGGTCTTCGACTTTGTTAATTACACCCTATGTTCCTAAATAATCATTGCTCTATGTTTTTTATAAGTCAAAATTCTCTATGTTTGGCTAGAATTATATGAAAATATGCACTACTATTTCGTAAGCACCGATTTACGATGCTTAGGAGATAGAGCGCCTCCACCCCTCCCCATCCCCGGCGTTTTAGGACGCCTTACCGGTTTTAAACCCATGAAAATATGTCAATGTCCACATCGCTTATTTTTGAACAAAGTGAGTAGTGACTAACATATGGGATAATAACGCATTTCCTCAATTCTAGCAAATCAGCACATAAAATTTCTTTCGTCAATGAACTAAAAATGCTAAATTGGTCAACCCGTCCGAATTCATGATAGGTTGTCGAATACTTAATTTCCGCTCATACTTTTCTCTTGCTCGGTTTAGACCAATCTAAATAGGTTGCGAGTCGTTAGCAAATTTCTAACGGAAATATGAGAAATACTATGTTACCGCTCGTACTTTTCTCTGGATCAGTTCACACCAATCTAAATATGTTGCCGGTGCTCAAAACAATGGCCGGTGGAAATATGAGAATGCTATATGCTGCCGACTTATCTTATCGACCGACCGACCGAGTTTGCAAGTACCTCTTACTTTTCTCTGTGTGTAAATCTGTTGCCGTGCCATTCCGAAGCAGAATAGTGTTGCCGGTGGAAGTATATGTTGCCGACTAGCTTAGCTTATTGTCGACCTGACCGAGTCACCCGGCCGGTCCAGCGTGGCCAAGCTAGCACGTCACATCTCTACCAGTGTTTGCCCGTACGTGGCTTAACAATGATGTTGGAGCGCTGCTCGTCATCAGAACAGGTCGCGCCCGGGGAAGGCCTCAACCTCCGTACGTCGGATACCGGCAAAACCAAAATTCTACACCAGAACGCTGGGATTCTCGAATCTCTACCTACACATTTGCTGAAGTCTCGTAATATACAGTTTGAATTGAAAGAAATCTGTGTTCAGCTATACATTTTTCATTACACACGAACTGTGTGCACCTCCGCGGCTCCCTTGCATTGAAAACAAACCAGCACCACAGACAGTGCAGCTACTAAAATCAAGAACTCAACAGCATTGGTCTTGGCTTTCAGCATGTCCTTAGACCGATAAGCACCGCTACAATCACAACTTTTCACAAGATGATCTTCATTGTACTAGGATATGGCGCCGACGGAGAAATGTGATAATTCGGTACTATGCAGAAAGAGATGGCTCAAATGCAACCCGTAACCTAAAGCTTTAATTCTCTGTCCATTGCTAGATAAATGGAGCACTACTCGCTTTGGTTTGCTCCAACGTCTCAAAAGTAGTACTACTAACAGTAGACTTTTTTTTTATTGGGAGATTCATCTCGTTCAATTCCTATGGCGGGAACCAAAGTAAAATCATGCCGTGGGATTATATAGAAGGTGTAGGTACATATAAAAATTGTCAATTTACATTCATGTAAAAAATGTGCCCGCCCCTTAGCTCATGTATGTTTATCGGTTCATCCTATTGTCATGATTAATAGGCATTAAGGAGTGATCATACTAAATATGTGCATTGGTAAATCTGTTGCACACCCATCCTTAAATCTCTTTGCAGTGGATCATGTTTATTGTGTTATTCCCACTATTTTTGTATCCAAGGCCACCAAACTATTTCTATCTAACCTTGACCAAAACCAAATATGGTTATCACGGATGTTTTTTTTTACATCAAAACCGAACAGTTCAAAGCAGCTAAAAAAACAAAAATTATATTGTAATCCTTGAGAAGTTCATCTTCAACCTCCAGACCGTGCCGACGGCGCGCCAATGCTATCGTTCCTCACTGCGCGCCTGACATCGTTGTTTGCTGATGGAAAGTTGCTGAACCCGGTCAAAAAGACCACATCAGTCCCAGAGATGAAAAAAAGATGAACTGTCGATGAATCTCCTTGACGATCCGAATATCCCACAGCTAGAAGAAGTTCTCGAGGACAACACCAATCTCACAAGCATTAATTCTCTGTCCATTGCAAGATTGATGGAGCACTACTCGCTTTGGTTTGCTCCAACGTCTCAAAAGTAGTACTAACACTAGACTTTTTTCATTGGGAGATTCATCCCGTTCAATTCCTATGGCGGGAACCAAAGTAAAATCATGTATGGTATTATATAGAAGGTGTAGGTACACATAAAATGTTAATTTACATTCATGTAAAAAATGTGCATGCCCCTTCACTCATGTTTATTTATCGGTTCATCATACCGTCATGATTAAAACCATTGAGATTGAGGTGTGATCATACTAAATATGTGCATTGGTAAATCTGTTGCACACCCATCCTTAAATGTCATTGCAATGAATCATGTTTATTGTGTTATTCCCTATACTTTTATATCCAAGGCCACCAAATTATTTCTATCTAGTCTTGACCAAAAACTACTATGGTTATCCCAAAAGTTTTTTTTTAATGAATAGGACTTTGGCACTAAAAGAAACACCGAACAGTATAAAGCAGTTGAAAAACCGAAACTTACATCGAAGTTTTTAGAATGTCTTCATCTTCAACCTCCAGACTGTGTCGACAGCGCGCCGCCGCTACCACTCCTCCCTATGCCGGCCTAAGGTCGTTGTTTGCGGACGAAAAGTCGCCGAACCCGGTCAAAAAGACCACATGCATCTCGGAGACGAAGAAGAAAAATGAACTACCGATGAAGTTCCTTGACGATCCGAAGATCCCCATAGCTAGCAGAAATCCCCGAGGACCACACCAATCTCGCAAGCTCCTCAACATCGCCGTCGAGATGCGTTGAAGCCAGGAAGACCTTATTGAAAGAAACGTCGCCGACACCACCTGAGTGTTTCCCCGCCAAACTTGAACCCTAAAATAAGAAAAACAGAGCCCTCCGAAGTGGCGGCCTAGATCCACCTCGCCTCCATGGCCCGAAAGCCACACAAGTGAGGCAGATCAGTGGCGGCACCGATGGGAGGCGATGAAACCTTAACCGCCTTTGTAGGGAGGAGGAGAGGAAGAGGAACGGACTATGTCTCTATATATGTCTATCTGGTTATCACAAAAGTTATATTGTACTAGTGGATTATTATTGAAACTATTGAATAATATACTTCCTGTGTCCTAAAATACGTGACTTAGGTTTGTCTATCCAAGTCATTTATTTTAGGACGGAGGAAGTAGTGCTTTTGGCATGCAAAATATTCTGCTGGTCAAATCGATGGCCAAATTGGACCCAAATTGTCAAGTGGTCATACGTAGAAAAATGGTGGTAGTATTTTTTTAATTATATCAAAGCCATATTTTGCACTCTAGATATGTGAAGAAAAAATATCGATGGGGACCCCGCATAGTCTCCCTCCAGTGTCTCTCCTTGGATATTGACACGTCAGACTCGATGTACATATCTCAAAGCAGATGAATTACGCGCCCGGTCCCATGAACAGTTTCCAGATTTATCCAAATCCGCCCAAGTTCTCGGTCTTAAAAGGTCGTTCGCGCTCGTATCCGGGGAAGGCCGCAACCTCCGGCTGTCCCGCCACCTGCAAAAGCAAGATCACACCAGCACGCCAGCGACACGGCACCATTCTAAAAAAATCAACACACCACATTTCTTCCCTGCCGCGGCACCTCACCTGAGCATCGTCGAGAAAGATGATCCACCTGCCGTTCATGGGGGCGAAGGTCTTCCTACAGGTGTTCCAGGTCTCGGCGCCGCTGCTATGGCCGCTCAACCTATGGCTGCCGCTCCCCCGCAACCTGCGCGAGGTCTTCGCCGTCGTCTGCGGCGCGGTCGCCGGCCACGCCGCCTGGCTGCGCCGGGCCTACACGCGCCGCGGCGGCTCCGTCTGGAGCCACGACGACTTCCTCCGGCAGGCGCAGGTCTACGTCGCCTACTGAAACCGTCCAGCGATTCTTTTTCAGTCTGATGTTTGCCTGCTTGATCTTTGTCTTTCTCAAGCATTGCGTGATTTGTAGATTTATAGTGTCTAGAGGATTTGTAACATTCATCTGTCAATACAAGTAAATTCAGCTAGAGCCAACGGATTCTGTCGGCATCATTCGTTTTGGTTTGCAACGGTGCAGTGTTCTCCTGTTTGCTTGAAGAATTCAAATACAGCAGCAGAGAATTTCTCCAGCAGATTCATCTTTGTTTAGATGTCAATAACCACACTAAATTTCCCTATGATATAATATAGAGGGAGCAACGAGCATAAAGATAAGTACAATGCGTGCTAACTCCTTCACTTATCGGTTCATCCTACTCTCATGTTTAACTAGTGTTCAGTCGAGATCATACTAAGTATGTGCATTGCTGAGTCAGCTGCACTACCATGCTTGGAGCATGAGAGACGTAGTCAGTGTAGGAGATCATTCTTATTAGTGTTATCCACAAGGGTCATACTGGCACACTAGAAAAAATATCTGCAAACTACAATCGAGGGGCCCTTCAAATTATATGGAAAAATCAGATGACCACCTGATAAATACTACATAGGTGAAGTGAACGGTCTTATCTGATACAGTAGTATACTGTATATGATACGGCGAAGTTGGCTAAAAAGAGAATATGCTTTTGTTGGTTGATTAACGATGGGTCTCACCATTAGGCCTTGGATCACTTAGAGCATCTCTAGTAGACTCCTTAAAAATGCTAAACCCTTGAAATTCCGGCGACTTTACAATTTTGGACAGCTTTTTTTTTGGCAAGAACAAACCCTTTAAAACTTTGCGAATATTTAAAGTTTTAAAGGCCACCTTAAACGTGAGCCTACGGCCATTATATCTAAGGTTCCGAGGGCACTATACAGCCCACAAACTGGCCGGATTTCACACCATTGTCGCGCATGTCGTCGACCGTCCAACCGCCTCCAGCCATCAATTTCTCGCGGTTCCCTCAAAATTGTTCACTGCCGTTGAAAAATTCAAGCATGCCGCGTCGAGGAGTAGGCCATACACTGCGACGATGCGGTGGGCAAGCAGCAACTGCATGGGGGGGGGGGGGGGGGGGGGGGGGGGTGGGTGAGCGACAGCAGCCCGAGAAGGGCAAGCTACAAGTGTGCAGGCACATGGCAATCTGCACTAGTGAGAGGGGCAAGCAACGAGCAGGAAGAGTGCGCGGCTAGGGAGGTCATGCGGCCACTCCGGCGAGAGAGCATTCGGGCGGGAAGGAAGATGAAGTTGACGAAAAAACACGATTCTAGGAATATGCTGCAAACATTCAGTTTTAGAGGCTGCGTTTGACGTTTTTTGTTTCGCTCGTGTTCAAACGACACTATCAAACAGGTTTTTCGTGGCGCTTATATGCATTTTAAAGGCCGCATTTTTAAAGGGTCTACTAGAGATGCTCTTAGTGCCACTTCCTCGCCCCTGATCATTGAAATTAGGCAAAACTTATTGAAATAGAGATTGTTATAATAGACAAACTAGAAGTCATCGTGTTAAAGTCTCAAATAACTAACGCACTAAAGCAACAACCACCGCAAATGTTATGACCATAGATCGGAAGAGACTGATCTGAAGCCACACACACAAAAAAAACGAACCAACCAGATCTTAGTGATCCGCTAGATCCACGACTCCGCACGTTCTCCATCAACGCTAGATATACCACCGAAACGAGCATAAATAGGAGATCTTATTCTGGATTTAGGATATAACCGTCGTCCGATGCCCCAAGACTACATGAGACCGAGCGGACTTGCGGCATCACCAGCGGCAGGGACGAGAATACTATAGCCGACTTGACCCTTCTTTCACAAAAAAAACACGACGCGCACGCGCTCTCGACCCCCCGAGGGCGACGGCGCGCCTTCCCTCTCCGCCTCCGGCCAGACCTCTCCCTCCCCTCCTGCCCTGTCGCCGCCGCTGGCAGGAGCCGTCGGGCTAAGCCCGGGCGGCGGCGGCGGCGGCGGCTCTCCTCTCCCCGCGCCATGGGAGCCGTCGGGGCGAGCTTCTCAGCGGCGGCGGTGCTCCTCGGGATCTGGCGGTCCGGCCCTGCTCCGGGTGGTGGCGCCGTCTTGCACGGCGGGACGACGCGGCGCGGTGCACGCACGCCCTCTGGCGTCGGTCTTCACCCGGCCCAGATATGGGCCCCTCGGGCCCGATTTGGGCTACGGCGGGCCGGCGCGTTCGCCGCGGCGTGGTCTTCCTGGTGACGGCGGCGGTGACTCGGCTCTGGTTGGGGATGGCGGCACCATGGCTGACCCATTGCAGCAAGGCGACAGGGCCTTTACGGGCCCCTCGGGGCCCGACCGGGCCCGCGCAGGCCTGGTGTGTCCCTGCTGCTTTGTCCGGGCGATGACCACCCTTGGTGGTGGAGGTGGGTTCCTCCCGCCGGTTGTAGTGCTGCAGTCCTCGACTCGAGCTTGGTCTCTTGCATCTGTCCTATGGACTGCTTGCTTGTGTCTTCGATGAGACGGTGGCGATGGTGACAGCGCTATCGTGGTGGCGCATGCTAGTGGGTGGCGAGATTGGTGGTGGTGCTCCGAAGCGTCCGGAGTTCTGTTGTGGGTGGGGTTAGGGGGAAATCCTTGTCGGTTCGTCCGACTCCGCCGCGGTGCCGCCTTTGGGTGGCGCCTTGCCTCCTTGGAGGGCGTCGCGGATAGGCCTACTCCACTCTACTCTGAGTGTCGGGGGAAACCCTAGGTCCTGTGCTCTGGGCCTGACAGCAGCGTCGTCGCCACGACGCTTCCCTTCCTGAAGGTGCTGTTTTGACATTGGGCGATTTGGGGTGCCAAGTGCGGGGTGGGACATATTCGGAGGGCGCAGCGGTGGCCTGTCACCCTTGTCTCGTTGATTCGCCGTCTTTTCCATTTCTTTTTCTTTTGGGCATGTGTTAGCTGTTGCCCTAGCATTTTCAGTTGTTCGTTCCCTTGTATCATTTGGGCATTGTGTTGTCTGGCCCAGCAGCGGTCTCACCGATATGCTTTATTTATAAAGCTGGGCGAAAGCCTGTTTCGAGAATACTATAGCCCGATAGATTACATTGTTTTACTATCTGAATGTTCATGTGTTCTTCCACACACCGTAACTAAAATGGCATCACAGGCAAGCTGATGTCGACACGTGTAAAGTTGGCGGGATGCTATTCTCCACACCGGGTACTACTACTACTGGCACATCATAATTGGCGTTATTTTGGAAAAACCCAGAAGCATAGCAACGTGGAGCCCGCACAGCATTGCAATTGAGTGGCATCGTCCTCTACTCGTTGCCTCTACGCAATGTCAGTGGCACGAGCCGTTGTCGTTGCCACCGCCAATCATTCCAGCTAGCCAACATTCCTGTCCCCGTGGCCGTGGCCCGACTGTGGTAGAGTAGCAGGGGACACCTTATTTTCAGTTGCAGCAATCTTGGCCGGGGGCGCCAGTGCCGTTTGAAGACAAGGTAATTATCCCAGTTTATGTCGCCTCTGATGTTTCTACGAACTTCCAGAGTTCAGGGCAACATCGCGACCTAGATGTTTAATCTTGGGTAGTCGCCATTGACAACAAAATGTCACTGTCATTTGTGAATATCCAACTTTGTTGGCAGTACAAAAACTTCTCTCATTTGAGTGTAGCTATATATATTTCCACCTCTAGTCGTGCTGCCTAGATCCCATCTTTGAATGATTGACCGATAGGTACAGGTGCTTTGCACGCAACATCTCAACGGAAAATTCGCGTCAGATTATCAGAGAAACCCGCTGCTGCTGCCACTGGATATGCATGGAAGAACAGAGGCCGGGCCAAACTGAAACAGCAGCCGAAGTCCCGTCGAAAGGGCGGAGCAAGGAGCCGAAGAGCAGCTCCTCGAGCTCGGAGAGGCCAAAAAACAGTGCATCTTTCAGGGACCAAAAAAATATGCAGGGACGCGACTGCGTCCATGATCCAAATGGTAGGTTAGGGACAGCGAAGTTCATATTTATATCTGAATTTATACCATGTACAGTGGGGCTGAAATCTTAGATAAATATCCGCATTCGTGGATCGATCTTAGCCTGTACTATCATCTGTTGTCGCTCTCCTCCACCACGGAACGTTCTTATCTGGACCTCTTCATGCACGTCGTCCACTAGTGGCAGGCACTGGCCAGATAATCAAATCCAGCTATATTTCTGACGAGACCTTATCCGCATGTTGTGGAAGTAGAAGTCGATCTTGGATGTTCCATCTAAACAAGTGAAATGTTTGTCCTTGTGCCAAGTGGATGCGATGGCTACGTGATTCTTTACACTCCACTGTCGAACACTAGAGTTAATTTGGGACCCCTTGTATGCCGACGTGGACCAACAGAGAGCTGATTACTCCGGTTTTAGACCACACGAAAACATTCTGCCTTTAGCTTCGCGAATGTTCAGATTCATTTCTTCTTCCGCCTTCTGGTTCAATCGGGAATGGAGATGTCAACATCAATCCACAGAGAGTTAACGGCAGAATTTAATTTGGTTTCGAGAAAAAGCTTTTCAGCCGAGATTTATATTCAAAGCCAGAGGTCTTGCTGGACAGGGGCGGAGCCAGGATTTGACATTAAGAAGGGCGAAGACCGAAGATATTGATGATCATATATAAGATTTTTTTTATAAAGGCCCCAACTACCTGTCATTTTGTGTTGGAAGAACTGTTTGAACAAAAAATATAACACTATATCAAAATATCGGTATAAAACTGATATTAATATGTAGCACTAAATCTTGGACAATACAAAAACAGAAGATTAGTTTATATTGGATCAACTTTATCTCTATGAGTGTAAAGCCTGATAATTCCATTGCAGGTGATCTTTCTATTATTATTTTCCAATTATAATGCAATAAGTTGTCATCATCACCGAACAAACACTAAATAAAAGACACATCTTGTTTTGTAAATCAATCAATTAGACTATATGTTATGCAATCTATCAACAAAAGACTAACGACTTGGTACATTCAATCAGAGTGAGTAAGATGGATTTCTATACTCGATGGCACAACATGCCTGTCGCTAGCGTTGTGGCAGGATTAACAAAGGTAGAAAATGGCAAACAACATGGCTAGCTAGCATGGCATCGTGGCCACGACATCGCGTGGCATCTGGCTACTGAGTAGGAGCGAGCGACGGCAACAGGCATCTAGTCAGTTGATCTGAACGATTGCATATGGTTCTAACTAGTAGGTCTATTTACACAAACGAAGAATGTTGGGACATGTTAGTATGGTTGACTAATAAACCAAATTCATGGACTACATTTGGCTTTCAGTAAAGAGAAGCACGACAAATTAATTAAAAATTTAAGCTTAGTATTAATTAAGTCAATGAGGTCATTAGTTTAATACTGAAATCTGCACATATATTAAGGGGTGCCGATGGTTAGGGGGGGGGGGGGGGGGGGGGGGTGTCCAGCCGGCTCCGCCCTTGTCGCTGGGGACATCAAGTTTACAGAACAAAAGCTTGCTAGTTCGACGGCTCTAACTTCTAAGTGCCAAACCCTGCATCTACAAGAGATATTTTGTGGGAAGTAAAGGAGCAGGTTTAGAAAAAGTGCGGGCCCTAAGAACATCAGCCTACATCCATGATCCACCATTGCTGCATCAGCCTCTTGCCGGATGGTGAACAGTGGCATCTACTTAGAAAACTACAAGAACAATTGCAGGACTATCTCTGAACTTGCATGTAACCACCAGGTAGTTACCCCACGTCCGTGGGCAATACCATGCTAAACTGCTAGTCCACTCAAAGGACTATCCGTAATTTTTTTCGATAAGGACAGTTTTATTAGTTAGTGTGAATTCCACTTTTTACTCTCTATTTATGTATTTGTGACACTAATTATCCTATGAAGTGAAAATTTATCTAAATTACCATGTTTGAAAACTTTAAACCCTTATTTTCTGATGCTTATTTATTGGATAAGGTGTGAGGTGACGATTGAACTTCGAAATTATCGAGATGGAAACAAGAATATAACATTTGATGCAGAGAAGGATAGATATGATCGACGACAACGTCCTCCGATCTTGACATATTTTGTGGAGGCACATCGTCCTAACATGCCAGCTTTATCCAAAAACACATGTTGAATGCTAAAATAGAACAAAATTATGTTTAGAATTTTCTTAAATAGAACATTCGGGTACAATTTCTACTAAATGGGGTAATTAGTGTCTCAGTTGTACAAATAGAGGGTAAAAAGTGGAATTCACTCTATTAGTTAAAATGTTTGAATATTACACTCAGTTTCTACATAACTAAAATACACACAACAGGACCAAAACTGAAAAAAAATAAAAAAGACGAAATACAAGTAAACATCAAGTAACGCTAAGGGAGTGGAGGACTAATCCGTAGATCCCGTTATCATCCATGCTAGATATAAATATCGCACGCCGTGTTTTTAACCATATAGGCACCTCCATAAACAGACTGAGGTTCTCTACATATCATAGAGATGTCCATGAGCGAAGCGTACTAGTACCCCGGTAGATAAACTGCATAAGACAAAAAAATATCATTAAAGATCTTGTCATTTCTACATAGTCAAAACAATCAAATAGCAGCAAATGCTCCCATCGTAATAAGAATTCTTAGCTTGTGCACAACACCATGTAACACTACATGAAGGATACAAGCTAGAAATAACTTGGATGATTCACCATATAGAACGGACAAATTTGTAGTGGAATAAAGGGTTCTCAATTGTCTCATTATGGCGACAGAAAACACAATTTGTACATCCATGCCAATTTCTCTTCACAAAGTTTTCTTTAATCAGGATGACACCTCAACAAAGATAGCAAGCAATGGTTTTGATCTCAAGTGGTATCTTCATGTTCTAATTTTTGTTGTTGTTATCAACTGACATTTCTGGCCAGACTATTGCTTTGTACATGAAATCCACTGAGAATTTACCAATCCAATGTAGGTTCCATCAAAACTCATCGCCGCTGACGATAAATGCATTATTTCCAAACATTATAATAAAGCATTCCAAGATGCAAGACTGGGCCAATTAAATCAATTTTGAACGTCACACTCGGTGGAGAAGACCCAAAACCGTTGTGATAGTGACACACAATATAGTAAAGAGCCGGATATTGTTATGAGAGTATAGCATTCACCAGCCACTTGTCCTTCCAGAATCTAATTTCCAAGCCATCCTTACAAATGATCCAAATCTTAAGAAGTAATTTTTCATAGACATTAGACCATCCTAGAAATGCGAGTCTCCGTGCTTCCAATAAACTTGAGACAAAACACTTGAGCCTACATACATTTTTAGCAAGGTCTGCCACACACCATCCTCGGTAAATAGTTTGAAGAGCCACTTACCTATTAGAGAAGTATTCTTGATCTCGATGCTATGAATACCTAACCCATCTTGATATTTGGAACCAAAAATCCTACTACATTTAGATAGTCATATTTATTTTCCTTACTATCTTCTTGACAAAATAATTTTGATCAAAAGTCCAATCTATATAAGACTTCTTTAAAAAGCATGAATAAAGGAATCATGTACAGTACCAAATTACTTAGTATTAAACTGATAAGAACTAACCTTCCATCCAAAGATAGCAATTTTCTTTCCAACTTCTTATTTTTTTGTAGTTTTTATTCAACATGTCTCCATACAACATTATTATAGTTTACAATAGTGTATCTTAATACCAAGTAGCTAATTGAAAACTTGCCAAGCCCGCACCATAAACATGTAAAATATCAATTTCAAATAATTTGTATTTTGAGCTATACAAAAATGTAGACCTGGCATGTATTTTCAAATCCCTAAACTTTACCAGATTTTATCATTTTTATATAGCCTAGAATACAAACAATTCCGTATCACCATTTTACATGCTCGTCAGATACAACATTGGGTACGTCCAGAATTGTTTTCAATTTTTTTAAAAAAGTTATAATTATCATTTTTAATATTTTTAAAATGAAGGGAGCATTGGAGCTTGGGATCCAAAGACACTTTCTAAAAATCTCCACTGTATTATAATTCTACATTTAAAAGGATCGGGCTAGTTTAACTAGTTATTCATAGAGCTCAAGCAATTTAACAACCTTATCGAGTCATAACCTACCGAACCGGTATGGGGTGAGGCAAAAGAGGCATTCCAAAGGCGACAGCTGAAACCCATCTAGGGTTCCTTTTCTCCGCCGGCGATGCCACCGGTCCGTCCTGTCTCCGGTGTCCTTAGGGCTTTGGAGGCGTGATGGACCAAGACCTCTCACCGACGGGATGTCTCCGTGTTTTGTTTAGACTGTTTTCAGTGTCTTCTTTAGGACGTTGAGGCGGCGGTGATGTGTCCTGAATTCAGAATAATGTCCTTCCCGTCCTATTCCCGCTTAGTTGGTGCGTCTAGCATCGATGGAGGACACGTGGAGTCGTGTGTTCGGTTGATCTCTTGGGATCCGGTCATTTTTCGTATTTGTATGATTTGAGGTCTGTCTCTTTCGTTCTACGTTTGTCATCTTCGATGATGGTTATTGCTCTGGTGCGCTGGTCCTCTAGGACCTTAGCATGACGACTTCATGTCCGTCTACTATAAGAAGCTCTACTACGATAAAATTTGTCTGGCTCCGGTGATGGAGAGACGAGGACGACAGCGCGCCTTCGGCTTGTGCTAGTGTTTTTAGTCTTCGCTAGGTGGTCCAATGATCTACTTGTAATTTTTATTAATTTTAGAACTCCTTATACCGATGTTGATGATTATTAATAAATCGGTGAAATTTCGAAAAAAAAGCAATTTAACAACCTTGTAATCCTTTCCGATTGTTGCGATACAAGTCGTCGATGAATTTCCTTAATATTGAGGCCGATAGTAGCCCTAAGTCTTGGCGTGTTTTCTGGCCGAACACTAGAGCTACTTCAGGGGTGGCGGGAGGCTCAAGTAGCAGTGGGTTTGGGCCCCGGTGGATGCCGACATGTCGCAGCTAATCATTTTGCTTTAGAGTTTAGACAATGTACTAAAACACATCCTGCTTTTAGCTTTCCTACCGTCCAGAGGTTCGTTCTTCTTTTGGTTCAGTCGTTACTGTATTTGACAACTCTTTTTTTTTTTGAGTAGTTATTACTGTATATCACGACTAACCGACAGAGAATTAGCCAAGAACTGTTGGAGCATCTCTGAAATTTTGTGTAAGACTAAAAGCAGGATGTGGGTCGTCGCACACGGCCTATTATGACCGCGACAAGGACGTGCGTCGGCACACGCCAGCGACGTATGGCCCGTGTGTCCCATGGAGGAAATGTCGACCGATCGAGATCGCCCGGCGGTAGGCCCATCGCCAGGATATCTTGACGCCGAGTGTCTCCCTGAGTCCATTCGCGGCAAGCAACAGCAATATCCCGAGTACCTGATTACTCCTGACTTACGTAGCAGTAGCCAGTACGTCTGTACGTGTCCACGATCCAGGAAATCTATGATTGAGTCGACTCCATTACAAAATAGGATCACCACACCATCGCGGATCATTATTAGCACATCCACGCCATCCTAGTTAATTTCAGGTGGCAACCACCAGCACTCCAGCAGCGACCTCAACGACAGTGTCATGGCACAGGCGGAAGGGTCTGCCATGTAGCAGCAGCAGCAGCAGCATAATCTGACAGCACCGACGCTGGAGGAAAAACCGGAGGCTGATCGACAATGGTGGTGCACGTGGTGCTCCTCACCGTGCCGGCGGCGGCGGGCGGGTTCCTCCACGCGTTCAAGTTCGCGGTCCTGCTCTGGCCGTTCAACCTCGCGCTGCCGCTCCTCCGCCACCTGCCGCGCGTCTGCGCCACGCTCCGGAGCGCGGCGTCGCACTACACCGCCGAGCTGCGAGACTACCTGGCCGGCAACCACCGGAACTCCGACGCCTCCCTCCGCGGCGGCGTGCAGAGACGGTCGGCGGAGCAGCTCGCCGCGCACGCCATGATCGCCCTCGTCGACATCTCCTACTGATCGATGACGTCTTGCTTGCCCAGGTGCCTGCGCGCTTGAGCTGTACTTCTTGGATAGATTTGGTCCAGGAATTTCTTTCGATCCTTTTGCACATAGCTAGGAACCTCAGTTCTTCCGTTTCTACTACCCCTGCATTCATCCGCTACGGTCGTCAGTTCGTTGTAATCAAGAAATGGTTTCCTTTATGAAATGCAAAGGAGATTATATCAATCAGTCCACGATCGGTTTCACATTTCGACGTGTCTCCAGTACTCCTCGATCATGATCACGGCTCACGCTGAGTTCTTCATCCGTACCTGAAACTGAATGCAGATAAACACGTGAGTATTAACATTGTGTATTGGAGTACCAAGTCTTTTCGTACAGAAGGAGCATATCTCGCAGTGTCAATAACGAAATGCCTTTTTTCGGAAAAGGAGGGCGGCCACATGATCTACACTGAATAATCTTACTTCCTCCATTCAATAGTGTAGGACATTATAGTTTTTTTTTCTAAATCACATGTTTCTTGGAGTATAGGTACACATTTTATAATGTATCTAGTCCACTTTAAAATATCTAAAAGATATTACGTTAGTTAATCGGAGGGAGTATGACATATGTAGAGGTACCTTGTGCAGTTGTGTTGTATGTGCACGGTTTTTATACTCGATGTACTCCCTCCGTTCTAAAATAGATGTCTCAAGTTTATCAAAATTGAAATAAATCTAGACACTATTTAATATATAGATTTATCTAAAATTTAAAAACCCAAGACATCTATTCTTGGACGGAGGGAGTACATTACTTATGTAAACTTTACATATGTACTTAATACCATGCACATGGGCAGTTGGTCCATTCGATCAGTTCAATATCGTCCAAGTCTATATGTTCGAGCAATCGCGATGAGCTCTCACTTTTAAGATACTCATAAGGAAAACTGACAGTCTGACACATGTCACACATCTGCCCGAGGCGGCGCACCAGTACAGAGGAGAACACTATCACGCAAGCAATGAAAACCTACACCGTGGGAAATTAGTGCATTTCCATTGGGGAGACACAAACGGACGTCTGATTCTGTGGATATATCACACATGATTTGGGGTCGTGGTCCGATAAGGACGGACCTAGAACAAAATTAACCCGGTGTCACAATATGAGTAACATATAATTTCTAACAAGATTTAGAGGTGTCACACACTATAAATTGATCAAACATATGAAGAAAATCAATTTGAACTCAATGTCCTGTGACCCTGATGGCCTAACATGGGTACGTCCGTGATGTCCGGCCGACTGCGCACAGCAGCGCGACCTAAAAGAGACAAAAATGGACAGGCCAGCCAAAAAGAAAAAGGCTCATATGCGTCTGCATTTGGACCAACATGTGTTCGCGTCTGTCCAGACAGAACCATTCATTCATCAGATCTGAATCACGGATGGGTCAGTCCGCCCGAATTAATCCGCATGGGTCGTACCGCTGGAGCGCCGCGCACGTTCCACGCGTCCGCGCGGACCCATTCGGACACAGGCGGACCGTTTGGATAGTCCGGGTGGAGATGCCCTTACAACGTTCTCCGGAGGTAGTGAGCTACCATACAAACATAGACTGGAACAGTATGTTCGATAACTTATTTTTACTTTCTATTCATATTAATGATCTCAATTTTTTCTAAATTTATATATATTTAGTTAAATATTTAGACTAGATAAATTCATATCTAAACAAAATTAACATTATTAATATGGATCGGATTGAGTAAAAACAAACGCCCTTACACTTCTTATTTTCCATGTCGATATCGCTTTTCCTTTTTTTTTGACAATCCGATATTGCTTTTTCTTCGTTACTCATCACAACAAACAAAACAACAAAGCTGGACCAAGTTCCCAAGCTCTGTAGGGCGCGCGTGATGCGTGTCTTCATTTCGTTTAACGATTATTGTTTCTGGGCTCGGCCCATGTAGCGTGTTCGATATAACAACGCGAGCAGTTCCTCCGTTTAGAAGTGTATATACATTAGATCTGCTAAAAAATGATCCGCTTAAAAAAAGCAGTGTACATATTTTTTTGGGGGGAAAATGATACTAGTCCTTCCGGGGATAACTCTCTCTTATCCTTTTGATCGCGCGTCATCGGAAGGATTCCATCGCGCGGACGTCACTTTCTTTGGCCCCACCACGACCAGGTCTCCTAGTTCTTTTCCTTATCCTCTCGTGCTTAGACTTTTTTGCTGCGTGCTCGTCTTCTCTGTCTATCCTATCGCCGCCTGCTCAACCACTACGCTGGCGTCGGTCTGCCCGTCATTCTGTCCCACCATCATGCCGGCGTCGCCCACCACGAAGGAATCCCCCGCTCGCCGCTCTTGGTGCCATTCATGCTTGCCACTTAGGCCGGCGTGTCTCCGACTCATCTCCGATTGCCGGTGCTCGGCAAGGAGATGGAGTAAACGTGGAGGTGGTCATGTAGGAGGTACGGCATGACTGCTACTACCACGACGAAGACAACCCCTGCTTTTCCCGCTCTTCGCTTGTGCCAGCGCATCTCCGATGCCGCCTCCAGCTCCCGTCGCTGGAGATGTAGTCTAAGCTGGAGGTGCTCCTGTGGGAGGAGCGACGTGGCTGCTACGACCATGATGCTGGACTCCTGCATCCATGGCCTTCGGGAGACCGGCAAATGCTTCCTAGGGCGGCCAATCTTGATACTACAGGCGTTTGCTATTGGGCAATGCTAGGCGTCCCCCGGGGGATGGAAACTTTCCATCCCCCGGGTCCCCAGCCGTTAGATCAGCGCAGATCGATGGTCCAGATCTTCACGTTCCGTCCTTTACTCGTTTTTGCTACATTTGTCCCTCTTTTGCTACACTGGTCCCGCTTTTGCTTCATTGTAGCAAAAAAAGGTTCGCCCAGAAAATAGAACAAAAAAGACCATCGTCGCCGGAGAACTCGCCGGAGACCTCGCCAGGGACTTTGTAGCAGAAGTTTCGTTCTAATGTAGCAAAATCGATGTCGCCGGAGACTCGCCGGAGACTTTCGCCGGAATATCTCGCCGGAGAACTTGTAGCAAAAAATTTACAATATTGTAGCAAAACCATTAAACGGATTTAGCAAAAGAAATTAGCACATGTAACAAAAAAGAGACTTCATCAGAGACATCGCCGGAGACTTTCACCGGGACCCAAAAATCATGTAGCAAAAGCTATATGCTATTGTAGCAAAAACAAAAAGAAGTTGTAGCAAAAAATATCTGCTAATATAACAAATATAATTTTGCCGGAGGCCTTGGCCGCAGCTAGCAACGTCACTCGCCGTAGGTAGCAAGGTTGCTTGCCGCAAGTAGCAATGACACTCGTCACAGGTAGCAAAAGACGCCGTGTCCGCACCGGTGAACTTGGCCGTGGAACAAGCAGATGCTATGAGGTGATGGTCGTCGCCGTCGACCGTGGCGGAGGAGTTTTAGCGCCGGAGCACGTGCGGAGGGGCTTGGGGCTCTTGTCCCAGAGGAATCGGGGACGGACACCATGAGAAGAAGCAGAGAGGGGCTTGTGCCATGGGAGACAGTGGAGCAGGAGGCTTCCATGGAAAGATAGTCGTCGTCGTCAATGGCCAACCGCCGGTGAGAGAGCGTGGCGGTGCGAGCTGCGGGGCGGACAACGCACGAGCGGCAGGGATCCTGAGCACGGGCGCGCGGCGGCGCGCGGCGTGATCTGCAGGTAGAAGATAAGACAGTTATTTCAGCAGGTGTCGTGCGTCCGGAGGTACGTGCTAGCAGCGACGACCCGGGGATCGATTCCTATTATCACCGGGGTACGGTATCATTTTCCTTATAATTTCCATAGCCGTGTACCACTAGTAGCAGTTGAACTGACCAAGCGATCTAGTTCTATGCATCTTCAGTCAAGCGATCTTACCAAGCTGTAGCTTTCGTTAATTCAAACCTAACCGAATGTGTTTCTTGCATGCCGACCAGAAAGCCCTTTGAATGATTGAAAATTGAAGGCATATACAAAAGGACAGCGCTACGCGTCCCCCGGGGGATATTTGCCCCCGATCCCCGGGTCCGGAGCCGTCCGATCAAAACTTTTAAACCGTCCGATCGAACCGTCAAGTGAAGTCATTGTCCGCTTTTGCTACGTCGCAGCAAAAACCGTTTCAGAGTAGCAAAACAGAGGCTGACCAGCTGGGAGTCGCGCGTGCGGCGCCCGCGAGGACGACGGAGGAGTCTGCACCGTCGATCTCCTTCACCGGCCGCCGAAGATGAGCCGTATTCGAGGGACCATACTCTACCCCCTCCTGGTCAGCCTCACCACCTTATCCCGCCGTCAATCGTAGCTTCTAGTGGGGGATCAAATCCTCTCACCCGGCGGCGCTCCGATTCGGCCAACGGCGATGTCTCCAATCGAGCGCAGCAACATAATCTAGCCAAGCACACAAATCCTCTAGTGTTTTTCAATCAAAATCCTGAGGAAGAACCTCTGGCACCATCGGTAAGCTCTAGATTAGGTTTCCACCATTGTTGTCCCTCTGTTTTGCTACAATCCGTTTTCTGGGCCAATCTGTTTGACATGAGTAGCAAAACACAGAGTAGCAAGTAGCAAAACACAGAGTAGCAAGTAGCAAAACACAGAGTAGCAAGTAGCAAGTACCAAAACATAGAGTACCAAAACTCAGGCTCACGGAAACGATGCTGTCACCGTAGCACCGCCCATGTAGCAAATCCCAACCGCCCGTGTAGCAGAGCCCCGCCTCCATGTAGCAGATCCCCGCCGCCCGTGTAGCAGATCCCCGCCGCCCGTGTAGCAGAGCCCCGCCTCCATATAGCATATCCCCGCCGCCCGTGTAGCAGAGCGCCGCCTCCATGTAGCAGAAGCCCGCTGCCCATGTAGCAGCACCGCTGCCACTTGTAGCAAGCCCCAAATTGAACGCTTGTAGATGCGTCGCCCGTTCCTTGTAGCGTCTGCCGCTCCTTGGAGCAACTCCGGTAGCAGAGCCCGCCGTCGTATGTAGCAGAGCCCACCGTGGTAGGTAGCAGAGCGCGCCGGCATAGATAGCAACTCCCAAGGTAGTAAGTAGCAATTCTCGGCTCCGTAGGTAGCAGAGCTTGCCACTGTTGGTAGCATCTCTGGCCCTAGGAAAACCAGCAGCGAGCGGCGGCGCTGAGCACCGGTGGTGGAGGCGGAGCTGGGCGTCACCACCACCTACGCGGGCAGCACCACCCCGACACCAGCAACACCTACTCGCGGTGGTACCACCACCCGCGCGGCAGAACCACCACCGGCGTGGGCAGCACATGGGGAGATGGGGGAGGATGGCGCCGGAGATAGGGATCCAGGGGTGATGGTGAGAGAGAAGTCCGGGGGAAGTCGTCAACGGTGGCGGCGACTCGGGGGACCGGCGGCGACGGGGAAGGGGGCAGTGGTTAGCGGCGAGGAGATCCATGGTGTGAATAGGGGAAAAAGACGAGGGCAAGGTAGAAGATGGATTGAGAGATAAGGCACGGTCGTGTTGTGGGCCCACACAAGAGGCGCGTCACGACTCACGGGCAGGAGGCGGGGGATGCGATCCCCCGGGGGAGTCGTATCATTTTCCTTTGCTATTTTAGCATATTGTTTTTTGCTACTTACACATCTTTTTTCGCTATAATTGCTATATGGTTTTGCTACAAGGTCTCGGACGATAGTCTCTCGTGGTGTCGTTTTTATGCACGGAGTGGGTTTTGCTACATTCATATATTTTATTTGCAACAACCGTCTTGTGATTTTGCTACAATATTGCAAAGTTTTTGCTACCGGATCTTCGGCAAGGTCTCTGGCGAAGCTCCGGCAAGTCATTTTCTGCTACATTAGAATATTTTGTTTGCTACCACTCTTTTGTGGTTTTGCTACAATAGTATAAAGTTTTTGCTACGTGGTTTCCGGCGAGATTGCCCGGCGAAAGGATCCGGCGAAGTCGGGTTTGCTACATTAGCTGAACATTTTGCTACAAAAACTCCGGCAAAGTCTTCGGCGAGGTTTTCGGCAAAGCAGCCTTTTTATTCTATTTTTTTGCACGAGCCATTTTTTGCTACATGTAGCAAAAACGGAATATTTGTAGCAAAAAACAGGGCGTTTGAAGCAAAAGCGGGAGTTTGGCTGTTTTTAAGTGGACACGTTTCGTGAGGAGGACCCAGTGGATTGGAAGTTTTGATCCCCCGAGGAACGCTAGTACGAGTATATTTTTTCTATTCCTTTTCTTTTTCCCGTGTTTTTTTCTTTGCTTAGTATGTTTTTTCACGTTATTTATTTTCATTTTTATTATCTATTTTAAATCATGTTTTCCATGATTTATAGTTTGTTCCTTTTTCTTCTATTTCCTCCCTTCATTTAGTTTCCTATGGTTCTTTTTTCTAACCTCATACGGGTTCCTATGGTTCTATATTTTTTTCATGAGTGGTAAAGGAGTTTATATCAATCAGTCCAAGATAGGTTTCAAATTTTGATGTGTCCACGTATGTAAATATGTGGGGGACATGGGTAGTAGTGATTCCCATTCCTCCATCGGCCAAAATAAAAATGTATTCACTCCATCTACGAGTCGCTTATTTCTGGATGGATGGAGTATTTTAAGTATCAAACAAATACGTAGTAAATCATGCATGCTTATACTACATTGAAACTTATCTATTTTAAAGAAAATATATGCCAAAAAAATACACTCCCAACCCCTAGGATGCTCCCTGTCTGTCGTGGGCGGCGTGAGAGTTCTTGGCAATTGTGCTTCCTCGGAAAATGTGGTGCTATCATGAATCCCGCTGGGTGATTTTTTTTAAATGATCATATATTAATTATTAATATTAAGAGATAACAATTACACTCAGCTTTTTAACAAGGCATTACTCTATTGATATTACGGATGCATGCAGCCGAAAAAAGAAAGAAGAATTACATAAAAGAAAAAGTTCTGCTACACTAATTAGCCAGAAATCTAACAGCTTTAAAAGCGATACCTCCAAAAAGGGAACAATGCACCTTGATCAAAGATCATATGTGGTTTTCATGCTAGAAAAAGTCTGCACTCACAAAATAATGCCTTCGACAATGTCATTGTCATCAACCAGTTAAGCCATCCCTTTGGGTTTTCACCCTGCAGGTTTAACACTGAATTCCTCCTGTGTTGTTGCCCCTAGTTGCCAATTCCGCTGCTCCAAGTTATAAAACACCAAGCCAGAATCCCTACACCACCAGGACTCAAACTTTCAATGCCAGCCTTTAGTTCCCGGCTTCAATGCCATTCTCTGCATCTAACTTCACCGTGGACCTAAGGCATGTCCCATGATGGCAACAAACCGCAGAGCTTCATAATGCCCCCTATAAAACCAAACGGTTAGCAAAAACATGGTTGCGTGCGACCGAAACACCGTCCACACCAACAAATACCAGGTATGTCGTCCATATGGAATTCATCGACTGAGTCTTACGAAATTCGGTGGTCCACCCAAGATCAATGATGACCTGCGACACGCGGTTCTTCATCATGGAAAGAGAGAAATCCTAAGACCACCACCTTTATTCAAAGCCGCACCACCAGCCCCCACGCCACCGGCCGGCAGCAAAGAAGAAGGCAAATTCGAGATGCCAAAACAGAGGCAGAAACCGCATGGCCTGCAGGCACCGCACACTACCGAGATCGGGCCCAGACCAGCCCGCCTCACCTCTAGCACCGCACCACCGCTAGCACAACAACGCGCCACCCGGGCCACCGTTGCCCACGCCCGTCCGCGCCCGTCCTCCATCCGCTCCTCCGCGAGAGATCCAAGACCCACCAAAGTCGTACCCCACTGCCCATGGAGATCAGCCGCGCGAGGCTTCTCCTTCCCTCCGCCTTCGGCGAGAAGGGTGCCGCCGGCAACAACGACGACAGCGCCTGGCGGGACTGGAGGTGGAGGGACTAGGTGGTGGTGGCTGGAGGCCTCCGGGATTGCTTGAATAGGGGGTGACCCGGGAGGATCCTATTTACGTGGAGCAGTCGATCTATTTTCTCCTTTGGGATTTTTTTACAGAATTAATCTCAACCGGGGCTGGGTGGTGTTTTGTGGAATAAATTACATAGAACTACCACAACTAAGGCAGGTTTTGCGAGTTAGTACCGATTTTGGTGATATTGTCACGAATCTACCAATCTTGCGGCAGCTTATTAAAAATCATACTAATCTTCGTTGACACAACTCTAACAATAAATCTGATTGGTTGGTCGCATTTGTAAGCGATGAGTTGTTAGTACATGTGGACTAGGAGCCGAGGTGGACATGGGCCCACATGTCAGCCTCCCTTCTTTCCTCTCTTCTTCCTTCTCGCCTCTCTCATGACGGATCATGTGACTCCACTCTCGTCTAGTCTCCCGCGACCTCACCCCAGGGGCAAGCTCGAGAGACGATAGAATGGACTACTTCCTAGTGTGGATAGAGTAGGAAGTCATCCTGGTGGCTCGCTGGTCGAAGCCACAAAGATCGGGGAGCCCGGGTGCATGGGGTGGTAGGCTGCATGGGGCGACACCAGGAAAGGGCTGGCGGCATGCCTCGAGGCGGCGCACGGGTGCACTAGGTAAGACGAGGATAGGGGCAAAGACAGAGCTCTAAGAGGATTGACTCGTCACCAGGTCACCAGGTGCTCCGCGGGAAGACCAAGCCATGGTCGGGGAGGCCGAACGTGGTGCGAAGGCGTCGTATTTCTGGACGGAGAGCTACAGCAGGAGCAGAGCATGATGATCTCAATTGCAGCGTTTTGTAACACCCTCAGAATCGACCCTATGCAAGTTTCAGCGATTCCCGCCAAACCCGCATAGAAACGATTCAAAGGTGCCCACTAGGCACTTTCGTGCGGGTGGAAAACAAAGTAATAACATTACACAACAGTCCTCGATGGGACCCACAGAACAAATATATATACAACAGCGACTCAATGAGTCAAGAATACAGATATAATATACAAAGATCCAAATTACCTTGAAAACGATAGAGCGTCCAGCTACGGACAAGATGCAAATGGGGCTAAGAGCCCTGAAGAATAACCAATGGCGTCCATAACCCTGCCCAGGCCAAGCCGGAAGGGTAACCCTGCTAACGACGTCGATCTCAAAACCTGCTTAAACAAAAAGGGTGCCGACAAAGGGCAAAGGAAAAAGAGGAGCGTCAGTACTGAGGCCAGTACACGGCGAGACTAGAATTCGGCGGTCCTCGCCTACATAGGTATGGTGGACTGAAGCGGCAGCGGCAACATGCACTAAACAACCTATAGAGACTCGATGCAACTGGCGGCTATCAGAGAGGGGTGAGAAAGACCTATTCGGAACCAACCTGATACTACCACCAAACAAACCCATCCTGGTATTTCCCCCTCGAGACCAAACGAGGAAGTCAACCGAGGAACTCACACAGTTGGCAGTTTTATTTATTCAGTTCTCGTTGCAGCAATTACTAGTCAAGTATAGATAATCATCCTGATATAATAAGCAGTGGGCAATTTTGGTTAACCATTCCGTTGTAGTTGCGACACTTACTAGTCAAATACAATTAGCATGAGATATCCCAAACCCAGCAGTTGTTGCTACTTTTATTTAGCCATTCCGTTATAGTTGCAATACTTACTAGTCAGATACAATGGTCGCAAGAGACAACCCAAACAAGCAATTTTTGGCAGTTTTATTTAGCCATTCCATTATAGTGAAGCTGATTACTAGTCATTATAAAGTCAAATTTATAGCACTACTTTAGTTATAGTTGTCTATGACCGAGATACTATGCTCCAAGTCGTCCATAACCGCGGACACGGCTTTCAGAAAGTTTTACCCGGCCGGGGTGCACAAATAGCAACACACACTCGATCAACCTCGGAAAAACCAAAACAAAACCCAACGAGGCCTTCACGACAAAGCAATCACAGGATTCAGAAATATTTCAGGGGGCCACCCCTTGGAGTACACCCGCAACGAAGTTAGCTGACTCCGAGACGGACCCGAGGTTTGGGTGGACGGCTGTGAACGACTGGGAACCCAAAACTGGGATTGTCGACACCGCGAAAACGTGTCCCGATCCTAAACAGTACAGGTGCTCCTCGCACAATCGTAAATAAAGCAGTAAAGCATGGCATAGGTACAGGATAGTAAATAAAACCTCAAACTAGTTTGTGGCCCCAAGAAATAAGAATGAATCAAGCTCTGGCTCAGGGGGGTCCCATAATCCTCCCGGATGTGGATAGCGCGAAAATTCAAGGAACAGGTATCAAGTACTCGGGGTCCTACGGGACACAAGTGGACGGTCAACAACCAAATAACATATATTGCCCACCTGTGCCTCTGCTTACCTACTTCAATTTTAGTTGTTAAACAGGAGTTAAAGTGAACGATAAGTAGAGCCAGGATCATCTCCAACATTTAACATACGACAATACTCCAACAACTATGGTACTGGACGACACGCAACAGCACTTGAGCAAGCGACTACGACGCGCAAGTCCAACTATCTACCAAACAACAGGTAACAGGATGTGTCCAAGGCAATATAGGGCTGCAAGGGATATCACAGGTACGAAAACTAGAGCATCGCAACACAGATAGAGATAGATCAACAGGAGGGAATAAATACTATAAAAGTAAGATAGGTAGAAAGGGGGAGATGCTCGCCTAAAAACATTATCGAAGGTTCATCCGAAGATCGGGTCGACACTCGCGTCAACTCAACGGCCTTATCCGCGAAGAACCAAAACACTAGAATAAACACCGGATGCAATATTTAATACTACGGTAAAAGATCGGCATGATGCAGGTATGATGTATGCCATGGCAAAGATGCGATGCAATTGGGCAATATTAAGTGAAACCGGGGTTTCGTCAATTAATTAAATGGTTCAAGTTATTTAGATACCCTGCAATTTAAATGTTGTATTAACATGGCCAAATATAGCACCGGTTCGCTACATCAATTTAAATGAGGCCGATATGAGACTAGATTTGCCCGCATATGGGCCCCATATTTAATTATATGGTGAATCGACATAAGGCCCCCAAACCACACAAATATGCATGCAAGTATGGCAATTAATATGCAACAAGTTGTTATTACGTTTATAAAATAGGGCTCGAGAAAAGGGGTCACACATTAGGGTTCGGCGATCTTGGTCCGGGGGTTCGGGGTCGGTCTTAGGGTTCAGGGTTCGACGGGCTCGGTCTCGGACAACGGAGTAGATCTTGGCGCATCCATGGTCTTCGGGTCATGTCGACGGTCATGGCGTTCGGGATGAAGTACTTGTCGTATTCGCATCGGCGACCTTGGCGTCCGGGTTCTCGACAAACTTGGCGTCCGAGATGAAGGGCTCGTCGTCCGGGGATCCTCCGAGTCCGTGTTGACGACCTTGGGGTTCCGACTTTGGTTGTTGGCCGTGAACTTGTTCCGCGAAGGTACGGTCTTCGGGTCCGGGAGGTAGATCTTGGCGTTCCATGGCGACGTTCTTGGTCCGAGGTAATCGGTTCCCTCTCGATGATCTTGGGGCTTGTGGCTCCACTTTCGATGACGATCTTGTTTTAGTTGTCGGGGCCTTCGGAAGATCTTGTCGTCATCATTGTTGCTCTTATACCACGTTTTGTTCTCGTCCGCCGAGAGGTGGTAGTAGTAGCAACTTCGCGTCAAAGCACCGTCGGCTCAGGGTTCCGAGACAACCATCATTCCAGGAGTGTGGATAACCCACGCTAGAGAAAAAACTGCTGCAAGAGACAGCAAGGGGTCCAACGGCTTGGCGACGACAGCGGAGGCGCAGGGCGCCGAGAAGAACGGCCAGCAGCATCTCGAGGCGGCGCTACGGTCGTCGAGGAGGCTCAGGGGACGAGCGACCGAGGCGGCACCAGGCACGCGCATGTCGTGCTAGGCTGCGGAAGCTTGGGGGATGGCAGCAGGGCGAGCTCGGAGGCGGCCCATGACGCGTGGAGGCGCGGGGTCGCTCCTGCAGGGAGGTGGCCGGCGCTGGCGGCACGCTACAAGGCAGAGGAGGGCGCGGATGGCCGGGCTCCGCGACCGGCAGCTGGGGAAGGGAGGCTCCGGTGGCGGCCTTCTCACGGGAGGAGAGGGGCGCCGTCGGGGAGGAGGTCGAGGCGCGACGAGCTCGCAGCATCGAGCGCGCCGGCGAGGAGGGAGGCGGCGGCCGCAGGCGTCGCTAGCTAGAGGCCGACGGCGGCGGTCCTTGGGCGGAGCGGCCGCGGCGAAGGAGCAGAGCGGAGGGGCCCCGAGGCGGGTCAGGGGGGGGGTCTCAGGTGGCAGGAGCGGTGGACGCGGCCGGAAGGAGGTAGAGGGAGGACTGGCGGTGGCTTCGAGGCGAGTCCGGCTGCAGAGCGGCGCCCACAACAGAGGACACGGGCGCTGGTCGCTGGAGAGGTCGGGGGGGGAGCGCCGGGGAGGAGGCACCGACGACGGGGTCGACACGGCCGAGCGGTCCTGAGGCGAGGAGGGAGAGGACGGGGAGGCGCGGCCAGGAGAGGAAGGCGGCGAGAGGGGGAGAGCAGCCCCGACGACGGGTCGCTGGCGGCGAACGTTCTCTTGGGAGGGTGGGCGGCGGGGATTGCGAGAGGAGCGGGGTGGTTGCGCGGTGGAAGAGAGAGAGAGATGGAACAGGCACGGTGGGGAGTGGGGATCGGGATGGTGGGGCCAGGGAGCGGGTCCAGGGCAGGGTAGCGGGGCTGGGTCGCGGGTTGGTGAGTGGCTCGGGCAGGGAGACGGCAGGTGGGGTGGGGCCCAGGTGAAGGTGAGGCGCGGTGGGTGTGTTGGGTGTGTGTGCTTGTGTGGGGAGAGAGAGAGGGAGGGAGACGCGGTTGGTGGGGGGCAGGACACGCGGGGAGTGGGGCTGGGGACAGGCGGTCAGGGGGTGGGTCCGCGGTGGCAGTGGGGGAGTGGGGGTGGCAGTGTGTGTGCTGCTGCGGGTGGGGCCAGGTGGGGCATGGGACCGAGGTGTAAGGGAGAGAGGGCCAGGCGGGTAGGGTCGGTTGGGGTGAGAGAAGGAGTGGGGTGCTGCAGGGTGGATTGATGAGGTGGCAAGGTGGGTGGGGATTGGGTCCTGGGGTGAGGTGGCGAGCTGTGATTGGTGGGTAGATTAGGACTAGGTAGTTTTAGGAATTCGGGTGGGCTGGTTTTATTCTGGGGGTGGCCGACTGGGTCGGATCGGCCCGGTTGGCTACCCCCACTAAAATAATTAAATATTTTATTTGTTTAAAACAGGGCTTTTGCAAACCGATAGCAAACAAAACAAAATAATCCGGAGACCCGGGTTTTGCGTTTGGAACATAGACGGGGCGTTTAGAAAACAAGAACAGGTTTTTCCGCAAATAGTTTTATGCCAGCAAATGCAAGATGATGACGATGCTCAAATGCAATGTGGCACGATGACATGAGCATGCGGTCATGATGATGCAATGCACAAAAACAACGCGATTTTCTAGTAGTGGTTTTGCGGGATGCCACAATTCGACACCACTAACAATGGATCTCGCCCTCGAGATCCGCCTCATGGTACCGGAAAGAAGGTCAGTGATCTGCATCTTCTCGCTTCGTGTAGATCCTCGCGACACCACTAACAAGAGGTCGTTGTCCGTGATCGTCGAGGGAACACTCCGGAACAAAAGGTCGAAGGCAGAGGTATCAACAATTAAAGCCACCTATAGCTTCCGTGGACGGAGTAAAATTGCTGGATCCACTGATTCGATGTACAAGAGTGAATGATAAGAGTAGTCGGATGGTGATCAGTCCATCGCGCACCCAAACCATTACTCGGCACCCGAATAGGCGGATTATGCAACCAACTCTCGGAATTCAGATCGTAGATCTCAGCAAGCAAGGTTCGGGAACAAAAGAATGGTGCAGACTCTGCATCGGATCTGGCGTAGATGATGTCGTCGCGTCGGAAAACACCGGAAGGCACGAGAAGGAACAAAGAGAAGTCCACCAGACGAAGGATCCCTCGGATAGCATGAAGACCGGAAGTAGACACACCGTTACCAAAAGAGGAAGCGAAACCCTGAAGGTACGACGGAACCCAACCACGAGAAGTCCTGGACTCGAAGAGAGAGAAAAGAGCGGATTCAAAACACGTAGAGGTGAGAGGAGAATAGCAGAGGGGTAAGGAGTAAAATCAGACCTAATCAGAACTATCCAACCGATTTTGCAAAATAGTTTTGACACTCTACTTCTGCCGTTAGCTAGGTTATCCTACATGCTGGACTTGTGGGGTATCGCAACTGCTGAGCTCTGATACCACTCTGTAACACCCTCAGAATCGACCCTATGCAAGTTTCAGCGATTCCCGCCAAACCCGCATAGAAACGATTCAAAGGTGCCCACCAGGCACTTTCGTGCGGGTGGAAAACGAAGTAATAACATTACACAACAGTCCTCGATGGGACCCACAGAACAGATATATATATACAGCAGCGACTCAATGAGTTAAGAATACATATATAATATACAAAGATCCAAATCACCTTGAAAACGATAGAGCGTCCAGCTACGGACAAGATGCAAATGGGTCTAAGAGCCCTGAAGAATAACCAATGGCGTCCATAACCCTGCCCAGGCCAAGCCGGAAGGGTAACCCTGCTAACGACGTCAATCTCAAAACCTGCTTAAACAAAAAGGGTGCCGACAAAGGGCAAAGGAAAAAGAGGAGCGTCAGTACTGAGGCCAGTACACGGCGAGGCTAGAATTCGGCGGTCCTCGCCTACATAGGTATGGTGGACTGAAGCGGCAGCGGCAGCATGCACTAAACATCCTATAGAGACTCGATGCAACTGGCGGCTATCAGAGAGGGGTGAGAAAGACCTATTCGGAACCAACCTGATACTACCACCAAACAAACCCATCCTGGTATTTCCCCCTCGAGACCAAACGAGGAAGTCAACCGAGGAACTCACACAGTTGGCAGTTTTATTTATTCAGTTCTCGTTGCAGCAATTACTAGTCAAGTATAGATAATCATCCTGGTATAATAAGCAGTGGGTAATTTTGGTTAACCATTCCGTTGTAGTTGCGACACTTACTAGTAAAATACAATTAGCATGAGATATCCCAAACCCAGCAGTTGTTGGTACTTTTATTTAGCCATTCCGTTATAGTTGCAATACTTACTAGTCAGATACAATGGTCGCAAGCGACAACCCAAACAAGCAATTTTTGGCAGTTTTATTTAGCCATTCCATTATAGTGAAGCTGATTACTAGTCATTATAAAGTCAAATTTATAGCACTACTTTAGTTATAGTTGTCTATGATCGAGATACTATGCTCCAAGTCGTCCATAACCGCGGACACGACTTTCAGAAAGTTTTACCCGGCCGGGGTGCACAAATAGCAACACACACTCGATCAACCTCGGAAAAACCAAAACAAAACCCAACGAGGCCTTCACGACAAAGCAATCACAGGATTCAGAAATATTTCAGGGGGCCACCCCTTGGAGTACACCCGCAACGAAGTTAGCTGACTCCGAGACGGACCCGAGGTTTGGGTGGACGGCTGTGAACGACTGGGAACCCAAAACTGGGCTTGTCGACACCGCGAAAACGTGTCCCGATCCTAAACAGTACAGGTGCTCCTCGCACAATCGTAAATAAAGCAGTAAAGCATGGCATAGGTACAGGATAGTAAATAAAACCTCAAACTAGTTTGTGGCCCCAAGAAATAAGAATGAATCAAGCTCTGGCTCAGGGGGGTCCCATAATCCTCCCGGATGTGGATAGCGCGAAAATTCAAGGAACAGGTATCAAGTACTCGGGGTCCTACGGGACACAAGTGGACGGTCAACAACCAAATAACATATATTGCCCACCTGTGCCTCTGCTTACCTACTTCAATTTTAGTTGTTAAACAGGAGTTAAAGTGAACGATAAGTAGAGCCAGGATCATCTCCAACATTTAACATACGGCAATACTCCAACAACTGTGGTACTGGACGACACGCAACAGCACTTGAGCAAGCGACTACGACGCGCAAGTCCAACTATCTACCAAACAACAGGTAACAGGATGTGTCCAAGGCAATATAGGGCTGCAAGGGATATCACAGGTACGAAAACTAGAGCATCGCAACACAGATAGAGATAGATCAACAGGAGGGAATAAATACTATAAAAGTAAGATAGGTAGAAAGGGGGAGATGCTCGCCTAAAAACATTGTCGAAGGTTCATCCGAAGATCGGGTCGACACTCGCGTCAACTCAACGGCCTTATCCGCGAAGAACCAAAACACTAGAATAAACACCGGATGCAATATTTAATACTACGGTAAAAGATCGGCATGATGCAGGTATGATGTATGCCATGGCAAAGATGCGATGCAATTGGGCAATATTAAGTGAAACCGGGGTTCCGTCAATTAATTAAATGGTTCAAGTTATTTAGATACCCTGCAATTTAAATGTTGTATTAACATGGCCAAATATAGCACCGGTTCGCTACATCAATTTAAATGAGGCCGATATGAGACTAGATTTGCCCGCATATGGGCCCCATATTTAATTATATGGTGAATCGACATAAGGCCCCCAAACCACACAAATATGCATGCAAGTATGGCAATTAATATGCAACAAGTTGTTATTACGTTTATAAAATAGGGCTCGAGAAAAGGGGTCACACATTAGGGTTCGGCGATCTTGGTTCGGGGGTTTCGGGGTCGGTCTTAGGGTTCAGGGTTCGACGGGGTCGGTCTCGGACAATGGAGTAGATCTTGGCGCATCCGTGGTCTTCGGGTCATGGCGTTCGGGATGAAGTACTTGTCGTATTCGCATCGGCGACCTTGGCGTCCGGGTTCTCGACAAACTTGGCGTCCGAGATGAAGGGCTCGTCGTCCGGGGATCCTCCGAGTCCGTGTTGACGACCTTGGGGTTCCGACTTTGGTTGTTGGCCGTGAACTTGTTCCGCGAAGGTACGGTCTTCGGGTCCGGGAGGTAGATCTTGGCGTTCCATGGCGACGTTCTTGGTCCGAGGTAATCGGTTCCCTCTCGATGATCTTGGGGCTTGCGGCTCCACTTTCGATGACGATCTTGTTTTAGTTGTCGGGGCCTTCGGAAGATCTTGTCGTCATCATTGTTGCTCTTATACCACGTTTTGTTCTCGTCCGCCGAGAGGTGGTAGTAGTAGCAACTTCGCGTCAAAGCACCGTCGGATCAGGGTTCCGAGACAACCATCATTCCAGGAGTGTGGCTAACCCACGCTAGAGAAAAAACTGCTGCAAGAGACAGCAAGGGGTCCAACGGCTTGGCGACGACAGCGGAGGCGCAGGGCGCCGAGAAGAACGGCCAGCAGCATCTCGAGGCGGCGCTACGGTCGTCGAGGAGGCTCAGGGGACGAGCGACGGAGGCGGCACCAGGCACGCGCAGGTCGTGCTAGGCTACGGAAGCTTGGGGGATGGCAGCAGGGCGAGCTCGAAGGCGGCCCATGACGCGTGGAGGCGCGGGGTCGCTCCTGCAGGGAGGTGGCCGGCGCTGGCGGCACGCTACAAGGCATAGGAGGGCGCGGATGGCCGGGCTCCGCGGCCGGCAGCTGGGGAAGGGAGGCTCCGGTGGCGGCCTGCTCACGGGAGGAGAGGGGCGCCGTCGGGGAGGAGGTCGAGGCGCGACGAGCTCGCAGCATCGAGCGCGCCGGCGAGGAGGGAGGCGGCGGCCGCAGGCGTCTCTAGCTAGAGGCCGACGGCGGCGGTCCTTGGGCGGAGCGGCCACGGCGAAGGAGCAGAGCGGAGGGGCCCCGAGGCGGTCAGGGGGGTCTCAGGTGGCAGGAGCAGTGGACGCGGCCGGAAGGAGGTAGAGGGAGGACTGGCGGTGGCTTCGGGGCGAGGCCGGCTGCAGATCGGCGCCCACAACAGAGGACACGGGCGCTGGTCGCTAGAGAGGTCGGGGAGGAGCGCCGGGGAGGAGGCACCGACGGCGGGGTCGACGCGGCCGAGCGGTCCTGAGGCGAGGAGGGAGAGGATGGGGAGGCGCGGCCAGGAGAGGAAGGCGGCGAGAGGGGGAGAGCAGCCCCGGCGACGGGTCGCTGGCGGCGAAGGTTCTCTGGGGAGGGTGGGCGGCGGGGATTGCGAGAGGAGCGGGGTGGTTGCACGGTGGAAGAGAGAGAGAGAGATGGAATAGGCGCGGTGGGGAGTGGGGATCGGGATGGTGGGGCCAGGGAGCGGGTCCAGGGCAGGGGAGCGGGGCTGGGTCGCGGGTTGGTGAGTGGCTCGGGCAGGGAGACGGCAGGTGGGGTGGGGCCTAGGTGAAGGTGAGGCGCGGTGGGTGTGTTGGGTGTGTGTGCTTGTGTGGGGAGAGAGAGAGGGAGGGAGACGCGGTTGGTTGGGGGCAGGACACGAGGGGAGTGGGGTTGGGGACAGGCGGTCAGGGGGTGGGTCCGCGGTGGCAGTGGGGGAGTGGGGGTGGCAGTGTGTGTGCTGCTGCGGGTGGGGCCAGGTGGGGCATGGGACCGAGGTGTAAGGGAGAGAGGGCCAGGCGGGTAGGGTCGGTTGGGGTGAGAGAAGGAGTGGGGTGCTGCAGGGTGGATTGATGAGGTGGCAAGGTGGGTGGGGATTGGGTCCTAGGGTGAGGTGGCGAGCTGTGATTGGTGGGTAGATTAGGACTAGGTAGTTTTAGGAATTCGGGTGGGCTGGTTTTATTCTGGGGGTGGCCGACTGGGTCGGATCGGCCCGGTTGGCTGCCCCCACTAAAATAATTAAATATTTTATTTGTTTAAAACAGGGCTTTTGCAAACCGATAGCAGACAAAACAAAATAATCCGGAGACCCGGGTTTTGCGTTTGGAACATAGACGGGGCGTTTAGAAAACAAGAACAGGTTTTTCCGCAAATAGTTTTATGCCAGCAAATGCAAGATGATGACGATGCTCAAATGCAATGTGGCACGATGACATGAGCATGCGGTCATGATGATGCAATGCACAAAAACAACGCGATTTTCTAGTAGTGGTTTTGCGGGATGCCACAATTCGACACCACTAACAATGGATCTCGCCCTCGAGATCCGCCTCATGGTACCGGAAAGAAGGTCAGTGATCTGCATCTTCTCGCTTCGTGTAGATCCTCGCGACACCACTAACAAGAGGTCGTTGTCCGTGATCGTCGAGGGAACACTCCGGAACAAAAGGTCGAAGGCAGAGGTATCAACAATTAAAGCCACCTATAGCTTCCGTGGACGGAGTAAAATTGCTGGATCCACTGATTCGATGTACAAGAGTGAATGATAAGAGTAGTCGGATGGTGATCAGTCCATCGCGCACCCAAACCATTACTCGGCACCCGAATAGGCGGATTATGCAACCAACTCTCGGAATTCAGATCGTAGATCTCAGCAAGCAAGGTTCGGGAACAAAAGAATGGTGCAGACTCTGCATCGGATCTGGCGTAGATGATGTCGTCGCGTCGGAAAACACCGGAAGGCACGAGAAGGAACAAAGAGAAGTCCACCAGACGAAGGATCCCTCGGATAGCATGAAGACCGGAAGTAGACACACCGTTACCAAAAGAGGAAGCGAAACCCTGAAGGTACGACGGAACCCAACCACGAGAAGTCCTGGACTCGAAGAGAGAGAAAAGAGCGGATTCAAAACACGCAGAGGTGAGAGGAGAATAGCAGAGGGGTAAGGAGTAAAATCAGACCTAATCAGAACTATCCAACCGATTTTGCAAAATAGTTTTGACACTCTACTTCTGCCGTTAGCTAGGTTATCCTACAGGCTGGACTTGTGGGCTATCGCAACTGCTGAGCTCTGATACCACTCTGTAACACCCTCAGAATCGACCCTATGCAAGTTTCAGCGATTCCCGCCAAACCCGCATAGAAACGATTCAAAGGTGCCCACCAGGCACTTTCGTGCGGGTGGAAAACGAAGTAATAACATTACACAACAGTCCTCGATGGGACCCACAGAACAGATATATATATACAGCAGCGACTCAATGAGTTAAGAATACATATATAATATACAAAGATCCAAATCACCTTGAAAACGATAGAGCGTCCAGCTACGGACAAGATGCAAATGGGTCTAAGAGCCCTGAAGAATAACCAATGGCGTCCATAACCCTGCCCAGGCCAAGCCGGAAGGGTAACCCTGCTAACGACGTCAATCTCAAAACCTGCTTAAACAAAAAGGGTGCCGACAAAGGGCAAAGGAAAAAGAGGAGCGTCAGTACTGAGGCCAGTACACGGCGAGGCTAGAATTCGGCGGTCCTCGCCTACATAGGTATGGTGGACTGAAGCGGCAGCGGCAGCATGCACTAAACATCCTATAGAGACTCGATGCAACTGGCGGCTATCAGAGAGGGGTGAGAAAGACCTATTCGGAACCAACCTGATACTACCACCAAACAAACCCATCCTGGTATTTCCCCCTCGAGACCAAACGAGGAAGTCAACCGAGGAACTCACACAGTTGGCAGTTTTATTTATTCAGTTCTCGTTGCAGCAATTACTAGTCAAGTATAGATAATCATCCTGATATAATAAGCAGTGGGTAATTTTGGTTAACCATTCCGTTGTAGTTGCGACACTTACTAGTCAAATACAATTAGCATGAGATATCCCAAACCCAGCAGTTGTTGCTACTTTTATTTAGCCATTCCGTTATAGTTGCAATACTTACTAGTCAGATACAATGGTCGCAAGCGACAACCCAAACAAGCAATTTTTGGCAGTTTTATTTAGCCATTCCATTATAGTGAAGCTGATTACTAGTCATTATAAAGTCAAATTTATAGCACTACTTTAGTTATAGTTGTCTATGATCGAGATACTATGCTCCAAGTCGTCCATAACCGCGGACACGACTTTCAGAAAGTTTTACCCGGCCGGGGTGCACAAATAGCAACACACACTCGATCAACCTCGGAAAAACCAAAACAAAACCCAACGAGGCCTTCACGACAAAGCAATCACAGGATTCAAAAATATTTCAGGGGGCCACCCCTTGGAGTACACCCGCAACGAAGTTAGCTGACTCCGAGACGGACCCGAGGTTTGGGTGGACGGCTGTGAACGACTGGGAACCCAAAACTGGGCTTGTCGACACCGCGAAAACGTGTCCCGATCCTAAACAGTACAGGTGCTCCTCGCACAATCGTAAATAAAGCAGTAAAGCATGGCATAGGTACAGGATAGTAAATAAAACCTCAAACTAGTTTGTGGCCCCAAGAAATAAGAATGAATCAAGCTCTGGCTCAGGGGGGTCCCATAATCCTCCCGGATGTGGATAGCGCGAAAATTCAAGGAACAGGTATCAAGTACTCGGGGTCCTACGGGACACAAGTGGACGGTCAACAACCAAATAACATATATTGCCCACCTGTGCCTCTGCTTACCTACTTCAATTTTAGTTGTTAAACAGGAGTTAAAGTGAACGATAAGTAGAGCCAGGATCATCTCCAACATTTAACATACGGCAATACTCCAACAACTGTGGTACTGGACGACACGCAACAGCACTTGAGCAAGCGACTACGACGCGCAAGTCCAACTATCTACCAAACAACAGGTAACAGGATGTGTCCAAGGCAATATAGGGCTGCAAGGGATATCACAGGTACGAAAACTAGAGCATCGCAACACAGATAGAGATAGATCAACAGGAGGGAATAAATACTATAAAAGTAAGATAGGTAGAAAGGGGGAGATGCTCGCCTAAAAACATTGTCGAAGGTTCATCCGAAGATCGGGTCGACACTCGCGTCAACTCAACGGCCTTATCCGCGAAGAACCAAAACACTAGAATAAACACCGGATGCAATATTTAATACTACGGTAAAAGATCGGCATGATGCAGGTATGATGTATGCCATGGCAAAGATGCGATGCAATTGGGCAATATTAAGTGAAACCGGGGTTCCGTCAATTAATTAAATGGTTCAAGTTATTTAGATACCCTGCAATTTAAATGTTGTATTAACATGGCCAAATATAGCACCGGTTCGCTACATCAATTTAAATGAGGCCGATATGAGACTAGATTTGCCCGCATATGGGCCCCATATTTAATTATATGGTGAATCGACATAAGGCCCCCAAACCACACAAATATGCATGCAAGTATGGCAATTAATATGCAACAAGTTGTTATTACGTTTATAAAATAGGGCTCGAGAAAAGGGGTCACACATTAGGGTTCGGCGATCTTGGTTCGGGGGTTTCGGGGTCGGTCTTAGGGTTCAGGGTTCGACGGGGTCGGTCTCGGACAATGGAGTAGATCTTGGCGCATCCGTGGTCTTCGGGTCATGGCGTTCGGGATGAAGTACTTGTCGTATTCGCATCGGCGACCTTGGCGTCCGGGTTCTCGACAAACTTGGCGTCCGAGATGAAGGGCTCGTCGTCCGGGGATCCTCCGAGTCCGTGTTGACGACCTTGGGGTTCCGACTTTGGTTGTTGGCCGTGAACTTGTTTCGCGAAGGTACGGTCTTCGGGTCCGGGAGGTAGATCTTGGCGTTCCATGGCGACGTTCTTGGTCCGAGGTAATCGGTTCCCTCTCGATGATCTTGGGGCTTGCGGCTCCACTTTTGATGACGATCTTGTTTTAGTTGTCGGGGCCTTCGAAGATCTTGTCGTCATCATTGTTGCTCTTATACCACGTTTTGTTCTCGTCCGCCGAGAGGTGGTAGTAGTAGCAACTTCGCGTCAAAGCACCGTCGGATCAGGGTTCCGAGACAACCATCATTCCAGGAGTGTGGCTAACCCACGCTAGAGAAAAAACTGCTGCAAGAGACAGCAAGGGGTCCAACGGCTTGGCGACGACAGCGGAGGCGCAGGGCGCCGAGAAGAACGGCCAGCAGCATCTCGAGGCGGCGCTACGGTCGTCGAGGAGGCTCAGGGGACGAGCGACCGAGGCGGCACCAGGCACGCGCAGGTCGTGCTAGGCTACGGAAGCTTGGGGGATGGCAGCAGGGCGAGCTCGGAGGCGACCCATGACGCGTGGAGGCGCGGGGTCGCTCCTGCAGGGAGGTGGCCGGCGATGGTGGCACACTACAAGGCAGAGGAGGGCGCGGATGGCCGGGCTCCGCGGCCGGCAGCTGGGGAAGGGAGGCTCCGGTGGCGGCCTGCTCACGGGAGGAGAGGGGCGCCGTCGGGGAGGAGGTCGAGGCGCGACGAGCTCGCAGCATCGAGCGCGCCGGCGAGGAGGGAGGCGGCGGCCGCAGGCGTCGCTAGCTAGAGGCCGACGGCGGCGGTCCTTGGGCGGAGCGGCCGCGGCGAAGGAGCAGAGCGGAGGGGCCCCGAGGCGGGTCAGGGGGGTCTCAGGTGGCAGGAGCGGTGGACGCGGCCGGAAGGAGGTAGAGGGAGGACTGGCGGTGGCTTCGGGGCAAGGCCGGCTGCAGAGCGGCGCCCACAACAGAGGACACGGGCGCTGGTCGCTGGAGAGGTCGGGGAGGAGCGCCGGGGAGGAGGCACCGACGGCGGGGTCGACGCGGCCGAGCGGTCCTGAGGCGAGGAGGGAGAGGATGGGGAGGCGCGGCCAGGAGAGGAAGGCGGCGAGAGGGGGAGAGCAGCCCCGGCGACGGGTCGCTGGCGGCGAAGGTTCTCTGGGGAGGGTGGGCGGCGGGGATTGCGAGAGGAGCGGGGTGGTTGCGCGGTGGAAGAGAGAGAGATGGAACAGGCGCGGTGGGGAGTGGGGATCGGGATGGTGGGGCCAGGGAGCGGGTCCAGGGCAGGGGAGCGGGGCTGGGTCGCGGGTTGGTGAGTGGCTCGGGCAGGGAGACGGCAGGTGGGGTGGGGCCTAGGTGAAGGTGAGGCGCGGTGGGTGTGTTGGGTGTGTGTGCTTGTGTGGGGAGAGAGAGAGGGAGGGAGACGCGGTTGGTGGGGGGCAGGACACGCGGGAGTGGGGCTGGGGACAGGCGGTCAGGGGGTGGGTCCGCGGTGGCAGTGGGGGAGTGGGGGTGGCAGTGTGTGTGCTGCTACGGGTGGGGCCAGGTGGGGCATGGGACCGAGGTGTAAGGGAGAGAGGGCCAGGCGGGTAGGGTCGGTTGGGGTGAGAGAAGGAGTGGGGTGCTGCAGGGTGGATTGATGAGGTGGCAAGGTGGGTGGGGATTGGGTCCTGGGGTGAGGTGGCGAGCTGTGATTGGTGGGTAGATTAGGACTAGGTAGTTTTAGGAATTCGGGTGGGCTGGTTTTATTCTGGGGGTGGCCGACTGGGTCGGATCGGCCCGGTTGGCTGCCCCCACTAAAATAATTAAATATTTTATTTGTTTAAAACAGGGCTTTTGCAAACCGATAGCAGACAAAACAAAATAATCCGGAGACCCGGGTTTTGCGTTTGGAACATAGACGGGGCGTTTAGAAAACAAGAACAGGTTTTTCCGCAAATAGTTTTATGCCAGCAAATGCAAGATGATGACGATGCTCAAATGCAATGTGGCACGATGACATGAGCATGCGGTCATGATGATGCAATGCACAAAAACAACGCGATTTTCTAGTAGTGGTTTTGCGGGATGCCACACGTTTGGAGATTCGGCTCAATTTCTTTGGCTAGTATACTACTAGAAAACCAGCTATAGATAGATAAAACTTCTGTGACGCATATGTGTGACCATGCGCCACGGATAAACTCCAGTGACGCATTTTAGACAATGCGCCACAGAAATCTTCATACTTCTGTGATGCATATAGGAAAAATGTGTCACACTTCTGTGACGCATATGGACATATGCACCACAGAAAGCTCGGGTGGACGCTATCACGGAATCTCGTTGACTGTACTCTGACCAATATTCTGTGGCGCATATATGCGCCACAGAAGAGTTCATCTTTTTAGCCTTGCAGGAGTAGGAAAAACAGATTCTACACCCTCCTATCGCCTTTTTAGCCTTGCAAAAAATAATCGAAAATAAAAAACACTTCAAAAAATAAAATCCTTTCACATATCTAATATGGTCTAGTTTGTAGGAAAATTAACAAACATGCATTTCGACTTTTTATGCAAAAAAAAGTTATACCATGGTAAAATGGCTGTAAGTTTTGCATACGATGTCGAAAAAATACGTATAATATACCAAAATGACGAGAATGAGATTTCGCATCCGCTCGCAACACCTCCGGTCGTTTAGTGATTTTTTACTTTTTAAAATTCAAAAAGATTAAAAAGTTATGGACAAAAGATCGTTTTTTCCTGCAAAAAAATAAAAAAGAAGAGAAACTTCTGTGGCGCATTTCTTCCATATGCGCCACAGAAGTCTTGGGCGGGATTCGAAATTTGAATCCCGCCCTCCCTTCTCCCTCTCTTATACTCTTCCACTCCTCTATCCTTCTCCTCATCCACTTCTTCTCTCATTCTCCTCACCTTCTCCTCCTCCTCCTCCACCACCACCACCCCTGTGAGCTCCTCCCTCCTCCACCCCGATGAGCTCCTCCTCCTCCCACCTCCCTCCTCCTCCACCCCGGCGAGCTCATCCTCTGGCGACCTTCTCCTCCTCTGGTGGCCTCCTCCTTCTCCTTATCCTCGGCGGCCTCCTCCTCCTCCCCCTCCTCCTTAGGTGGCCTCCTCCTCTCCTCCACCGGCGACCTCCACCTCCTCCACCAGCGACCTCCTTCTCTCCTCCATCGACGACCCCCACCTCCGGCCAGATCTGGCTGTTTTTTTTTGAATTTTGAAAAAAAAGTTGTGGCGCATATTGGCAATATGCGCCACAGAATTTTGAGATCTGGTTCGGGACTCTGTGGCACATTTTGGCAATATGCGCCACAAAAGTCAAAAATTCTGCGGCACATTTCAATATGCACCATAGAACTGCACTTTTGTGGCGAGATAATAGTGGTGTATCCCATATGCGCCATAGAAGTCCCAAAATGATGTGCTACTGAAATGGATCGTATGGGCACCTAGAGGGGGGGGATAGGTGCTAACCAATTTTTAATACTTTTTCAATTTTAGGCTTGACACAAAGTAAATTCTCTAGATATGCAACTACAAGAATTTCCCTATATGTAACCCTAACTACTAAGCACGTAAAAGAGGAGCGAGGAAACCGTAGTGGAGCACGCGGAGACACAGGGATTTGTTTTACCGCAGTTCCTTCCTTGTTAAGGGAAGTACATCTGTGTTGGAGGGGTGGACGGTTCTAAGACCACCACGCCACAATAGGCCTCACCCTATTCTCCAATGGATCTCGCCACGAGAGGCCTGATCCACCTTCTCCACTATTGGATCCCTTCGAGGCGGGAACCGGTGCCTTTTACAACACTATCGGGGCACACACCCACAACCGAATTGGGGGCTCCCGAGATGACAACAAGCTGCCACAAGAACAAGGTTTATCAATATAAACAAAAACGAGGATCTAGATATTTACAAGAAATACTAGATCGGAGGTTCTCCAAATGAATGGAGAGGAGATGAAGCGCTTGATTGCTGATGATGAAGATCGAGTTCTCCTCCTTCGATTCCCCAAGGGATGGGGCCTTTGGGTGGATCAAGGTGGAGCACTCTTGGATGAAGCTTTCAGATCTGATCTGGTCTTTTTCGAGATGAATCAAGAGTTCTGGCAGGAGGGGGATGGCTGGCTTAAATACCCCTTCTCCAGATCTGGCCGTTGCACAACTTTGGGGCGGATTATCCGTCCCCCACTTGGGGCGGATTCTCCGGGGAAAACTCCGCCCCCTCTCTGGGGCTTGCGCCTTGGTGAAGCTTGGTGAAGATCTTGGGGGGGGGGGGGCAGATAATCCGTCCCCCCTGAGGGGCGGATTATCCGGCCGAGCCAGAAAATCCGGCCAAAATTCCGCCCCCCTTCTGAGGCTTGCGCCTGCTTGGGCAAAGGGAGGGGCGGATTATCCGCCCCTGGTGGGGCCGGATTATCCGCCCCCAAAGGCAAAGTACTTTTCCCTTTATTCTCAAATAGAGCTGCAACACTTCAACACACATTAAATGATCCTTGGTATTGTTATCTAACACACAAAACACTAGGGATTAAGAAATATTCTTTCAGCTACTGATAGGCATTTTCCTAGTAGTGCCATGGCGGTAAGGGAGGGCTTCTCTGCTCACCATATGTATGCAGGGGTGGGCAGAACAGCGGCGAGATGCATCGGCATCAGAGGCATGGGTGGTTCTGTCACGCGGGTGAAATACGGAAGGATGAGGGAAGGGATGGGAGGAGAAGATGTGGGGCTGACAGGTGGCCCTACCTCAGGTCCTCTTCCATGATGCCAACTCAGCGCTTATAAATGGGCACAACCAGTTAGATTTGCTGTTAGAGCTGCGTCAAACAAATATTAGTGTGATTTGTAACAAGCTATCCTACGATTGATAGATTTGCGACAAAATTACCAAAATCCCTCGCAAACCTTGTCTGAACTGTGATAGTTCTATGTTTACTCGAGCTTTGTATCCAGTGCCCCAGCGACCCGCTCGGAGATGCTCTAACAAAAACATTCAGCCATGTGTGTCGAGCGTTATGCAGGTAGTGTTGTTTGTTATGTGTAGACTGGTTGACTGAACCAAGAGAAGAAACAATCTGGACCGCGGGAGTGATAAAAACAGACGCCCGCCGGCCAGCAACACATGAAGGAAATTTCGAGATCGAGATCAATCGACCGTTGGCTCGTGGCTACGTTCTTTTGAGGCCGGTCATAGTAGTAGTATTATACTAGTATATGATATTATCTTTATAGTGGATGATATCTTATGATAATATTGTACTAGTACTATATTTAATGATTTGTAAAATCTTAATACAAAATTATATATAAGATTTATTTATATAAGAATTAATACGGTATCTATCTATGATACTTTAATCATTTTTTTTATTAATTATTATGCTAAATCAGATTTTTGCCACATAGCATATATGATACTAGCTATAATACTCTCGCCGGAACCAGCTTGACACCCCCAAAATGTCTCTAGCGTGTTAAAGAAAAGTGCGCTAAGGAGCAACAATAATGTACTCGTCTTGCGTGACTCCTGAATCCACGATCGAGGAAAATCCATATGATTGAGCAAATCTCATTTTTTAATTACATCCCTGAATCCAAATCACCGGCCATTGATTAATCCGTCCACGCAATGCTTGCTCCAAGCATGGGCTCCTAGTTAATTGCGTTAATGGCCGGTGGCAACCACCCTGCCGGCAGCGCCACTTCAAGTACGTCGTCATGGCAGAGGCAGAGGTGAGAGGAAGAATCGGAGGTCGGCGATGGTGGTGCAGATGGCAGTGCTCGCCGTGCCAGCGGTCGGCGGGATCGTGCACGCGTTCAAGTTCTCGATCCTGCTGTGGCCATTCAACCTCGTGCTGCCGCTGCTCCGCCACATTCCTCGCGTCTGCGTCACGCTCCGGGGTGCGGCGTCGCACTACGACACCGAGCTTATTTTGGCTCTCGGCGGAGAGTCCCGGTGCCGCCTCTGGATCCGCCGTACTCTGTCGTCCTCCGCCGCTTGCAGAGACGGCAGCCCGAGCAGCTCATCGCGCCCGCCATGCTAGCCCTCACCGACATCTCCTACTGATCGATGTTGCGTCGCCAAGGTTGTTGTAAGCTTGAGCTCTTTAATTCAAGCGGCGCTCATCTTGGATACGTTTGTTAGGGAATTTTATTTGGATCCTGTACATAGGCATAGAGGTCTTCCCTTTTCCCCTGCATTCGTCAGCTGCGGTGATGAATTTGCTGTGATCGGAACTGATTTATGAAATGCAATGCTGCAGCAGCTTAAATCAGGACATGCGCAGATTCACATTTGGGAAACAAATTGTACCTGAAATTAAATTGCAGGAAAGCACATGAGTGCTCTCACATTGTATATATTTCCACGAGACAGAGGAGCATATATGGCTCCTTGTTTCATTTCGTGTGTGAGAAATGTTTTTTATTGGGAAATTCCACCGATCCATTAATAATCATCAACGGCGGTATAAAAAGTTCTAAAAATAATAATAATTATAGGTCATTGGACCACCTAGCGATGACTACAGACACTAGCACGAGCCGAAGACGCGTCGCCGTCCTCACCCCTCCATCATCGGAGTCGAGAAAAACTTGTCGTAGTAAAGTTTATTGTAATAGACAGACGGAAAGTCGTCGTACTAAGGCCCCAAATAACCAGCATAGCAATCATCGCCGAAGATGAGAACCATAGATCAGAAGAGACTGACCTTAAACGACACCAACGGATATGAAACACGGGCATATCCCAAGAGATACATCGAACATATGACTCCACGCGCTCTCCGCTGGCCCTAGACACACCACCGGAACGAGGATGGAGCGGGGAGGATTTTATTCTGACTTCAAGATATAGTCGCCGCCTCAACATTCTGAAGAAGACATCAAAAAGCCTAAAACGAGAACCCTCTCGCGCGGTGAGAGCCTGTTAGCGTCCGCTTGGCCAGCCCAGCACTCAGCCCACGTTCTAGACGTTCATGCGCTCACGGTCCAACAATAAGAAGAGAGTCCACTCCATCCTAAAAGCCCGGACTGATGGGAGAAAGGAATATCTCCCTTATAAGCTGGGTGTGGCCTCCTCCTGTAGGTGAGGTGAGACTAAACCAAGCAGCCTCCACTAGTCAACAGGCCCCTAGCATCCCATCTCCCTGAGAAGCCCCTCAAGAAAGCATGACGATGTTGTCTCTGATACCAGATGTTAGCGTCCACTTGGCCAGCTCAGCACTCAACCCACGTTCTGGACGTTCATGTGCTCACATCCTAACAATAAGAAGAGAGTCCACTCAATCCCAAAAGGCCGGACTGATAGGAGAAAGGAATCTCTCCCTTATAAGCTGAGTGTGGCCTCCTCCCGTAGGCGAGGTGAGACTAAACCAAGCAGTCTCCATTAGTCAACAGTCCCCTCATAGAGCCCTTGGTCCACCACACTTCCAAGGGCCTAAAGCCAGTGGAGAAGGACCGGACCGGCTGCGTCGCCGACGAGGAAGATAGAACCCTAGATGGGTTTAGATCCACCGCCACGTGGTCTGTCTCTTCCATACCTGCTCAGTCTCAACCTGGTAGTTTATGAGACATGTTAACGATGAATAGTTTTCGATGTAAATTTGGGTTATACTATTTTTTGAAGGAATTATTTAAGGTCATACTTGGCGGGTCAGTTTAATTCAAATGATCTCTCCATGTAAGTTGTTTAAATTCCAGGATTGGATCAAGCGAGGATTATATCTAAGGATTTGTCCGTACAATATTTTAAAGGAAAATTTATCCATGCCAAATTGCCAACTACCCGAAATAATAAATTGGTTCTTTTGTGGTAATAGTCAACAAAATTTAGAGCAAATTGTGTTATGTAGCACTCAAATGGACATGCCATGTGTTTTCGGAGTTACACGAATCAAATAGAACCTATAAGCATATTTTAAGGCACCCCACATGGGCCGACATAGTTCGGCTTAACTATGTACGTCCCCATCCAACATTATCTTTTTCTCGACAAACAGGGGCGACAACACATGATGAATTTGATTTGATTGTGCTATTCGAGTTTCTGGGGTGAATCCCTAGGGGCGATCTTCATTGGTTTTACCTATCAATGATGTATTTTTAATACTCTATTACTGAAGTCAATGTGGAGATCTCTTTGACACGCTTTTTGAAGTGAAAAAAACATGATCCGTTCAGAAAGGTTGTATCCGACGATGATGTCTGTGCATTGTTTTATTTTTGGACATGTCCCTCTTAGAATACATGCCCGCACTCTTGTACGTGCTTTTTTTTTACCTTTTTCCATTATTATTTTGTCTTTGTGAATCCTCAATGTATCATCTTTCTTTTGACATTGTGTTGTTGTAGAGATTGTGTTACTTTGTGAATCCTCAATGTACTCAAAAGTCAAAACCATGAGGATTACAATTTTCCATAGACTATATTTGTTGTGGATACATTTAAGCAAAAAATGTTACTTTGAGTGGCTTCGATGGTGATCAAAAGCTAACTAGTTATATTTCCGTGCTAAGAACCATGATCTAATCGATAATTTGTTTTTCTATTTCTTACACTATTGGTAAATAACTATTTCAAAGTCACTAAAAGCATCTCAGATAATCACTAATGTTCAGTTATGCATAAAGGAAGAACAGATCATATCTAACAGATTCAAACTTCGCAGTTCTTCGTATTTCTCCATAAATTTGAACTTTTTGGCAAAATGGTGGTGCGCCCGTTTCAATATGGTGCCACAGTCATGAGGTCCTGAGAATAATACCATACCAACACTTTTTTTATCATAAATACCATACCAACACACTATTAATAAAAATAGTTACGTCATTAATTTAAATTTTGGGTTGAAATAAGTGAGTCTAATTGAAAAAAAAACAGCTGAGAAATAGGTAACCTTTTTTTCCCCGACAATTTAGCGAGTAATAATTAATAAACCATTTTCTGCTTAGGCAGGCGCGCCAGGCCAAAAGATAAGAGGCTGGCCTGAGTTGCCGCACGGGCCAATACAGCCGACGCATTGCAGTCTTGCTACAACGAGTACAAAATAAGCAGTGGGCAAGTTGCCGGGCCAAGAATTCTAGCCACAGGCCTGCCTACGTCCGCTACCGACGCCCAAGCCCAAGAACGTGATTCTTTTTCCTGACAAAGAAAGAAAAAAACTAGCATACGGTTTGTTTTTTATTATCTTTCCCTAGAAATAAAACATCGTCATAGGTAGTAGAGAACTGAACCCTAGACCCTAGCTTTCCCGTGGGCGACCGGGGCACCCATGTGCCGCTGCCGTCTACTCCCCCACAACCTCGCTAACCTCGTCTGGACGGCGCTAGAGGCCGCCAGACAAAGGTCATTCAACGTTGCCGGCAGCGGGGATCGCTCCCCCTCGCGCGGTCATGGTGGCGCGGGTTGCAGCGGCCAAGCCAGGGCACGACTCTAGACTTGGGGAGCAGTGGCAGTCTCTCGCATGACGGCAACTCGGCGAGGGTGCGTGGCGACTACATAGTGGCTGCGCGATGAAGGGGTAGCTTGGCTCATTTCGTGGCAGCCGAGAATGGCTTGCTAAGGCACGCGCCTGGCCCCTAGAGGCCACAGAGAGGACGGGCGGAAGTGGTGCAGCTCTATCGGGCCGACACCGACGATTGGCGGGTGGATGGCTACATCAAGATATTTGTATGTCGGGGCCTATAGGCCCAGATCCCATTGGGGCCCATCTATGTCGGGCGGGTGGACCCTAGCCGGAATTCATGTATAAGGACGGTTGTGTGAAACTCCCGAGGGTCAGGAATGGCGCACTAGAGTTAGGGAGATCTTGGTCAGCATATCATGGTAAGACATGAGGGCGACACCCCTCACCGCAGCTAGATCTGGCGAGGTTTGGGATGACCAGCAATCACATGGATGGTGGTTGGCATAGCTGGCTCTACGTGGGTTTCAGAGGCGCTCCCAGCACGCCTAGGAACACATCCTAGTCCATGGTGTGGTTGGGGTGTCATATCTGAGTTAGAGGCATATATTCTGCAGACTTTGCTAGTAGATCCTCGTCCTTCTCCTTGAGCCCCCGATGTCTGAGGATTGGTTGGTTGGCTCGGATGACCTTACTCATCTCTTTCGATGGATTTGTCGTCGTGGTGTCTTCCGCATCATGGGTGGGAGATCTTGGATGCCGATGCGACAGCTTCAGAAGGTGGACTGTATAGGCGGCTCTACGATGAGTGATGTGACAAGGGTGATGGTCTTCTCTTTGTCCATTTGGATGGCGAGGAGAGAGCGCGAAGGAATCCCGGTGGTGGCTCCTTGGCATCGGCAACGCCCAGTTCGTGTGTTGTTGGAGGCTTGGCTGGGAGCTAGTGGGCGGTCTGAGATACCGCATGTGGTTCAAAGGTATTTCCCAACGAAAGCTCAGTGCTTCGGCACCCACGGCGGCGATGCGTGTGGGTATCGTAACCTCTTTGGGGGTGTCGTTGTGGTTACCCTCTCTAGATGTGTTCTCGAGATGAAAATCTGGACGATGACGGTGGGTTGCATCGTCACCTTTTTGGGGTGCAGTTGTCATGGAGCTCTGGTACTCCTCGGTCTTGCTACGCTGTCCTCGTGGCAAGTTCAGTTTTTCTTTTTCTCTCTCATTTATCTTTGATCTACTTTGTAAGCGATTTTTTTCATCACTTTGTATCGTTCGGCCGGGTTTTTGAGCTTTCTTCGTAAAACCCAATTGGAAAGCCAGTTTGAGGTAGTAGAGAACTCCATCGCATGCGTTGCCGCTTGCCTGTCTTCGTGCCTTGCCGACTTCCGGCGTGACGATGAGCGCGGGCCTTGGCGAACCGCGTCTTGTCACTGCGCTTGAGCATGCCTGGCCGCGTGCCGGGCACAATCTAAGCTAGGCGACAGTAACATGAGTTGTACATATACCAGTACCACTGCATGCACTGCACGCTGCCACTTGTTAGTTATAGTACTAGCACGTACTTCCAAAATCACGGTCAAAGTCAAAGTATGCTAAGCTAATTGAACACAAGGGGCCAGGCCGGGCCGGATAGATTTGACGAGCGAGTCATACACATACCGGCTCGTCATACTTTATTACTGCAAAAACATCTCGAACTTGTCGACCCATCAGATGTGATCAGCCTGAACCTGGATTAAGTTAGAGTGTGTGAGGTGACGGGGGCGCACACGGCGATGATTACCGTGCATGAGGTAGAGAGGTACTCCCTCCGTTTAGAAATATAAGATGTTCTGTGAAAAAGGCGTAGCTAGACATCTTTTAATATATAGATTTAAATGAATCTAGACACTAAAAGGTGTCTAGATACATTTTCTTCACAAACCTAAAACATATTATATTTCTAAACAAAGAAAGTATATGCATGCAGACGAGTAGACGGACGGGTAGCTAGGGTGAATCAAATCGGCCCCGACAGGCGCGTGTCGCGATCTACTCAACACCATGCACCCCAAGGCAAGTCCCGACGCCGGCCTTGGGATGTATAGACGCGCGCCATGATTGCACCGGCCTGCCGCCGTGACCTAGCTAGGCCGTGCCGTGCGTACATAGGCGCTGCATCTGCATGCGTATATGCATGGGCCATGGCCGGCCGGCGACTCGGCGAGGTCGAGCCATGTATATATCCAGGGCATATAGACTTTTGCGTGATCATTTCCAGCAGCATGCATGAGCAGTGCCCGGCCGGCAGCGGCATGGCCAACCTCTGTCGTCGTTGTTCGCGTTCTAGGCTTCTAGCACACGCAGTCGCGTCGGCCAGCGCCGCGGCCGAGGACTGAGGTTACATGGAGTAGTAGCTTTTTCCCCTTTTCCTGCCGGCCGGAGCTTTTGGCACTTCGCAGCTTTATCGGGATTGGTAGATTCTTCTTTCCAGTAATTTCAGCATCCATCCACGCAGCTACTCCCTCCGTTTCAAAATATAAGATGTTTTAGGTTTGTGAAGAAAATGAATTTAGACTACTTTTAGTATATAGATTCATCTTAATGTTGAGTGAACCTATATATTAAAACAAGTCTAGATACATTGGCTTCACAAGCTAAAACATCTTATATTTTAAAACGGAGGGAGTAGCTAGCTAATTCCTTCGATGCTCTATCTAGCTAGCTAATTCTGGCATATATATACATGCAAAGACGCATGGATTTGCTGTGCCCGTTGTTAGATCATTCTTGTCTACCACCGACTTGACGGGCTGGCCCGACACCGCATGGCGTGTCAATTACGCACGCTAGCTGTGTAACACACTCCCTGCAGGCTAGCTAGCCGATCGAGTGAGTAGTGACACTACAAAGCCAAGCCTGATCACTCATCGGAAGTCGACCACTCCATGACTATATATGGTATAAGCTCGATCGCTTCTCTGAGGAACCTACCTTACCTCGAAAATACTAGTGTGTCATTTACAAAGAAAGAAGCATATGTGCATGGCAATATGCACCTCGTTTTCCTGGCTGTACCCAGCAGCTTTTCCACCAGAATCATGCGTGCGCCTATGTGTGGTAACCGCGTATCATTAGCTAGATTGAGATGGGCTTTTTACTTACCTGCAGTCCAGTACGCCACAGTTGCTCTGCTGGCCATGCTCGACAGACCCTCTTTTAGCAGGTGTTTCAGGAAAGCGAAACGTAACATGGAGACTGTTACTGTATATATGTTTTTATGCAAGGGCCATGCTGTGACCAGTGAGGAGGAATAACATTTTTTCGGTGGAGAGCCTTTTTCTTCTTCAGCAATAGTACTACTATATAGCAGCTGATTTTGAGATGTGGGGCTCTGCTAATGTGCAGTAGTGCCCTGTTCCGAGTTCGACGGTACATAGATGGTGGCGCTAACTCCCAGGTCAACCTCAGCATCATCAATCATGCTGGTTCTCACTTTCATCTGCATGCATGCTCCTTTTCCAATCATACATATCGAGTGTTACCCCTACCCCTTATTCGTTCTGGCAGATATGCAATCCGACTTTTATACATATGGCCTTCTCACTAGCTAACTAGCTAGCCATGTGAAGCTATAGGAAACTATAAAATAGTAGTGTCAAGATATCAAACCGGATCTTTAGAGATTGTGGCAACGCAGATTTTAGCTGTGCTTTGCACCATGGGTTATGTATACTCAACATAGTGTGCAATTCATAGTATTAACTAAGGGCATCTCAAGCAGCGAACCAACCCTAACAAACCGACCCCTTCTGTTTTGATCCGACCTGGCGGGGAGGACCGTCAAATCACGGCCTATCAGTGCGACGTAAATGGACCGATGTGCACAGACCGACCTATTTTTGGCTCAAATTTGGACCGAAAATGCTTCAAGCCTGCCGGACGCGGCAGCGCGCTTGCACGGTCGAGCCTACAAGTAAGTGACACAAACAATATAATAAATATTTTCATTCATTAAAATATAGCCATTACATAGATGTTGAATACAAAATCTAGACTATGACGACCCTCTACTGATGATTTGTCCTGTGCCTTACGATGACAACGTCTATTCCTCGTCGTCCTCGGTCTCGGCGTGGCCAGAGGGGCGGGCCACGTCAACAAGCCTCTCCTCTAAGGCCAGGCGGCGCCGCGAGTGCCGTCTCCATCTTCTCCTCCATCCCGGTGCAGCATCACTGGTACCTAGCGACCGTCTTGCGGGCTCAGGATCTCCCCCTGTCCTCCACCTCCCTTCGGTAATGAAGTACCGACATCCTACCGCTCCCTTGCCTCCATCTCCCTGTTTTCGGTGTCCACGTCTTCTTGTCGGCTCCTCCTCACCTCTACCACCGCCTCGCACACTTGGCGGTGCGCCTTCGCCATGGATTGGCACGGTGTAACGCATCTAGTCACCGCCGCCAACCACTCAGCGAGAATGTCCATCAGGGCCAGCCGCTCGGCGACAATGAACTAATGCCATACACATCGCGGTCGGTGGTCTGGAAGGATGTGAGCAGAGCCCGCTTCTCGTTGCTCACCGTAGCACACCGAATTTGTCATCGAAGTCCTTAAAAGGGTCGACATCATCCTTGCCCAACTCCCGTTAGTGGCGTCTTTCTTCACCAGCATTGTCTCGACCTCGTCCCCCTCCACATGATCTTCCGCCACAGCCCCGTGTTCCTCTGCCACCTCCGGCGCCTTCATAAGTATGATCACATGCGCCTCGGCGTCCTCCGGGAAGCACTCGCGAGTCATCATGTTGATCCTGGCCTAGGTGTTGATCTTGCGGGGGGTGGCTAGTCGCTAGCTAGGGTTTGGCTGTCCAACCCGTCGCGCCGGTCCATCTTATAGCCCACACCCATGGCACGGGAAACGACCGGCTGCACACTGAAAACTAGATTCCACACGCACGCGGGAATCAAGGTTGCAGGGTGGGAAGCCGGCGGGGCGGTTTGTGATAGGACAAGCGGCCATGCGGGGGGCCAAGCCAGCAGGGCTGTTTGCGACTGGCGTGCCAACACTAATTATCTTCGACTCGTCATCCATTGTGAGGGGTAATAGGAAAATGCTCGGCCCTCTGGGTACACCCACGACCCAAATGAACCAGGCACAATTGCTTTGCATGAGTGATGGTGCTGACGTGAGCACTTCATTGAAAACCCCAAGAGCAAGGTGTGAAGCAGCAAGCAACAAGTCTTCCCTCATTAGATACCGAGGTTATCGAACCAGAAGGAGGGAGGAAACGTCACACAGGTGTTACAAGCAACGCGGAGACCTGCACAACACAAACTCAAGACTTTTCCCCAACGAATCACTGAGGTTGTCAAGCTCACCAGTTTGCTGTAACAAAAGATTAAACATATGGTGTGGAAGGTAATGGTTTGCAGCAAGCAAACAGGTAACAGTGGAAGATGTATCAATGGTAAAGGTTGGACCGGGGTCCATAGTTCACTAGAGGTGCTCTTCTTAGATAAACAACATGGCATGAAGGGTAAACAAATTACAGCGGGGCAATTGACAGGAACTGAGCAAGGCATAACAATACAATTACTAGTCAGAAAGATCCTATGAGGTTGATTGTGAAATACAACAATATACATAGTCCGCCATCCAGCTGCATCTATGACTAGAAGTCCAGCTTTAGGTTATCATCCGAACCCCCTCTAGTATTAAGTTGCAAGAAAACAGACAACTGCTTTAAGCAAAGTGTGTAAGGTAAACAATCCATGTTCCATGAACAAGATGTCAACACCCGGATTTTTAATCCCAGATGCCTGTTATGCCATACATCGCAATCCTAGGATTACCATTTTTGCGAGACATAACAGAATTGGATACCACAATACATCATCCATTACAAACCATACATAAGGTTTTACACAAATAAGGATCTCATGATCCAGTTCTTAATACATCTCAAGCAGCGGAAATACGTAATAATAACGGTAGCGTAGGCGAAGCTCCATCTTCGGGGTCACAGGCAATGCTGACGATGGGAGATGATCCTAATTGTCATAACCTTCCTGGGGTCCATCATCCAGGTACTCCTCTTCATAGTCTGGCCATGGGAATAGCCAGGGACAAAGCCATGAGTACTCTTTAAGTACTCGCAAACTAATACTAACAAGTGAAGAGGGTTTTTGTAATAGGACACTAAACTCTAAGGTTGTTTTGCAAAAAGCCAGATTTACCTCTACTAAGTTCAGAAGCAAAGAATGCTAGTTGAAGTTTTATAACACCTAAGTGGGAACTTGTATTTCATATCACAACTCTGTTGTGGTCAAGTCAAAGTCTCAATCCATTTCACAAGTCATTTTGAAAACATCTGACGGGGGAACAGTATGGCCACTCCAACTGTCCATAACCCGGACGCGGATATTCGAATAGTTTGACACTCTGCAGAGATTGTACACTTTCACCACAACATTCGATACATCCGTCAGGAACAAATCCTGAATTCACCATACTTAGTATGCGGATAATCAATCCTATCCTTTCAATTACACGCCCTAGTATAAGCACCTCTCCTGTGAGTTTGGCCTCCCAACCATGACCAACTGTCATCTTGGGTACTGCACAGGTGGAAAATCTTCACAAGGTAGCCTCAGCTCAGACCTTGGCCGTGAGGGAACTAATACTAAGGTATATAAGTTTACAGTCAAGCCCTACCCAATTCTCGGGTATTGTGGTTGTACGGTAAAATTGGAATGGTATCGCATTCAGACAACCATCAGTTTTATAAAGGGCTAAGGCTCATGCCTCAACATTTTCATCACCATAAATCATCTGGTGTTCGGAAACACATGTCCAAAACATTTCAATAGAATGATCCATCATTCTAAGGTTTTCATAACCATTTTCACCAAGTATTCCCATCTAATGTTGATCAAGTTTTATGCTTAGCACTAGCATCTACAAGTGGGGGTAAGTACTAATGAGGGGTGGTAAACTAGTGGAGTTTAACTAAGTTCAATCTCATGCCTTAGGATGACATAAAGATTATCTAGCTTAGGCCAAATTTTATGCTCTTTATGCAACCTTCAATTATCTCTCTAGAATCTACCATTCACTTAAGTAAGCTCTAAGTACTAGCTTTGATAAAGAAATAAAATATAAAACTTGTAAGTAAAACTAGGATTGGTTTATCAAGTGGTTATGATCATATATGCTTAAGGCATATAGTTGGCATGGTAACAAGCAAGTATTTGCTTGCATGGGTATAGTATTTTGCAAGTGTTAGCTTGTCAGGTTAATAGCTTGCAAGTATTGGCTTGCATGGGTAAAGTATCTTGCAAGTGTGAGCTTGCCTTGTGCAGAGCAGTGGTTGAAGTTCTTCTCGGCTTCTTCTTCATAGTATCCCCCTTCCTCCTCGTATCCTTGGTCGGTACTAGCGTCTATAAATAAATACGAGGTACACAATCACCAAACAATACTTAACTACTTGCAATCATCACATACAAGGGTCCTATAGATGATCTAGCATCATCACTAACATTACAAGACTAAAGCTTGGTTTAATTCTTTTTATTTTTAGAAAAGTAATTTCTACTCATTGAAAAACTACTTAAGATTTAATATTCTCCATACCAAACATGGAATCATGTTGACACATGTCATCACCACATATTTCAGTACATGGGAATGTGATTTAAAGTGGTGTCACAATTTAATAAGGTTTTACCCTTTTATTTTAATTAAGTAAAGTGACTAGAAATGCTTATGTAGCATTCTTTTATTACTTGGTCATTATTTCTGTAAGTAAACCTATATATTTTTATATATTTTGAAAGGTATGGTCAAATGTGATTTTTGAGAGTTGGAATCAAGTCAAAACCTATCATGGTTTAAATTTGAAAAATGTTTGAAAGCATAAAAGCTTCTGCCTTGTTATTTTTACCAAGGATGATCTACAGATCCAAATGACTTGACTCCAACGGTCTTGGATTCAGCATTTCCATACCTTTCTAACAAAATTGGTTTCATTCAATTTGGTTCACTGAATCGATCTGGGTTGATTTTTGAATCTAGGTGCAGAAGTGTGTTTGAAATAAAATGGAAAAGGTTAATTTCAAATGACTGGGCTGCGCGGGAAGCGATACTGGGCCGGCCTGCTAAGCAAAGCGCTTACGCGGGCTGGTTAAGTCGCTGTCCCCACACGTCAGTGAGACGAGGGGGTGCGAAGCGGTATGGGGCGATGTGAGCCGTGGGATCTTGTTCTAATCTAACGGCTGAGGGTCATCGTCGACGTTGGGAAACGCCGGCGAGACAGAAACCTAACGCGGTAGGTGGGGGTCGTCAGGGGCTCACCAGGGCTCAGGCGAGGGTCGGCGAGGCGGGTGAACGACGAAGTCGACGACGGCGAACCTCCTGGTACTGGCAGCTTCTCCAGGAGCGGCTCCAATCGCTGGCTCCCTTCTTCTCCAGAGGCGGCGGGCTCCGGTGAAATTCCGGCGAAGTGCTGCTCGCCTTGCTTCGAGAACAGGGTGGAACGATCAGTGAGGAGAGGGGAGTGAGATGGTGTGCTCAATTCGGCTGGGGGTGGCCTCTATTTATAGTCGCGACGACTGGACCGAACGGCATGGGCAGGCGACGGTGGCGACATGGCTACGGGCTGCTAGAGGCATGGCCGCCGGTGGCGATCGCTTGGTGGTCTCCAGGCGATGCTCTACGACTTTAATGCGCATGTAGGGGCGGTGGAAAATGGTCTGGAACGTGCGATGCTCTGCGCGGCCGAGGCGGCGTCTTCGACGGCAAGCGGTGGCTGTGAGGCACGGGGCGGCAAACGGGGATGTATGGCGGTCTCCTGGGTCGGTGGTGATCGTGTATGAACGCGGCGAGGGCGGCACGCGGTCTGTGGGCTTCAGTCGAGGGTGGCGCTCTGGCGCATGCTCGGCATGGTTGCTGGCGAGCTGGGCACGGTCTGTGCGTGTGGTCCAGGGGCTGGCAAGGTTCGAGCGCTGGACAGGGAGTGGCGGTGGGGTGTTGGCTTGCTCCCAGACATGTTGGCTAGGCTTGTTTCTTCTCCTAGCTTGCTGTCCACACTGGGGTGACATGGTGAGCTTCAGCTGTTCACCATTGATGGCATTGCCAAGCTTAAAGTGGGGCTAGTGCTTGGTTTAGTTGGCTAGATGATCTACTGAGGTTGCTGTGAGCTAGAGAGGGAACAAGTTAGGCAAGAATCACTGCTCACAATAGTGTTTGGATTTTGTTTGATTTGTATCTGCAAGGTGTTTGATGAAATGGCCGCAAGAATTCAAGTTTTGAATTTTGAAAAGATTTTTGGTGGGTGTGCTAGGTTGGTGCTGGTGAGTCCGCAGATGCTTGGGTTTTGAAAGTTGAGCTTGTTTGAGTGGTTTTTGAAAAAGTGGGATCTTCCCATATGATAAAGATTCAATTTTGAATTGTCATTTAAACTATGCATTTGAAAGTTTCTGGATGATCACAAGGTGGGCCTTGATACTTTGTTATGATTACTATCAAGGGGTGTAAATATCCAAATGAGTTTCTGTTAAGTTCTGAAAGTTTGGGACAGCCAAAGTAGGCATGGGAGTTAAATTGGTCAAAATGACCATTCACTTATTTTGTTTGTTTTTGATTTATTTGTCTTTGGGAAAAGTTTGCAAATTGTTTAGATGATGTTTAATTCACCTAAGAATCCATTTACAAGCAAAGAAACACATAAACAAGGCAATTCAAAAGAATTCAAAATGGAATGCATACACACATGCATGCTTTCATATTTTTATTTAGAAAAGTTTTTGCTAACCCTAATTTTAATGATTAGAGTTTGATGATCCAAGTTTAGTATTTTTGGGATGTTACACAAGATACCCTTGTTTTCTCCCTAGTAGCAACATCACATCTACAACCGAAGAGATTTCTATCACCTCCCTTGGAAACTAGAGGCATGAACCCACTATCGAGCATAAATACCCCCTCTTGGAGTCACTAGCAACTACTTGGCCAAGAGAACCACTAGCAACGGAGAGCATGCAAGATCACAAACAACATAGACATGAACAAGTGACCGTTGTTTTCTCCCTAGTGGCAATAGCACATCTACAACCGAAGAGATTTCTGTCACTTCCCTTAGAAAGTAGAGGCATGAACCCACTATCGAGCATAAATACCCCCTCTTGGAGTCACTAGCAACTACTTGGCCAAGATAGATACTAACAACGGAGAGCATGCAAGATCACAAACAACATAGACTTGATAGAATCATAAAGATAAAACCATTAATCAAACCAACATAATAATCTCAATATCCATCGGATCCCCGCAAACACAACATGCATGATTACAAATAGATTAGATCTTGATCATGAACGGAGCTCACAAGATCTATACATGAAAGCACAAAGAAGGAGATACAACCATCTAGCTACTACATGGACCCATAGTCCAAGGTGGAACTACTCACGAATCATACCGGAGAGAAAGCCTCCGGGATGATCTCCCCTCCGGCAGGGTGCCGGGAAGAACTTTAGATCCCCCTGATCTAGGGACGATGGTGGCGGCGGCTACAGACGGTTTGTGGATTTCTGATAGGGTGCTCAGGGTTTCTGCATCGGGGGCTTCTTATAGGCGAAGGGGCGAGACCGGGAGGCGGCCAGGGCCACCAAACGCTAGCCAGGCGTGGGCCCACCTGCCCCCACGCCTGGGGTGGGTCTGCCCCCCTGGCCGGCCCCTCCGGCTCTCCTCTGGACTTCTTGTTCCCCGTGGAAAGTAATTTACTTTGACGTTTGTCCCGTCCAATTCCGAGAATATTTCTTTAATAACTTTTCTGAAACCAAAAACAGCAGAAAACATGCGTCTGGCACTGTTGCAACTTGTTAATAGGTTAGTACCAGAAAACATGTAAAAATCACCTCAAAGTGTGGACAAGTAAATCAAAGTATATACTAAACAAGCATGGAGCATCAAAAATTATAGATACGTTTTCAACGTATCAGCATCCCCAAGCTTAACTCATGCTCGTCCTCGAGTAGGTAAGTGATAAACAGAATAATTTTTGAGGTGACATGCACCCTCACAATAAAGATCCAACCATTTGCAGGCATTGAAAGCTAGGATCAAAGAACTCTAAACATGTGCATGAAAGATGGAGTTCTAACAATAGGACATGGTAACTATGCATGCAACATGGCAAGCTATAAACAAATATCATGAATAACATGCATTGAAAAACGTTTGTTTGTTTCACATGCAGAAAACATAGCATAGTGGCAATGAGCTTGTCCTTCCTAGAGTAGCAAATAGATGCATAGGAAACCTGCAAAGTTCACAAGGGTGACTAGAAATAAGTAGCACAAGAACAAGTAATATCACAATATGCATCAATTAATAAGCTTTGGAACACTGCACACAAAATGACAACTATGCTCTATTAATGGTGCCTAAAGGTAGAAGGTGGAGACTCAATAATGGTGGAAGAAAGACCTTTTTGTAAAGGAAGCAGTGATTAAAAGTTTCAAAAAGAGCTTCCAAAAATTATGGTACTTGTTAGCTTTCAGCCCTCATTGCCCCTATCATAAGCATCTTGAAGTGGTTAAGGTTATAGTGGCAAAGCTGGAGTATATGCTTGACGAAGTATAAGTTGGCAATCTCATGCCCCTTGAATACGAGGGCCAAACCTCATGCATACTCAACTTTGGGTCTAGGTAAGTTCTTGTTACTGTAAGTATTTGCATATCATTGAGAACCGCCAACGGGGTACCCCTTGCACATGGTACAGGAGCTTTCCCATAACCAAAATGACAAGGCAAGCAGACAATGAGCATCTCATCAATTCTTCTTATGTACCATGGGAATATGGTGCTTTTTTTTATCTCTTTTCTATTTTCTCAATGTGTCTCTTTTTTATAAGAAGAATGCTTCATAGATGTCACTATGGTGATGCTGCAAGTTTCCACCATGATTAGGGATGGCTTAGGCTAGCGGCCCAGGCGTTTCTCTAACATAGGATACAAAATCCATGGACTTACAAGTTTCCTTTTTATTTCACACCGGTGACATCCATAGACAAAAGAGCATGATATCAACTGAGTACAACAAGGTAGGAGTGCAATGTTGAAAATTTTCCCCGTGACAGCACGGTTCTGCTAATTCCAACTTAAAAGTGCAAGCATATACAACAAAGTTGTCATAATGTTTCAAGTTTATTAGGGGCAAAGAATAAAGTTTGCCATCAAGTTCGTGAGGGTTTTAATCACTAAGTTTTCACATAACAAAATAGTTTTAAATTGGAAGATAGATGAAAACAAGAATATACTTTGGAATGGTGTAACACATCATGCATAGGAGTTTATAGTGGACACTTTGGAATAACTTGGTTTCTTGGGAGTTGTAAGCATGAGTAGAACTTACTCATACAAGTGGAGGTTAGCAAAAGACTGGAAGCAACCAACTAAGAGAGCAATAATGGCCATAATCACGCAATGCAACAAAGCAAACTAATCGAAGCAAAGAGTGGTACTACAAGTCAAGGACTAAATGATCATAGAGGCTAATGGTGACTTGTCATAGTCATAACATGGTGTGAGCATGTGCTAAGTCAACCCAAGCAAAACATCAAAGGAGAATACCACAATACTATGCTTTTGCATGCTAAAACAACGCATAATTTCTTCAAGGCACACTAAGCAATCCCAATTGTGTGGAACAATACATGCTAAAGCAATAATCACTAAGAATAATGCTAAAACAACACCTAGCATGTCATGCTAAAGTCTAAGTCACAGTCAATGCAAGCTCCTCTTGCACTACAAGCAAGAACTTACTACTCATTTCCAAACACCAAGAAAACTTATTTGCAAAACAACACAGTGAAAACAGGGATCCAAAATACTCAATAAAACTAAACAAACTAAGCAAAGCAAACAAAAACTAAGACGCTCCAAGAACAACACAACTATGTATGAAACAATAAAAACAAAGTGTCTAGACAGACCTGAGCTTTTTATTGATGAAGAAGGGGATGCCTTGGGCATCCTCAAGCTTTGACGCTTGTACCTCTTGGATATTTCTTGGGGTGAAACCATGGTGGAATCCCCAAGCTTGAGCTTTTGTCCATTCTTCATATCATTGCATCATTCTCTCTCTACACCTGAAATTTTTCCTTTATACAAAATTTCACACAATCTTCATTAGCAACATTAGCATATTCAAAAGATATTAGACCTCTGGCAAAGCTTTAGAACATCAAGGCTTTTCACTAAAAACACAATATACTATAGTAACCCCTTCAAAAAGCTCAATTTACCTGAAGAGAACTCAAAAAGGAATCAATAAGAAGTAAATGCAAATAGTGGCAGAAATCTGTCAAAACAGGCCAGCAATTAGAAACGAATTTTTTCAAACATCTTCTGTTGCTCAAACCAAAACGTGTTGAACTAACGAAAGTTAGCTAACATACTGGGGGATTTACCCATAATTGTTTAGCTCAATCCGAGTTATAGAGCCTCCTCACGAAATTTTTTAGTGGAGGACAGAAATCTGTTTCGGGACAGCAACTCCCCAAATCTTACTTTTCTCTCATTAGAGGTCATTCTTGGCACAAAAAGCAAACAAAAAGGATAAGGAGAGGTCATTACAGAAGTAATAACTTCCATGACTCAAGGAAACTCTCGGGTTATCTCCCAACAAGTACTTTTCTTTAACGCCTTTACGTTAGGCACAAGAAGCAAGAAGAATCAAGTATTTTCAAATGAGGAAGCATTAACATCAAATATTTCTTTCAAAGGAGGAGAAAAAAGAAACTTCCCTCTTCTCATAGGGAAGTGTTCAATACCTTTATTGAATGGAAAATGATATTTAATGGTGTCTTCTTTCATATCAATGATGGCACCAACTGTTTTAAGAAAAGGTCTTCCCAAAGTGATAGGACAAGAAGCATTGTATTCAACATCCAAAACATAGAAATCAACAGGAACATAAGCATTGTTAACCATAATGAGAACATCATTAATACTCCCCATGAGTTTCTTCTTAGCATTATTGTCACATCCCAAGATTTTCCAAATCTTGTAAGGTGAAAATAAATTAATAAAATAAAACTTTGTTTGATTTTCAGAGCCAGAAGAAAACTTTTTGAATTCAATTGGAACTTCAAAACCCATTTGAATTAAGTAAAACCTAAAGGGATTTAAAAAGATAAACATTTAATAAAAGGAAAAATAAAACATTTGGAAATACTATTTTGAAACAATTAAATGAAAAGATTTTTTCAAATGAAATAGAAGTTTTACAAATAAGGATTATTTTATAAAGCCAAATTAAACCTTGGCCAAACTTTGGAAATTAAAACATTTTATTTTAAATAAAATTAACAAAGGTTTATTTAAAAATAATAAAGGTTTATTTAAATAAAATAATAAGGATTTAATATCCAAACTTTATTTAAATAAAAGGTTTTACCAATTTAATTGAAACATCAAAACTTATTAAATTATTTAAAATAAGTTTTCCAAATATATGATATTCACAAATAAAACCTACTAAAGTGTTTTGACTTTATTTTTAGATTTCAAAATAAATATCTCAATAAAACAAATCCTATTTGATTTTATAATGAAAGTCTATTATATTTAATTAATAATGGACTCTAAAATAAAAGGTTATTTTGTTTTAAACAAGTTTACAAGTATTCTTTATTAAACCTACTGATTTAGTTTTGAAAATATTTAGGTTTCAAATAAGAATTTTATTAATAAAATCAAACTCTATTGGATTTAATAACTAAGGCCCATTTTATTTAATTATTAATGGACCCTATATAACAAAATGTTATTTTTATTTTAAAACAAGCTTTCCAAATATTCTTTAATTTTCAAATACAACCTACTGAATGGTTTAAAATTATTCAGATCTCAAGTGGAGCTTTGAATTAAATCAAAACCTATGGAATTAATAATTGGAACATCCATTTAATTAAATAGTAATAGCCCATATCATTAAAATTATTAATTTGAATTTGGATTTTGGTTCATGTTACTAAACAGAACTAATTTCAACATTACAAAGTTTGGTGTTGTTTGAATTGTTTTGGTTGATGTTTGAATGTTGGAAATTTCAAAACAGAATTCAGAAATAGAAAAAGAAAAGGATACAGAATTAAAAAAAAAGAAGTGGACCTGACCCAACTGGCCAAGCCCAACTAAGCCCAGCAGCCCAGCTCCCCTCTCCCCGAAAGAAAATGATTTGCACCCAGATTCAGACCCACAGAACCAAAGACAAGTGGACCCCGTTCTCTCTTCTTTTCCCACTGACCAGCGGACCCCTTTCCACTGTTCTCCTTCCCCACCCCGTGACTGGTTCTTCCTCCCCCTCGTCACCGTTGCTGCCTCTAATTAACCGCATCAATTCGAGTAAATGGCTGAATAAATTCTTCCAGTAACCTCACACATTTAATCGCCCACGCTCCCTCCTCCTTTCCCCTCTGTCTCCTTCCCCAAATGCGCCCCCAGGCTGCCTGAATCGAGCCTGCACACCCTCGGCTCCGACCACCGTCTCCGGCCAATTCAGGCCAGTGCGCGCTACCTCCTACCTTCCCGAGCACCCTAGCAGTTTCCCCACTCCCAGACGTATCTCCCAGCACCCTCCTCTCAACCGCGGGCGCACCAGAGCTTCGGCTATGACGAGCTTCTGAACGCCGCCGCGACTAGTTTCTCTCCGACGACCTCCCCTGGTAAACGCTGACCACCCCGCGCCTCCTAGATCACGCACACAGCATCGCCTTGGTCTTGCGCATCTGATACTGTCTTCCATTTGTCCTAGCGTGCATCGTAGACCCGTCTCCGACGACGCCCGAGCGAACCCGATGCCAGCAGGGACTCCGGCGAGAAATCGAGCCCACTCCAGAGCGCCCCTCGTCGAACCAAAAACGCCTTGAGCATCTCCAGACTATTGCAAACCAGGTGAGCTTACTCCCACCCTTTCTTGCTTCCTGCCTCGCCAGCGCCACCGCCAACTGGTCGCTCCGCCGCTCGCCGTTAACATTCACCGCCAGTACTTGTCAAGGCAATAGGCACCGTTCGATTCAGATCGAACGAATACGATAGGTTCACTTAAACGCGAAAGGGTATGTCTTCAGAGCCGCACGATTCGTTTAGATCTAACGCACAGCAGCCCACGATCCACCCGAACCGGTATCGGCAAATAGGAAAGTGCCGCGTATCATCTATTCCGTTTAAAAACAAATTTGAAAACAGATTTATTTGCAAACTTCAAACTCTTGTATCTTTGGATCCACACGTCCAAAAATTACAAATTTTATGTCGTTGGATTCAGGAGAACAAGCCCTAGCCAACCATGCCCTTGGTTTAGCAAATAGTATTTGTTAGATTGGTTGATTATGCAGAAACATTTGATAGCTTGTTTAGAGTATAAAAATTGTTTAAAATTGAATTTAAGGTTAAAACTTTTGCAAAATGGTTTGTTGTGACCTTATTGACCCTAAGGAACCAACCCTTGGTGCTAAAAATGATTTTGGTAAGATTTAGGTTAGATTTAGGTTAGATTACTTGACTTAGCCATTTTCTAGCCAAATAAAAAGAATGGTTTTGTTATGAAAATGTTTATGGAAAGAAAACTTTAAGAAAATGGTTTGACCAAACCTACTGACCCAAAAACACCAAATTTTGCAATAGCAACTCATTTGGTGAACAACTTAATAGTTTTGCCTTGATAAAAACATTTTTCACCACATAAAATGATGAATGGATTTAAAAATGGTTTTTGGGAAAAACCCTCTAATTAATGACTTTGCCATTTTGGTAAATGACCAATTTGGACCCTACCAAGTTTAGAAGCCTAGTGGAGACCATCCTTGCAATAGAACCACCCTTTGCATGCTTACATGCATGACTTAGATCCCATTATTTTGTGTGTGTTAAATTGTTTGATTGATTTATTGGTTTGGAATGCTAGTTGATTTTGTGTCTACTTGATTGACTTGTAGTGAAGTTAGAAAGTGTGAGACTAGCAAGATCAAGGGTGAACCACCATTCCCTACCAAAAAGGCAAGTGATGCTTCATACTTTTTGCCCCATTACTTTCTCTATGCATTAGTGATTTTGCTAAGTAAACTTGCATGGATTTTGCTAAGTATAGATCTTACTACAGGAAAACCTAGTAGATGAATCCTTAGTAGGATTTCCTAAGTTAAGTTTCCTATTACTACCAAGCTTAGCCTAGCTAATAGAAAACATGGGTGGAAAATATATTCACACTATGGAAAAATATTCTAAGTCTGAGGATTTATGTTTTGTTTAATAAAACAATTAAGTTAATGAATCACCTGGGTGGAATGGAAGGATTGGGATATGTTGAGTGGTTACACAAGGCCAGGGGACTGGTGAACCTTGTGTATCTCACTTGTGGATGGCCACCCAGGAACAAAGGGATTTGAGATGTCAAATGTTGAGAAGCTTCAAGTGCAACCACTTGGCAATATGGGCTCTGCCATGATCATATAGGTTGCAAGAACTTAGCCATTTGGACCGTAGGTGGTAGTGTTTGATAGGTTGGAACGCGTCCATTTTGGTCTAAGGGAAAGCTTCTGAAAGATCTTGTCTTGGGAAACCAAGTCTTGTGGGGAAAGTGCACCACCTCTGCAGAGTGTAAAATCTAAGTACTTAGCCATGTCCCTAGTAAAGGACAATTTGAGCATCAAGACATGGAAGCAATCAAGAATCTCATCATTCAAATTTCTAAGTTAAAATCTTGTGGTTTGAACAAGGGTTGTCTGAAATCTTCAATCTTTGGTTGATAGATGCCTTGGAAAGGATCTTCAATCTTTGATTGAGAAAAATGATTTTGTCAAGCAAAAACTTAGTATTTTCAAAATGTTAAGGAAAATCTATTTTGAGCAATGCAAGCCTCAACTCCACTTAGCCAAATGCATATAGATGTTAGACTCCACTATACTACCATAGTATCACTTGCCAATACAATTCAAATGTATTGACCCTTTGTGGCTGTAACTTGTATGTTGCAGGTTTGATTGATTTTAGTGAAGATTGATTGTTTAGGATTACAAAGTCTACAACCAACATCTGCCTGTGGCACTTTGAAGATGAAGGACCCATGACTGTATTTATTCCGCTGCAATGTAATGTAATAGCCTAATGAGCTATGTTTGATGTAATAAAATTATGTTATTCCTGGTTATAAAGTTATATTATGACCCTTGTTTCTTGATATTACATCTAAACTGTGGATGCTAGCTATTGATCCAGGGACTAGCATTGTAAAACACAGTGGGCTCTATCTTATCTAAGATTGGGGACTCTACAATTATCATTGAGTGGGACATCCAAATAACAATCTTCTAATGGTGGCAAATCAAGCATTTCATAAATCTTCCTATGCATAATAGAGACACTAGAACCAAGATCACATGAAGCTTTGAGATCAAAGTCATTCACTTGCATATTAATAATGGGTTCCCAACTATCTTCTACTTTCCTAGGAATAGAAGCTTTGTGTTTTAGCTTCTCTTCCTAAATCTTAACAAGAGCATCTGTAATGTGTTTGGTGAAAGCAACATGCATATCACTAGCATCAGGACTTCTAGCAAGCTTTTGTAGGAACATAATCACTTCAGAAATATTGCAACCAATATCAAAGTCAAACTTAGCATCACTAGTGGTAGGCATAGTAGGAGGAGGAATAGGGGCTACTTGTGGTTTAGTGGTGATAGTGCACACACTATTGTTTCTATCAATTTCAGCTTCCCTTTCCCATTTAGCATGAAGTTGAGCTAACAGCCTAACATTTTCATCAATAGTAACATGTATGGCACGAGCAGTAGCAAAGGTATCTTCCATAGTTTCAGGTTTAACAACCATTTTATTAACCAAGGAAGATTGAGCTTCAGACACAGAGGATATATTTTTCTCAACAGTTAAAAGCTTTTTCCCTATAGTCTTATTGAAAGTGGTTTTTTTACTAATAAAGTCCTTGAGCGTTACTTCAAGTTCTAAGGGGGCACTTCTAGCATTATTGTAAGAGCTTCCATAGGAGTTTCCATTATTAGGAGGATAAGGCCTATAATTATTGTTGCTACCAAAATTATTCCTATAGGCATTGTTGTTTCTAATGAAGTTCACATCAACTTGCTCTTCTTGAGCAACCAAAGAGGCTAAGGGAACACTATTAGGATCTAGAGGAGCTTTCCCATTGACAAGCATAGCCATAATAACATCAATATTTTCACTCAAAGAGGAAGCTTCCTCAATAGAATTTACCTTCTTACCATGTGGAGCTCTCTCAACGTGCCATTCAGAGTAGTTAACCATCATATTATCAAGGAGCCTTGTTGCAGCTCCCAAGGTGAGTCCCATAAAAGTACCACCAGCAGCTGAATCCAACAGGTTCCTTGAAGAGAAGTTCAAACCTGCATAAAAAGTTTGGATAATCATCCAAGCAGTGAGTCCATGAGTAGGGCAATTTTTAACCAAAGATTTCATTCTTTCCCACACAGGAGCAACATGTTCACTATCAAGCTGTTTAAATTTCATAATGTCACTTCTCATAGCAATAATCTTAGTAGGAGGATAGTACTTTCCAATAAAAGCATCTTTGCACTTAGTCCAAGAATCAATACTATTTTTAGGCAAATATAGCAACCATTATTTAGCTTTTCCCCTCAAGGAGAAAGGAAAAAAGCATGAGCTTAGTAGTATCTCCATCTACATCCTTATACTTTTGCATCTCACAAAGTTCATCAAAGCTATTAATATGGGCAGCAGGATCATCAGAACCAGCACCAGAAAATTGCTATCTCATCACAAGATTCAACAAAGCAGGCTTAATTTAATAAAAGGTAGCATCAGGAGCAGGTGGAGCAATAGGAGTGCTTAGGAAATCATTGTTGTTGGTGCTAGTGAAGTCACACAACTTGGTGTTCTCAGCAGAGTTCATTTTGGAAAAGGTGGGCAAGCCAAAAACAGCTGCAGCAGCTAGAGCAGGAACTATTTTTTTTGTGTTTTTGAATAAAGAAAGCAAACCAAGCTAGACTAATTTTTTGGTTTTTTTTTGGAAAAGAGGCAAACAAAACCAAGTAAAAGAAACAAAGCGAACTAAAAACAAAGTAAAGAGAAAGGAAGTGAAGGACTCCCCTAGTGAAGACGTCCTTAGCCTTCCCGGCAACGGCGCCAGAAAACTTGTTGATGGTGCTGACGTGAGTACTTCATTGGAAACCCCATGAGAAAGGTGTGAAGCAGCAAGCAGCAAGTCTTCCCTTAGTAGAGACCGAGGTTATCGAACCAGAAGGCGAAAGGAAACGTCACACAGGTGTTGCAAGCAACGTGGAGACCTGCACAACACAAACTCAAGACTTCGCCCCAACGAATCAGTGAGGTTGTCAAGCTCACCGGTTTGCTGTAACAAAGGATTAAACGTATGGTGTGGAAGGTAATGGTTTGCAGCAAGTAAACAGGTAACAGTGGAATATGTATCAATGGTAAAGATTGTATCGGGCTCCATAGTTCACTAGAGGTGCTCTCCTTAGATAAACAACATGGCATGAAGGGTAAACAAATTACAGCGAGGCAATTGACAGGAACTGAGCAAGGCATAACAATGCAATTACTAGTCAGAAAGATTCTATAAGGTTGATTGGTCAATACAACAATATACATAGACCGCCATCCAGCTGCATCTATGACTAGAAGTCCACCTTCAGGTTATGATCCGAACCCCCTCCAGTATTAAGTTGCAAGCAACAGACAACTGCTTTAACCAAAGTGTGTAAGGTAAATAGTCCACATGTTCCATGAACAAGAGACCGTTGTTTTATCCCTAGTAGCAACAACACATCTACAACCGAACAGATTTATGTCACTTCCCTTGGAAACTAGAGGCATGAACCCACTATCGAGCATAAATACCCCCTCTTGGAGTCACTAGCAACTATTTGGCCAAGATAACCACTAGCAATCGAGAACATGAAAGATCACAAACAACACAGACATGATAGAATCATAAAGATAAAACCATTAATCAAACCAACATAATAATCTCAATATCCATCGGATCCCCGCAAACACAACATGCATGATTACAAATAGATTAGATCTTGATCATGAACGGAGATCATAAGATCTATACATGAAAAAACAAAGGAGGAGATACAACCATCTAGATACTACATGGATCGATAGTCCAAGGTGGAACTACTCACGAATCATATCAGAGAGAAGGCCTCCGAGATGATCTTGAAGGAAATATACCCTGAGAGGCAATAATAAAGTGTTTATTATGTGTATTCCAAGTATATGATAGATGTTTATTTTGCATGCTATAATTGTATTAATACGGAAATATTAATACATGTGTGTTTAATAAACAAACAGAAAGTTCCTAGTTATGCCTCTCTCATAAACTAGCTCGTTGATTAACAAGATGATCAAGGTTTCCTGATCATGGACATTGGATGTTGTTAATAATGAGATCACAACATTAGTGTAATGGTGTGATGAACATTCATCCGAAGTATAGCATTACGATCAAAGTCATTGAATTTATATTGCTATAACAACTTACGAAGTGATCCTAATCCTTAGACCATGAGATCATGTCAATCACTAACACCGGAAGAGTTTCTTGATAACATCAAACGTCACACCGTAACAGGGTGATTATAAAGATGGGTTCAAAACTAATAAAGTGTTATGTTGAGGCCCATGGATCGAGAGTGGAATTTGTTCATCCCGATGACGGATAGATATACTCTAGGCCCTCTCGATGATATCACATTGGTTAGCTTGCAAGCAAGTGATTTAATCACTAGAATGTTATATCACAGGAACGAGAAAAGAGTGCATGTCAGTAACGAGATCAAACTAGGTATGGATATACCGATGATCGAATCTCGGACATGTAATATATCGCGAAACAAAGGGATTAAGATACTAGCGTAAAAGGTTCCGACGATCACAAGAAAGTCATCGTTGAATGTGTGGGAGTCAGTATGGGTCTTCAGATCCCGCTTCTGATTATTGATCCGAGAGGGGTCTCGATCATGTCCGCATTATTCATGAACCGTAGGGTGACACACTTAAGAGACACCGACATCCAATTGGAGCAAAAGTTTCATGCCGGAAAGAATAACAAGCACAGGAATTTATTTCACTAGATACCGAAACAGGTTTTCGGGTGAAATTGCATAAAGTGGTTATGCATGTGAAATAGAATTCTAGCAAGGGGTTATATGTGAATGTTTGTCATTAAAGTAATTGACAAAATTCTGAATAAATAAAAGAGTTTTATTTAATGAGAGTTTGCATTAAATTTGGTGGAAATTTAATTGCAAGTTTGAGTGGGATTTTGAGTGGAGGGAAATGAAGAGGTTTTTTGTGAGTGGAGTGTCCACCCACATGAAGAGGGGAGGGCAAGGGGGCAGCCCCCATGCGCCGGCCACCCCCTTGGGGTCCCCCCTCTCCTATAAAAGGCACCCCTCTCCCTCTCTCTCTCACACACCTCCTCGTGAAGGATCTCTCTCCCCCTCTAGAATTTATTCTCCATGGTCTCGGACTAGCGAGATACATGTTCCCGGTGGCTATTCGGCAAAAAATAGTTGTGCTTCCGCTGCATTGCTGGAACGAGGAGGCGGAGGTTGCTCGGTTCCTCGGACGTGTGTGCGAGTACGGATGCGCTGCTGATTTGCGGCGTCGGGACTTCCTCTCGATCTTGAGATCGGAAAGAGATCGTCTACATCAACCACGAGTTTAACTCGTTAAGCTTTGTCGGTCTTCAAGGGTATGTTCTCGGATATACATCTGCCCGTTGTTTGTATCTAGTAGATAGATCTTGGTACATAGTTGTTCCCATCGTAGGAAAATTTTTGTTTTCTATGCTGCGAACCCTACAGATCTCCCCTCCGTCAGGGTGCCGGGAAGAACTTCAGATCCCCCTGATCTAGGGACGATGGTGGTGGCGGCTATAGACGGTTTCGTGGATTTCTGATCGGGTACTCAGGGTTTCTACATCGGGGTTTTCTTATAGGCGAAGGGGCGAGACCGGGAGGCGGCCATGGCCACCAAACCCTAGCCAGGCGCGGTCCCACCTGCCCCCATGTCTGGGGGGGGGGGTCTGGCCCCCCTGGTAGCCCCCTCCGGCTCTCCTCTGGACTTCTTGTTCCCCATGGAAAGTAATTCACTTTGACGTTTGTCCCGTCCAATTCCTAGAATATTTCTTTACTAACTTTTCTGAAACAAAAAACAGCAGAAAACAGGTATGTGGCACTGTTGCAACTTGTTAATAGGTTAGTACCAGAAAACATGTAAAAAGCACCTCAAAGTGTGGATAGGTAAAGCAAAGTAGATATTAAACAAGCATGAAGCATCAAAAATTATAGATACGTTTCCAACGTATCAATGGGCCCACCCAAATGGACCAAATTGAGACACAATTGATGTGTGAAATGGATCGATCCGCTGGAGAATGCCCTAAAAGCAGGGGTGCACGAAACCAACATGAAAAGACACATAGAGCAGAAAGTTAAGTAATATAGGTAATTGTGCTGCGAAGACTAATTAAATAACTCTTGTTTTGATATTTTTACAGTGAACAATGGGGGAGTACCCCAAACAAGATGGTTGCGGCAACTTGGACCTAGAAGCTTTTGTACTAGATCAACTAAAGGACACCTACGCATGCGCGCAGAAGTAATGGAACACATCAAAAATATCGTTTCAACACCTTCTTATAGTATACGTGTAGGGCTGGCTACTGTCCTTCAACTATTGGTTAAGTGCTTTTTTAGTGTCTAAACTTCAAAGCCAAGCAAACAGGACCCTCAACACTAACACATGGAAAATTTGGTCCCCTAAATAACATTGGGCTTGTTTCATTCAAAGGAATCTCACAGGAAATTTGTAGGATTTTGATCCATCGAAATTTTTTCATTGTGCGTCGTTTGATTCGTAGGATTAGAATGTTAGGAGTTTTTCCTATAGGATTGCATTGCACTATGTTTTGTAAGAAATTTTCCATCCATCCAAACCTCATCTTACAGTTCCATTGCCTTTCCTGCGATTCAAACACTCCTACGAGAAAATTTTCTGTAGGATCCAAATCATGTAGGATTTAACTGAACATGACATTCTAATCCCGCACTTTCCCAGTCCACGAATCAAACAACCCGTTAGTGGTTTAGTTGATGGATGATGTGACCGTGGATTTACACACATGGTATCCTAGTCAACACCAAAACATTGGTAAAATGAAAAGATAATATTACCACCATAGTTAGGAAAATTTATGTAGTTTCAAAAGGCCCTTCTTAAAATCCATATTTCTAAAAATAGTTTTCTAGTTCCTTGTTTCTCAATAGTCTTTTGATTATTTGAAACTATTTTTCTAGTTCCATTGTTCGTTTTTGACTAGATTGTCATGTGTGCACAACCATCACTGCATCATCGGTTAAACCGTTTTAAGTAAAGTGAGGGACCAAATATATCTAGTTCTGGAACTGACAAGCCAACTTTATCTGACTTAGAGATCGAGGGCCAGAACTAAAGTTGGATAATAGTTTAGAGATAAAGATTACACTTACCAATACATTTAGCCTTATTTGTCATTGTTATCCATAGTAGTTAAGTGATGCATTTTGTTTGTTTGTTAAGTACTACATACCATTAGCCTTATTATCATTATAACTCTTGTTTTCTGTAGTGTTGACTTGCCCTCATGTTTCCAATGGCATAGCTCCAAAAGGGCGAAGATGTGAAGGTTGGTGTTGAAGTACACTTTCTTCTTTAGCTTAAGTTGATGGGTGAGCCGGGTAGACACATATAACTTAACTACCACTCCTTATGTCCTTGTTTATATGATGCAAATGTATTTCAAGTTTAGCACTGACTATGAATTTAGCAACGAAATGTGGGTTAATTATGTTCAACAAAAATATAAAGTTGAATTCGTATTAAAAAATATTCTAATTCTATAATTTGTGTGATACATTTCATATTTATTATTTGGTGAAAATAAGTGACAAATAAGGAGGACGCCACGTCGCCATGTAAATAGGGACTGGCGGAGTACAATACAAACGTACTTGCTCCGTTGCAAAGTACAAGCCTTCCAGAAAAGTGTGAAGGAGTAATTAATTTAAATTATCTTGGTTTTGTTAGATAGAAATTATTACCATTAAAGTATTTATGAAATGGTATCATATTTATACTTCAAATAATCATTTACTCGTATATTTATTGAAAAGAACAATGGTCGAAGTGGCTTATCAAAAACTGCCAAACCTAAGATGTCCATGTATTTTTGAACGAAGTGAGTATCTGTCTCAAGGTTTTGTGGCTCTCTTGCCTCACAGAGTAACTTGCTTATTTGAGGCATGCAAAGCTAAACAAGGGGAAATGTACTTAGTTTATTTTTTTCATATATTTCTTGTCAATCAATCGCCATGGATTTCGACAAGAAAGGTGAAAAGAGAGCTCCATGCGAGAGAGAGTGAGTTTTCACCTTTTTTACGGCGCCTGCATTCCTTGTCTCTGATGATTACGGATGCTGACGCCTTTCATCACCAATCTCCACATTCCCTGTCGCGCGCGCACCCCCCATGAAAAGCGCCGCCTTTCGACTGTTACCTCGATCTTGCACAAGCACTCAAACCCTGGCCACTTTTACCCGTCTCCGGCCTGTCCGGTCTCCCCATATATAACCACGCGAGGACGTCGTTAGATCTCCACATAGCGCCCTAGACCCAAGCAAATCTCCGATCCATTTCCAGTAGTACGAACTTTGCACTAAACTATAGACTCCACCATGAGGGTTCACCATTTCCATGTGGCCTACCTGGACAAACCGGCCGCGGCCTCTTCGTCGTCTACAGCTGAAACATCCAGTACCGCCCCTCCCTTCCCCTCCTCGGCGGCCGTGTTCCCTTTCGCCTTCCGATGCCTCCGCCCGCTCGCGCCGAAGCTCTCCCTCCCGGAGCAGCCGAAGAAGATGGTCGCGCCGGCCGACGTCTTGGGCCGCGTCAGAAACGCCACCAAGCTGCTCAGCTGCACTGTCAGAAACCACACCGTACGTGCTTATTACATGTAGTTATTGAAGTGGTAATTGAGTAGCTAGCCAGGTGAAATGCCTCTTGAACTGATCAGACCGTGCATGTTCAATCAAAATGTGCAGGTGCAAGTGCCGGTAGGGGGGACGACGCGGTGGAACCCGTCGGCGGAGCAGATCAAGATGCTGGAGGCGCTGTACCGCGGCGGGATGCGCACCCCGAACGCGGCACAGATCGAGCGCATCACGGAGGAGCTCGGCAAGCACGGCCGGATCGAGGGGAAGAACGTCTTCTACTGGTTCCAGAACCACAAGGCCCGCGAGCGCCAGAAGCAGAAACGCGCCGCCCTCCTCACCCTCAGCACCCTCGACTCACCCGCCCTGCCCCAGACGACGACGACGGCCAAGGTAACCAAGCAGCAGGAAGCGTCTGACGGCGTGCCGAGCAGCAAGCGGCGGTGCACGGCCTGGGGTGATAATGGGCATGGCGATGCGGCGACGACGACGACGACGGAGGTCCCCGTCGACTGCACGGGCGGCAATGCCACGCTGGAGCTCTTCCCATTGCGTCCGCAAGGGAAAGCTTAATTACGTTGTTGCATTATTTGTTGTGTATATACCGATCCGTCCTGCATGCATACGGCCGGATGTGGGGTTCCATCGTGAACGCTTTTCTGATTTTGCGTGTGTTTTCAATTGTAGTTGTTTGGACGTCATGTTTGCCATGCTGTCTAATTGAAGAATGCATAGCTGCGCGGGCGTGATCTGAAGTGACCAATAGTGATTATTGACTGCATGCATGCATGCATGCATGCGTAGAGTAGTTTTTACTTCACTTGTGTTTGGGTTAGGAGCTTGATCATTAGGTTCTTGTCATGCATGCATGATCATTGCTACCTACATCTAAGCTGATTAACATGGATGATCCACACAATCTAGCCAACTTTAATACAATCCATGCTCATTATGGGTCATAAGATTTATGTGACAGTAATGTTTGTAATCAGTCCGCGTGTTACAATAATAGTGGAAGTAGTGCGATTCTACTAGTATCTAACTTTTGTGAAGATTTGTTAACCGGCCTTGGCATCTCTAATTTATAAGGTCATCTTTTCTTATCTCGCATGTGTTTGATTTAGAGTTGTTGATTGGACATGTTGTCTAATTAAAACATGCATCAATAGATGTGGGTGTGATTCGAAAGTAGTTTTTACTTCACTTGTACTAAATTTGTTCCATGATGTAGAACGTTTTAGCAAAATAATTTAGTTTTTGCAAAATGACATTCTACATTGTGGAACAAAGGTAGTATTTCGGTAAGAAGCTTGATCATTAGGTTCTTGTCATGCTTGATCATTATTACTACAACGACCTAAGCTGATTAACATTGAAGACCCACACGATCTAGCGAACTTAAATACAATATACACATATTCATTATGCTTCATAAGCTTTTCCAGCGTAGTGTCGGAGCTAGCCGTTCTGTGAAGCCTGTGCAGACATATACAACTGCTACGTTACCAGAAGTTTTCCCAAGCAAATGCGGTGAAAAGGTAAAATAGAAAAATGTGAGACACTATGCAAAATGTAGTAAAAGAATACGGTACAGAAACATGTTTACTAAAAACTGCACGCATGCATGTTGACAAAACACTTAAAAAGGGTGTCTTATTTTTAGTCGATGGAGGCTCAGTTTAATTCTCGGTCAGGTGGTGTCATTTGTCATTCAATCTAAGTTGGAATCCCAGTTACAACTAGAGTATCCCAGCTGCAACTCTTCTTGCAAATATAGAATTTTAGTTGTAAATCCTGGTTGCAATTACAGAATTTTATTCCTTCTGTAAGGAAAATTGGAGATTTGATCATATCCTGATAAGGTGATAATCTCGGCTCATATTATATATTTTTAACGTTCAAAATCATTTTATGTACATATATATGCTTGTAGCCTACGCCAGTTCAGGCTTTCTGCGCCAATTATACCTAGACCTGACCGTCTGATCAAGGCTTCGTCTCCAGCTTTATACGATTCCCCCATCACCTTGCTTTAAACATCTGCCAGTACGTGTCGAGTGACATCATAGCCATGATAGCGTATGAGACATGCTTCGTATGCCAATGATATTGAGTAGAGTTGCATGATCGTCAGGCCGTATGTCAGACCTTTGTATGGTACTGCACATGAGAGACCTACTACAGCACGTACTCATATATAGGTTGATGTATGCATCATGTAAAATTTCTGGATTTTTTTTGCCAATAATTATTTCTGGAAATTTCTGATACGAGTAATATAATGTAAATTAATACGCGGCGCTCCAGCCTCCAGAACAGTTTCTTCTACGTGTTGGTTCTGGGTGCCGGCCGGAAAACGATGGGGAAATCGATTTGACACTGAAGCCGACCGTCAAAAGCTGGACACCCCCTGCAACCTGCATGCTCTGGCGCGTGAGGCCAATGCGTTGCACGCTGACGAAAAAGACGATCGGAAGCGGCGACCGAGGGAGGGGGCAAGCAAAAGGGCTCAGTCGACGCCGCAGGGTCGCAGCGTGCCATTGCCATGCATGCATGAGCTCGGCCCGGGCCGTCCAGTCGGAGGGGACGCCGCCGGCCGGGGCCGGCGAGAGAGCGAGAGAGCGCGCGCGTGCAGTACAGTCTGCTGGTGCATGCGAACGCGCTGCGCGCCTCGCTTTTGTCGCTCTTTTCCGAGACTCCCACAGTCCGGCCGCTTTTCCGCTTTCTCCGCCCGGCCGGCGTGGACTGGACGTGCGCCTGGAAAACGACGATCGACAACGCAGGCGGGCGGGTGGGCCGTGCTCGTGCATGGCGACGGTGGTGGTGCGCGCCGGCCGGCCATGCATGGGCCACCGCGCTGGCGGCAGGTCCCGTCGTGTTCTGTACCGCTACCATCTGTTGTCCAGGGGCCACCGGGGTGGCTAGCTTTTCACTGCTGGGAATGTAGGTTGCGGTCGGCTTCTCACTTTCAGTCCCGTTCACACTTTTTTACCTGGGTTTATTGCCTTGGCTAGTACTTTTTTACCTCCGTTTTTTATTACTTCGCGTTCTAGAATTTTATCAAGTCAAACTTTTCAACTTTGACCAAGAATATAGGAAAATATATAAACATTCATTATTCCAAATACATATATTATGAAAATATAACTTACAAAGATTTCAATACTATAAGTTTTATATCATAGATATTTTTATTTTTTGCTAAATATTTGGTCAAACTTTAAAAAGTTTGACTTTGACTAAACCTAGAATGCGATCTAATTATGAACGGAGGGAGTACTTTTTTACGGCATCAAAATAATATGCATAAACCAAATCTTGTCACGAAACTTCGTTCCAACCCTGATACATACCACACAACTTCAGAAACGAAACATAGAACAAATACAATTGTTCATGTGTTAACAAGGGATTTTCCATCTTTTAATTAGCTACTATCCGTAACATTATATTTCTTTTTTTAGCCATTGGTTGATTTTGGGATTGAATTTTGGTTGCTCTTGCTTGTCTATATACCCAACTATCTATTTAATTATTTATTGTATGGCTTTTAGAACTCCTAGTTTGGGTGTCACGGATGCACCAAAAGGCTTGGTGCACACTTGGTCTTATGTTAATCATTGACAACGGCATTCTAGCTTCTTAGGGTGTGTTTAGTTCATCTGTAGATTTCTGAAAATCGGTTGTGGAAAATCTGCTGTGGAAAAGCTGTTGTGAGCTAACGATTATGAAAAGGCTGGTCAACTATGGATGATTCGATTCAAATTATCTAGAATGCCCTTGGGGTCGGAGAGGTTGCTTACATGCGAATTGAACGTATAACGACGATTTGCACACTAATAAACATGACCATCTTCAAAGAATTTTTTATTTATTAACATTTATATATAGCTAATAAAAATTAAAAATGACTTCACAAGATTAATAAAAAAGAATAGATTACAGAAGAGACATATGATTTACAACATGATGTTCGCAATGGACATAACACCAGATTACATAATAAGTTACCATCTTCATAGTGTATAGTAATCAATAGGTAATTTCATAGATGACTATATTACTGTAATTAGCTTATAGAATCAAATTGTCTAGAAAGTGTGAAGTAACATAGCTAGTTACCACAACCATTTCTCTCCTCATTTAATAGCATGCCATGTCATGAAATTGCTTGTTTGGCAATGCATGTAGTTGCATGTTACTAATTATGTTACTTCTACTATGACTAGCCTTAATGCCAAGAAAACCTTTTGTTTAGATATGGTTCATATCTGTGTAAGAATTTTACAAGGCTAAATACCATAACCCAAAGATAAGCGAAAGTGAGACAAGTTCATGTGTTTGTTAGAATTGTCAAGATTGTGGGAAGATTCGAAGAGTCACCAAATGGGCTTATATATTCTAGAGTCTTAACTTTTTTCACACGATGTTGCTCTTTAAACAATTAAAAGGTCGCATCCTTTAACCGAACTCTAGCAAATTAACCTCCTTGAGATTCAGTTGTACATTGAAGAATGACATATTTATAAATTAGTGATTGGGCTCATGGGGTGGTGCATACGGTACACTAAAACGGGATGTACATTGTACTGTACACACACACTAACTCCAACAGTACACATACCCTAACATGCATGGAAACTACACTTCCTCATAAAAAATCACCATAAATGATAATCCTTGGATCAGTTTTTTTTAATATATTGACCCAAGAAATGCAAGGATGTACTCCCTCCATTTTAAAATATAAGATATTTTAGGTTTGCGAAGAAAATATATCTAGGCTTCTTTTAGTGTGTAGATTCACTTTAAACCTGAGTGAACCTACATACTAAAAGTAGTCTAAATACATTTGCTTTAGAAAGCTAAAACATCTTATATATTGAAACAAAGTGAGTAGTTCATAATTCAAATGAAGTTATTTAGGTCCAAATGTTCACTTTTGAAAAAATAACATACAAAATCTGTAACCCTCCCATCTTCCCACGCTGGCAAGTACATGTGAATAACAAAAGCAAAAGACTCCGCCACTTGATTTGGAAAAATTATCTTCTTCCAGTGATGGAAAAGGAATATTTGGGTGGAAAATCACGGTGCCATGTAAATGGACTCTAGCAAATCTGGCCCAGGATGGACTGTGATCTAGGCTGGCCATCAATCTCGTCCATAAAATTCCTATCTACTCAATCCGGGCCATCGCCGTATGGGCCACAGGCCAGTATCAAGTCAACCTGGAAATGCCCTTCGTCCTCTGTACTGCCGCCGATTCAGGGAGCACCCCGCCATCGCCGTCGCCGCCGTTGCGGAGTCCTCGAGCGCCTACGCAGTACTACGCTCTACTCCCGCCCAGTGCCCCCTTCCTTGCCCACCGGAACCGATTCTGATTCTCTGCTCCGCGCTGTCGCCCGTCGTCCCTCGCGACCTCGGGCGGGTAGGCAATTTGCCCTCGAATCTGATGACTGAACTCGCCGGAGCACCTGGGCGTGGCATCGCCCAGCTCCACCCCCGTCCGCCCTCGAGGGATGGTCCCCAAGAAGCCATCGCGGCCCCGCGCTCATGTCTCGCAAAACCAAGCTTGCGCGGAAGGAGGTCAGTCTGGATTGTTCCTCCATCTCAGTTCGAAGTCTGAACGTGCTATAATTTCAGTTTTGCCGCACAGCTCACAGTTGAACCTGAAAACCATCATACCTACCTTTGGACGGACAGAAACAACGAGTTTATGTGTATAAAAATCTAGCCACACCACATAGCTAGTTTCAGGAACAAATTCACACACCAGACGTCAACCTTGTCAGCGTCATACTTTCAGAACATGAAGTCTTTTTTAGGATTCACAAAATACCATGCTAATAGCCTAATACATTACCCACGTTCAAGAGATAAAACACAAATTCATTGACCAAAGCAACATGGTAGTGACAACTAGAACGCTACAAGGAAAAACACTGAAACATATACAGCAGCTACACTTCATTGTCCTTACTAAACCTGACAAGAACACAGCTAAACAAGCAACCATACACACTCAATTTACACATGGAGCTGGAATTTATGATGCATAGAGTATTAGAGTTACCCTTCTCTCTGTCAGCTAAGCATTTCGGACCACCTTTGGCTTGATTATGGCGTCCTTTCTCCTTCCTGTCAGAATCCGCTTGAGCAAGTTACTGTTCCCCTTCTGCTTGCTCGGGACAATGGCAAGTGCTGCTACCTTCACAGCAGCTTCACTCTTGCAGGTTCCACTCGCTCCGCAATGTTTCGCGGGTAGAACCACTGGCGTTGGGTGAGAACCACATGATGACTCTGAATCGTCACCTCCCTTGTCAGCAGAAAAGCTTCTTGCATGTGTTGACCTTACTTCTGAGCATATGATCTCCTTGGTCTTCGGGGAGCTGAGGTAGTCAAATCCACCATCGTCCACAGCTAGCATCTCATTTAACGATTGCGACCGAGGTTTTCGCTCAGGATGGAGAACTGATGTCGCTTCCTTTGGTGATGAAAGTGCTTTCAGTTGCTTTCCCAGGTTTAGGATAGTCTCCTGACACTCGATGAGTTTCTCTGATGCCGTCGATATCTCCAACTGCTGTGTGAACAAAGGGGATTAAATGTTTAACGTTTACTTCTAAATTTTCAAAATGTAGGTAATACTCATGGACTAAAGATCCTTCAGAGAGGGGTATAGTCAAGAAACCACACAGCAAAAAACTGATTAAATGGATGTAAAAACATGTTTAGTTGTTTCCATTGGTCTCACGACACAAGCGGTCCAGATGGTCTTTTTGCCATCATATAGGATCACAAACTTGTAACATGCAAAATTTCCATAAATAGTAATATGTTATATTCCATTGCCAGAGTGGAACAAAAATGGTGGAAGAGTGTTTTCATTTTACATTTAATTATTTTCTGTATTAAATATTAGGCTGCCTTTCTATTTACCAAAGTCACATTTGAGGCTGCATGTTATTTGGGTTAGTATACTAGGATAAAAAGAATGTGACATATTCTGGTAGAAAAAATTATATACATGTAAACATAAAGTCTGGAAACCACCACAATGGAGCAAATTTCACATAATGGTAAATTCAAAATATGTGTTTCTTTCCTTCTAAAAATAATACTAGCACTAAGCATGATTTGAAAAAGCAAAAAAATAAGAAATACGTGGATCTTACCATGTGCAAATTCTTTTCTTCATTTCTGGAAACACATTTTGGGCCCTCTTTAGTAGAGTTACTGCTTCCCTGTAGATTGGCCTTGTTTACCTCAGAATTATAGATGCGTTTGTGTTTTTCAAGCTCACTCACTGTTGATTCATCATTGACACTATGTACTATTATTTTTCCTGTTTCCTTCAATGCATTAAGTTCTGCTCGCAAACTTGAAGACTTTCCTTCCAATTCGTGGGGTTTCGAGACTGACACTTCATTCCTTATACTCTGTGTGTCATCATTAGGTTTAGGTCCAATATCCATGTAGCTTGATGCAGAAACTAGTGACATCTGCACGCTGTTTGGGGTGTTGGGTTCATCTATACCATTTGTGGTTTGGGTTGCTATTTGCTTGGCTGCAACAGCTTCAAGCCCATCACTGCTATCTAACTCCAAATGCTTTATGATAGTTTCCCTCATGTCCGATACATCTTGGAGTGAAAAGCAGTGGTTGATTATCCAATCCAGTGTGATGTTCACTTCAAAAACGAACCTTTCAACATCGATATTCCCATACAGGAGCTCATTGCATACAGCAATGAAGTTCCGCAGTACACAAGTAAGTTCTGATGTTTTCCACAAGAATGCATGAGCAAAATAACCAGTTATGGCTGTAGAGTGATCACCCATGTTGTCACCAGATTGCACGAGTTTGCTGTTGTGATCCTTTGACGATCTCTGAATAACACCCTCGACAAGTTCAATTAACTTCACGAGTCCGTTCTCAATCTTGTAATGTTGAACTCGATCAGTTGTTTCATTGGGACCATCAACTGGAACCAGCTCTTTCCCTGCTGATTCTATTGCTTCTCTCTTTGCATCATACAAATTCGAAGGTTTCTTGTCACATACCATTGCTAGCCTTTCTATTTCTTCAAAGTCATCCATAAAACTCATGTCTGATACTCTTGTGCTCTTACAAGAAGGTGTGGACAGCTTCCCTTTCTTGAAATGTTCAAGTTCAGAAATTAAGGCTGACGCCCATGAACCTGAACAGCTGGTGTTATCTTCATTGCGACCATCCTCAGAGATAGATGACAGAGGATTCTCAGCCACTGTAGGACTTATTTTTACTAGTTCTGTGGCAGCCCGCTCACCTGATAAATCTTCAAGTTGAGCTTCAACTAGAGAAAGTTTAGAGGTTGCGCGAGCAAGCATAGTACGAGAAAACTGAAGTTCACCGTCCTTTCTAGAAAGAGATTCCTTCATGGCTTTATTTTGATCTTCCGTCACATGTAGCCTTGCAAGCAATGAAGAACTTGCACGTGACGTGTCAGAAAAGTTCTGTCCTGGATCATATGAATTGAATGATGTCGTAGAATTCAACTTTCCCATCCGTGCCTGTGTTGTATTGTTGCCCAGTGTATCAACTTCACTTCTCATCTTAGCAATGGCAGCAGGTCCTGGTAGCCTTTTACGTACCATTGAACGCAGTCTCTTGCACTCTTCTTCTAGCTTTGTAATCTTCCTTATGTTTTCAAGATGTTGTTTGTGTGAAGCATCAGCTGATTTGAGATTACACTTCCTTTCCTCACTTCGAATATCAAGTTGCTTTTGCAGCATACAAACCTCATATCTAAGAGAAGAGTTTGATCTCTCTGTTGACTCTAGCTTTACCACAAGGTCCTTCAAGTCTGACTCTTTCGCTGCATTTAATTCAGTTAGATCTAAGATGATTTTCTCTTTTTCTGAGAGGATTTCAGATAGTCTGCTATACTCATCATCCAAGCTAGCAATTATGTTTTCTTTCTCCTCTAGATTTTCTTGCAGCTTATGAACTTTATCCTTCTCAGCAGAAATTATTTTAGCAGTGTCCTTTATCAATAACTCCCTCTCTAGCATTGTAACATTTAGAGCCTCATCAAGCTGGCAAATCCTTTGCTCAACTGCAGATTTCTGGTGTAGAGTGTCATCAAGTTCTGTCTTGATAGCTATAGCTTCTGCTTCTGCTTTCTCCCAACCTAGATGAACATTTGTAACCAAAAAACAGTTGGTCAGAAATATGATAGCCAACATTTATCATGCATGCATGATGCAGTTTTACTTCTAGAATGCACTATTCATAATGTTCAACGAAAGGACCGGGACATGTGTGGAATGATAGTGAAGTGTATAGATTAAGTACCTAGTATGGCTTCTTCAGCTACTTTTGCTTGCTTGGCTAAAATAGCACCCTTCTCGAAGCATTCAGCCTGAGCAAATGAAAGTTGTTCATGTAAACCTTGCAAGGATCTCTCTAATCGTGCAATCTTCTCCTTCATCATAGAAAAAAGGTTGAAGTCATTGCCATGGGTTAATTAGTAAGTACTATAAGCTTGTTGAATCCAAATTTGTAGATGATGTACCTCCTGTTCCCTCTCTAAAATATTGGATTTATTCTTTGCTAAAACCGTCCTTTCTGATGCTTTCTTTCTCCAAAGCCATGTTTTATGGTCCATCAATGAATGCTCTGTTTTCACCAATACTCAATGGTATATGCAAGATTCCCTAAAAAGTAGACGTAGATACAATATTAGTGCTCATATTTCCATCAAATCACATACGGGGGTGCTACTTCGGCAAAAGAATAACAAAAAGCGTATCAAATCAACTTCGCAAAATTGTTTCTTGAAACTAGAGTAGTATACAATTTGATACCAAGGTTCATTATTTTTGCCAGTAAAGTTTATGCACACAATTTTCCGATTCCACAACTTCCATTCTTTGGCGCTTTGCTAAAAAATGTTTAGTTTGTTACTACAAATTTGGAACTGTGGGCACCTAATCCACTGGGCAAGATAACATTTTCTTCTTCTACCAGCTGCATTATCTTTTACTTTCAAGAAAGAAGGCGACAGTATACTAAAAAAGAAACAACAGGGCATATTGAGGTTCGCTTAGCTCTATCCCCAGTGCACCTACCACTTGCTCCAAAAGGTTAGATTCTTAACCAAAATGTACCACATTTGCTTCAGAAGAGTTAGTACAGAATTAGCCATCAAGATTGTAGCTTCTTCCAGAACTCAAGTAGTGGCCGCACACTAGCGTTGATCCAGAACTGCGAGCAACCCACCAGCGAAGCCTTTTAACGCCGGTAGGTACATAGAACATCTAATTATGTGAGGCAAGTACATTGTCCCACAGGTCAAAATTGGTAAAAGTATGGTAAAAATAGCATTAGAAGAAGTGCTTCTCCTCTGTCTCAACAATTATACAACTAGCACTTGGTGCTTCTGCTTTGTCTCAACAACATTAGTACTACTACTCAGGCACCTTCCTATAATAAAGGATGGTACCTAATGCAAGTACTCTTTTCGGCAACTGCAACTCAACCCTTATAAGCCATTAATGAATCTGCTATGCTAATTGGGAATCTGGACCAAAATTGACACTCTTTGTGTACTCCTCTCTCTGTCTGCATATTGGCTCCCCCAACTCGGAAGGTGGGAGGGAGAACAAGACTGAAGAAAGGAAGAAGCCCAAGCAAGCAGTGAAAACCTCACTACTAGAATATCCACACGAAATTGGCAAAATTTCCTTGTTTGCTTCCAAGCAGGTGAAGAAATCGGCGTGGCAGCTAGAAGCCTAAACCTTTTCCATGCAAGCAACCAACTATCAGCAAGTGCTGTGAAGCAACTTGGCCAAAACCATCGCCATCTTAGTAGCACCAAACTGATAACCCCTAACTCCAGGTAACCCCATCGTTTTCCCAACCACCAAACATGGAAATATCCCAAGGATAAGGGAGAAGGAAGATTGCAAGAACACGAGAGATGGTGACCTCCCAGTGAGTTTATGCACATGAATTTTCTGATCCCACAGCTTCCATTCTTTGGCGCTTTGCTAAAAATGTTTAGTTTGTTACTACAAATTTGCAACTGTGGGCGCCTAACCACCGGACAAGATAGCATTTTTCTTCTTGTACCAGCTGCATTGTCTTTTACTTTCAATGCAGAAAGCGAAACTAAACTAAAAAAGAAACAACAGGGAATATTTAGGTTTGCTTAGCTCAATCCCCAGTGCACCTACCACTCGCTCCAAAAGGTTAGATTCTTAACCAAAATGTACTACATTTCCTTCATAAGAGTTAGTACAAAATTAGCCATCAAGATTGTAGCTTCTTCCAGAACTCAAGTAGTGGCCGCACACTAGCATTGATCCAGAACCGCGAGCAACCCACTGGCACCGATAGGTACATAGACCATCTAATTATATGAGCCAAGTACATTGTCCCACAGGTAAAAATAGGTAAAAGTATGGTAAAAATAGCATCCGAAGAAGTGCTTCTCCTCTGTCTCAACAATTATACAACTAGCAGTTAGTGCTTCTGCTTTGTCTCAACAACATTAGTAGGAGTACTACACTCAGGGACATGTATATTACAAGGATGGCACCTAATGCAAGTACTCTTTTCGGCAACTACAACTCAACCCTTACAAGCTATTAATGAATCTGCTATGCTAAAATTGGGAATCTGGACCAAAACTGAGACTGTCTGTATGCGCCTCTCTTTGCAGATTGGCTCCCCCAACTCGCAAGGATGGGAGGGAGAACAAGACCGAAGAAAGGAAGAAGCCCCAAACAAAGCAGTGAGAACCTCACTACAAGAATTGCCACACAAGATTGGCAAAATTGCCTTGTGGTTCGAAGCAGGAGAAGAAATTGGCGTGGCAGGTTGAAACTTAGAACCTTGTCCACGCACGCAAGCAACTATCAGCAAGTGCGGTGAAGCAACAAGGCCAAAACCATCGCCATCTCAGTAGCACCAAGCAGATAACCCTTAACTCCAGATATCCCCATCGTTTTCCTAACCACCAAACATGGAAATAACCAAAGGATAAGGGAGAGGTAATAAGATTGCAAGAACATAAGAACTGGCAGCAGCGAGGTGAGATGAACTGACCTCCTGGTGAGTGATACCAAGGTTCTATTATTTTTGCCAAGGTTCATTATTTTTGCCAGTAAAGTTTAAGCACACTGATTTTCTGATTCCACAACTTCCATTCTTTGGCGCTTTGCCAAAAAATGTTTAGTTTGTTACTACAAATTGGAACTGTGGGCACCTAATCCACTGGACAAGATAACATTTTTCTTCTTCTACCAGCTGCATTGTCTTTTACTTCCAATGCAGAAAGCGGCACTAAACTAAAAAAGAAACAACAGGGAATATTGAGGTTAGTTTAGCTCTATCCCCAGTGCAGTGCACCTACCACTTGCTCCAAAAGGTTAGATTCTTAACCAAAATGTACTACATTTCCTTCAGAAGAGTTAGTACAAAATTAGCCATCAAGATTGTAGCTTCTTCCAGAACTCAAGTAGTGGCCGCACACTAGCATTGATCCAGAACCGCGAGCAACCCACTGGCGCCGGTAGGCACATAGAACATCTAATTATGTGAGCCAAGTACGTTGTCGCAGAGGACAAAATTGGTAAAAACATGGTAAAAATATCACCCGAAGAAGTGCGTCTCCTCTGTCTCAACAATTATATTATGCAACCAGCAATTGGTGCTTCTGCTTTGTCTCAACAACATTAGTACTAGTACTCAGGCAGATTTATATGACAAGGATGACACCTAACGCAAGTACTCTTTTGGGCAGCTACAATTGAACCCTTACGACCCATTAATGATTCTGCTAGTATGCCAATTGGGAATCTGGACCAAAATTGACACTCTCTGTGTGCACCTTTCTCTGCAGATTGGCTCCCCCAACTCGCGAGGACGGGAGGGAGAACAAGACTGAAGAAAGAAAGGAAGAAGCCCCAAGCAAAGCAGTGAGAACCTCACTACAAGAACATCCACACAAAATTGGCAAAATTGCCTTGTTTGCTTGGCGAAGAGATCGGCGCGGCAGCTAGAAGAGATCGGCGCGGCACCTTGTCCATGCAAGCAACCAGCTATCAGCAAGTACGGCGAAGCAGCTGAGCCAAAACCGTCGCCATCTCAGTAGCACCAAACCGATAACCCCCAACTCCAGACACCCCCATCGTTTTCCCAACCACCAAACATGGAAATATATCCAAAGGATAAGGGAGAAGGAAGAACACGAGAAATGGCACCGGTGAGGTGAGATGAACTGACCTCCCGGTGAGTGAGTGACAGTGGGTAGTGGCTCTGCTGCCGCTTACCAAGAATGAGCTGCTTCTGGGTCACCTGTGACTCTGCGGAGGCTGTGAGTGTGAAGGCATCCTGTGGATGGAGGAAAGGGGAGGTGACTGTTGATGACGACAAGGACACACGGTGGTGGTGGAAGATGGAAAAAGTTGGGGTGCTGGTATAGGAACAAAACTGTCCTACGAGAACTTTATCTGTGGGGCTCCCTAGCAAATAAAGGTGTCCCCTGGGCCCTTGAAATGACACAATTACTAGTAGAGAAAACCACAAAAAGCTACGATACGCAAGAAAATCCACCGTGTTCCCAGGCTAGTTAATCATCTAGCGTGATGTCGTTTACTGCAGAGGCAGCATTCAAGTGTCGGCCGCGGTGGCGGTGGATATGGGAATTCCGTGCACCGCCGTTCAGCTCTCCACTGATTCATTGCCTCTGTCGTTATCTTGTTTGGGTTATTATGGGGGTTGATAAGTTTATTTAGAGTAAAATTGGCTGGCTGGAATTAAACTGGCATGCTATAGTACTCCCTCCATCCTGGTTTAAAGGACACAACCTAGGTGTTATCTAATCGGTCCATTTAATAGCATGAAGTAGAACATGCATTAGGAGAAAAAGAGTTAGGAAAGTGTTCACATTTGTTTACATATGTGCATGCAAGCAGTTTATTCTTTTCACACTAGAGTAATTATAGAGATTAAATGCTTTTGTGTCTAAGTATTTTGGAATTATATAATTTGCAAATTGTATTCTTTAAACCGGGACGAAGGGAGCATGAGCTTACAGCCACATCGAAATGAACATTTTGTCTACATAACTGTAACTGATATCTCCTCATCAAGTGTAGCTGCGAGAAAAGTTCTCATACTGAACTTTGGAAACCTCAGATATATATAGGCTACGTTCACATAAATTCCTCATAATTTTAGATAAGATGACTAGAAGTTGGGGAATGTGGTCGAATTTATTATGGACAGTGCTAGGCATCCCCGGGGGATTTGTGGTTTTCATCCCCGGGTCCCCAGCCAACCACGTGTCATTTTTTGAATTCAAAATCCCGCTTTTGCTACATTTGCCCCGCTTTTGCTACATTTGCTCCGCTTTTGCTACATTGTAGCAGAAAACAGTTCGGTCTAGAAAAATAAAAACAGACAGGACCTCGCCGGAGATTTCGCCGGAGACTTCGTCGGCGACCTTGTAGCAAAAAAATTATGCTATTGTAGCATATCCGACCTCGCCGGAGACTCGCCGGAGAATTTCGCCGTTAGACCTCACCGGAGACCGTGTAGCAAAAATGTTGCGCTATTGTAGCAAAATCACAAAACAGTTGTAGCAAAAAAAACTTATATTGTAGCAAACTCCTATTTCGCCGGATATCTCACCGGAAAATCCAAGGCACCCTTGTAGCACTGCCGCCGGCTGCATGTAGCAAAAACGCTTTGTCGACGGAGAAGAAAAGATGTTTCCGAAGAAGACGCCGCCGTGCCTCTATAGCAAGGACGTTATGCCCCTGTAGCAGGGCTTCACACCGTTTGTAGCAAAAAAAAAGGCGTCACTGGAGAAGGTGATGTTGTTCCTCTATAGCAAGGCTGACGCCATCATCCAAGAAGACGATGCCATACATCTGTAGCAAGGCTGACATACCTTTGTAGCAAGGCCGTCGTGCCTTTGTAGCAAAGCTTCACGCCGCTTGTAGCAAAAAGCGGCTCCGCTATACCTCTCCCCTGCCTATGTAGCGAGGCCGGCATGCCTATGTAGCAAGTCTGATAACTGCACATAGCAAACCTCGACGCCTGTTGTAGCAGCGTCGCCAAACGCATTTAGCAACCACCGATGCCGCACGTAGCAGCACTGCCAGCTTGCCGTAGCAGAAGCCGACGATGCACGTAGCGTCGCACCGTCGGCAAGCACCATTATCAGCCAGCACGTAGCATCACCATCAGCCACATGTAGCACCATTGATGGCCCGTTGTAGAAAGCGGCACCGCCGCATGTAGCGAATCGCCGCATGTAGCAAGGCCGGCCACGGTCGGTAGCAAAGCTTGGCACCGCAGGTAGCAAGACCATACATGGTCGGTAGCAAAAGCTTGCGCCACATGTACTAAGACCGGGCGCATGTAGCAAACTTGACGTTGTCCTGCTTCTACTCGCTCCGTGACATGAACGTGGCCACGCACAAGGACAAGCCTGAGGGTGAGTTCGTGGTGCCGGGCATGCCGATGCGCGTGGAGCTGACCAAGGGCACATGGCCATTGGCCTTCTTCTCCCCGCCTTCGTGGGAGGCGTTCCTGGAGGAGAGGAACGAGAGGTCAACGGCGTCGTGGTGAACTCGTTCCTGGACATCGAGGGGCAGTTCGCCGAGTGCCTGGGAGCGACGCTGGCTATGCCGGTGTGGGTGCTCGGGCCCTTCTTCCTGAACAACGGGGACGAGGAAGCCCTGGCGGAGCACACGGACCAGTACAAGCCTAGCCCCAGCTTGGACGAGAACGCAGTCACAGCTTGGCTAGACGACAGCGGTCACAGCTTGGCTCGACGACATGGCCCGGCGCGGCCGCGCGGAGGAGCGGCGACGCGGAGGAGTAGAGGTGTGGTGGCGCCGGGGAGGAGCAAGAGACGAGACGGCGCGCGGAGGAGCTTGTCATGGGGAAAAATAACGGTGGAGAAGACACGATAAACAGATAAGGTTGTTTTGTGTTACCAGGCAATGAGTTAGTGAAAGGTCTTGATCGTTTTCATCCAACGGCTCCGCACCCGGGGGACGCGAGCGCGTGATCCCCGGGGAGTAGTATCATTTTCTATTTATTATTGTATCTTTCTGCTTTCCGCTAGATGCGTACAACTCAAGTCAGTACAAATGCCATCGGCGCATCAATCCATTCTGTCGGCTTGTCTTGCCCACGTACGGCCCACTGCGTATAAAAATCTCCAGTAACGCGTTGAAACACCGTGTCAAGGGGCAAACTGCTGACACGCGGATCCAGATATTTAGCAGACCTTCTGATTCTGATGGATTAACCTACGATGGATTGCTATAGAATCCTGCAACCTTTTATTGCAAAAGAGTGAAGTGTGAGTAGAAAGACAAATGCCGATCTGTTGGTGACGGTGAAAGTGCCATTTGCGACTCCAAACTACTAGTAGCAGAGTATAATCTAGTCTCGTGTCCAACACCCATTATAGCATATACTCTAAGTCGGCATCAAATCTGATCACTTTAACCCTCGCGTTCTTATGAAAATCGTGGCCGTCTAACTTTCATACCATGTATATTTATGCTTTGCATCGCTCTCTTACTCTCTACATGAACGCGTTTCGCAAAGAGTTGATGCTAATAAAAAATTAGAGCACCACACAAATTATAATAAACTGAGCAAATTTGTCAAAACTAGCTAGATTAAACTATGAATGTTGGAGACAATATGAATAGTTGTGGGAGAATTAAGCGCGTTTACAAAAATCCACAAGAACTTTGGCCTCCCTTCACCGGACACGGGAACATGCAAACCTACATGTACGTGTGATGTCGGAGTCATGAACTCAAGAGCCCATGAGATGCCGAAACTCCATCTCAGGGCAACGGTGACACTCACGTCAACTCATGGCCTCCTTGTTGCACCCCGTGCTGGCACGACCGATGCAGTGATGGGGCAGACTTGATGGAAGCACGCTACGAAGATAGTGTCTCGGTTTGTGAGCTTCCGTTGTCCTCTCATGGCCTTGGAGGTCATTCTTTGGTGTGTCGTGTCGGTATCATCTTGCAAGGAGCACGACTTATCCCATCTATTTAAGACTCCCTTGCGACAAGGAGGCAACCATCCCTAGACCGTGTACCCAATACGCATCACAGTGAAATCACTAATTTTAATTGCACTTGCAGATTTACACTAGTGCAAACTTCTATTCCTATTTAAACGCACAACTACCAGGCATTGATATAAACTCGCTGCTCAAGAAAATGATCTCACCATAAGTGACTTCGTGTTTTGTTTGCCGTGCTCGTTATGTTGTCTTCTGTGTCCACAAACTTCAGTGGTAGGTGCTTGGCCGCCTACAATCACGATACCCCTCCTTGCCGCTTGAACAGGCTAGTGATTGCGTCAGTTCTCGGTGTCTGGAAGATGTTTGTTGAATCAATTTACACACACAAGATCTATTTTTTTGCCATCTTGGCCATACTCAACAATTTCATATTGATTATGTTGTTTTGACTTGATGTAGGGAGGTTTTTTTCCATGGGGATCAATGAATTATAGTAATGTGTAATGGATGGATGTGAACTGTATTGTATTACTTGCTAGTTTGACTGCTTTTGTGTACACCAAAATGAATGAAATAATTATTTGAAGATCTCATAATAATGTACTATTTATTATCATTAATTATTATGAGTGAAATGAATGTCATTACTATCTCACTCTGCCCCAAGAAACTCACACTGATTGATTGCATAGCGATTCTAGTATATCTTTAATATTTTTTGCTAGGTTTTGGATTCCATACACTTGTCTAATCAACACGATCAATTTTTGTTACAGAGAAAATAGCACCGTGCCTTATAAACTCGTGTATAATCCTTGTGGACATAACTATGGTAGATGCCCAACACTGAAGCTTCAGAACTTTAGAATAGAAAAAATGGTCACCTCATTCTCCCTGCCATTGGCCACGATAGATACTAAATTATCTTAATTTGCTAGAACATTGGATGATGGTGAAGCCAAACCATGTTATATATAACATATGGAATGGAATAAACATAATACCAAGATCACTACTCCAGTACTCAACGGATAGCTAGAGATAGTTTGTTAAAGAAAGAAGTTATGGAAAGTGAAGATACAAATGTAGGAGATAGTTTTCAAAGTGAAAAAAAAATGAATAATAAGGAATCAATGAGGGAGACAATGGTGGGCTTGAGAGACACAAGGAAATCAGTGATCAGTCTGACAAATATGGTCGGTACAGAAAGGATGATAGGTTCAAATTTTTCAAAACTAGATAAAATATATTAAACTATGAATGTTGGGAAATAATCTAAATAGTTGTGGGAGAATTAAGCGTATGTATAGAACTCCCCAAGAACCCTAGCCTCCCTTCTTAGTCAGATTCGTGAACTCGCGAGCCCCCGAGATGCCGAAACTCCATCTCAGGGCACCAACAATACTCACATCAACTCATGTCCTCCTTGGCATGACCCTGTGTGGTGATAGGGTGAAAAATGCTAAGAAGCTAGTTGCTTGGTTCATGCACTTCCGTTGTGTTGGTTCAAGCGAAGCCATCTTTCTTTCATGGCCCTGGAGGTCATTCTTTGGGGTGTCATGTCGGTGTCATCTTGCAAGGAGCAAGACTTATCCCATCTCTTTATGGCTCCGCTGTGACAAGGGAGGCAACCATCGCCATATTCTACACAATAGTCATCGCAGTGAAATCGCTAATTTTAATTGGATTTGCGGATTTACTCTTAGTGCAAACTTCCATTCCTAATTAATCGCACAACTATCACACATTGATGTAACCTTGTTACTCAAGAAAATGATATCGTTTTTCGTGCTCATCATGTTGTCTTTTGTTGCCACAAACGTCAATGGTTGGTGCTTGGCCGCATACAATCACGATACCACTCTTTGCTGCTTGAACAAGCTAGTGGTTGTATCAGTTCTCAGTGTTTGGAAGATGTTGATTGAATCACACATGTAAGATCTATTATTTTGCTATATTGGTTATACTCAACAATTTCATAGTGATTATGCTGTTTTGACTTGATGTAGGGAGGTTTTTATGGGGATCTGCGAATTATAGTAATGTGCAATGGAGGGATGTGAACTGTATTTTATTACTTACTAGCTGGAATGATTTTGTGTACACTAAAATGAACGAAAGCACCATTTGAAGATCATGTATTAATGTACTATGTGTTGTCATTAATTAGTATAAGTGGAATGAATGTCTTGACTATCTCACTCTGCCCCAGCAACGAAACATGCAACTCACACTGATTGATTGCATAGGTTTTCTAGCATATCTAGAATAAGTTTTACTTGGTTTTGGATTCCACACACATGTATAATCAACCGCGATCAAAATTTTCTGGTTGTAGAGAAAATAGCAATATGTGCTAGCAGCTTAAACCTTATAAACACGTGTATGATCCTTGTGGTCATAATTGTGGTAGCTGCCCAACATTGAAGCTTCGGAGCTTTACAATGAGAAAAATCTTCACCTCATAATCTTTGCCATTGGCCACCATAGATGATAAATAGCCATAGTTTGGTGGAATATTGGATGGTGGTGAAGCCAAACCATGTTATATATAATATATGGAATGGGGCAAACATGATACCAAAACCACTACTAGACTAGTCAACAGATAGCTAGAGATAGTTTGTTGAAGAAATAAGTTATGGAAAGTGAAGATACAAATGAAGGATGCATTTTTCAAAAAACATGAATAAGGAATCAATGAGGGAGACAATGGTGGGCTTGAGACACACCAGGAAATCTATGATCATTTTGACGAATATGGTCGGTATAGAAGGGGCGATAGGTTCTACAAATCTCTAGGAATGAACTACTTCGTGACATAAATGAAATTGCCAATTTCTCTAATTGAGATGTTTAGTTATGATGAGAGTTTAAGGAATTTTACTATGACACAGTGTTAGTTGAGTAAATAAGAAAATAATTTACTCCTATCCCTTGTCTTGTGTGAAATTTACCCACACAATCTTGATTGAGTAAAGGAGAAGCTAATTTTGTACTACTGGAATTCCATGTTAGAGGAATCAGCCGGTGCACTAGACTCTAGGAAATCCAAAGAAGTTTACTGACGTGAAGATCATGTTTAGGAGTAGATCTTGATGGGTTTCGCGACATAGTAAATCAAAAATTTCTACGGATGCGAACAGAGGGAAAGCCAAGATCTAATCTAGGAGATGCAAACAACGAGAGAGATTGGATTAGATCTTCATACCCTTGAAAAATCGCACAGCGGAACGTTCGTCGGAACATGGGTGATGTAGTCGTACTCGCTTCTCCTCCTCGCGATCCGATCCGATCTAGCACCACAAGTGGCGGTGCCTCCGTGAGATGCACACGTGCAGCACCTCGACGTCTCCTCCTTCCTCGGTCCAGCAAGTATGGTGGAGAGACGGATTGGATATACAACACGACGGCGTGGTGTATATGGTGGAGAATTTCTGCAGCAGGGCTTCGCCTACAAACAGTCGGGAGGGAGAGAGAAAGGGCAGCAGGGCGGCTAGGGTTGGAGGGGAAGGTGTGGGGGGTGGTGCGCCCCAGCCCTCTTTATATAGAGGGGTGGGGCGGCAACCCTAGCCCCTCCCCCAAGCCAAAACCGGCGGCCAAGGAGGAGGAGTGGGGGGCAAGGAAACCCCCCCTTCTAGAAGCTCCAATTAGGGTTTTATCCCTTCTTGGCCGGCTGGGCCCTATGGGGCCTTGTGCCCCTGGCCCAATGCGGCCAGGGCACTCCCTCATAGGCCCATGCCCCCTCCCGGAAGGTGGGGCCACGTTGGTCCCCTTCTGGAAGGTTCTAGAAGCTTCCGGTACAATACCGATTAACCCGGAACAATTCCGAACTCCAAAAACTGCAGTGCCTTATATGAATCTTATTCTCCGAACCACTCCGGAACCTCTCGTGATGTCCCGGATCCCATCCAAGACTCCGAACAAAAACTCATAAACCAATTATCCAAACTATCCTAGCGTCGAGACACGTTAAGTGTGTGACCCTTCGGGTTCGAGAATATGCAGACATGATCTTCTATCAATAATCAACAGCGGGGTCTGGAAACCCATATTGACTCCCACACATTCATCGATGATCATATCGGATGAACCACGATGCCAGGATTCAATCAATCCCATATATATATTCCCTTCGTCTCGCGATATTTTACTTGCCCGAGATTTGATCGTCGGTACCGTCATACCTAGTTCAATCTCGTTCACAGCAAGTACTTTACTCGTTCCGTAATCCGATATCACTTTGTGATTAACTCCTTAACCACATGCTTGCAAGCGGTGTTGATATCGATTACCGAGTGGGCCCGAAGTATATCTCTCCGACTTGGGAGGGACAAATCCTATCTCGATACATACAACCCAACAGATACTTTCCGATCACCTGAGAGACACCTTTATGATCACCCTCTCATAGGATGACGTTTGATGACCTCAAAGCTTTCTTCCGATACCAGGGAATTGTATTATCTCATGGTCTAAGGAATACAATATTTGACATAAGAAAAGCTTCGCAAAGATGAACACTATGACACGATCTAATAGCTTCGCTTAGTTTGGGTATGTCCATCATATCATTCTCCCAATGATATGATCTCATTATTAATCGACAACTCATGTCCATGGTTAGGAAACCTTAACCATCATTAATCAATGAGCTAGTCCATAGAGGCGTACTAGGGACACGGTGTTGTTCACAAACCACACAAGTATTAAAGTTTCCGCTTAATACCATTCTAGCATGGAATATAAACATTATCATGAACAAGAATTATAATAATAACATCTTTATTATTGCCTCTAGGGCATAATTCCAACAGTCTCCCACTTGCACTAGAGTCAATAATCTATTTTACATTTGGCAACAATCTCACACCCATGGCACTAAGGTGCTGATCATGTTTTACACGTGGAAGAGGTTTAGTCAATGGATCTGCGACATTCAGATCTGTATGTACTTTGCTAATCTTCAGATCTCCATCTGCTATATAATCTCGGATTATATGAAACTTGCGGTTGATATGCTTGGTCTTTGGATGATATCTTGGTTCCTTAGCGAGTGCTATGGCGCCAGTGTTGTCACACAATATCTCCAGTGGGTCCAATGCACTTGGAACCACGCCAAGCTCAGTGATGAAGTTCCTGATCCAAACTCCTTCACTTGACGCTTCTGCAGCATCCATGTATTCTGCTTCTACTGTAGATCTCGCGATCACGCTTTGCTTGCAGCTTCTCCAGCTCACAGCTCCTCCATTCAAAATATACACGTATCCTGTCTGAGATTTAGAATCATCCTTGTCGGTGTCGAAACTAGCGTCGACGTAACCTTTTACGACGAGCTGTTCATCACCCCGATAGACTAAGAACATTTCTTTAGTCCTATTTAGGTACTTTAGGATGTTCTTCACGGCTGTCCAGTGTTCCACTCCTGGATCACTTTGATATCTGCTCGTCAAACTAAGAGCATTGGACACATCCGGTCTAGTACACAGCATGGCATACATGATAGAACCTATGGCCGAGGCATAAGGCACTTTGCTCATAGCTTCCCTATCATTTACCGTAGCTGGACACTGAGCCTTGCTCAATATCTTACCTGATAACATAAGCACTGAACCTTTCTTTGCCTTATCCATTCTGAACCTTTTCAGAACTTTGTCTAGGTATGTACTCTGGCTTAAAGCTATCAGGCGTCTTTGTCTATCTCTATAGATTTTGATGCCCAATATATAAGCAGCTTCACCTAGGTCTTTCATTGAAAAACACTTGTTCAAATAACTCTTCACATCGTTAAGCATGTTAATGTCATTCCAATAATCAATATGTCACCCACATATAGTACCAGAAATGTCACCGAGCTCCCACTCACTTTCTTGTAGATACAAGCTTCGTAGCAATTTGGAACAAATCCAAAGCTCATGATCACTTGATCAAAACGAAGGTTCCAACTCCGAGATGCTTGCTTCAGTCCATAAATGGAACGCTGAAGTTTGCATACTTTATCAGCATCCTTAGGATCGACAAAACCTTCGGGTTGCATCATATACAACTCTTCATCAATGTTGCCATTGAGGAACACAATCTTGACATCCATCTGCCATATTTCACAATCATGAAACGCAGCAATTGCTAATAAAATCCGAATGGACTTAAACATCGCTACGGGAGAGAAAGTCTCATCGTAGTCAACACCTTGAACTTGTCGAAAACCTTTCGCGACAAGCCGTGCCTTATAGACAGCAACATTACCATCCGCGTCCGTTTTCTTCTTGAAGATCCATTTGCACTCAACGGCCTTTCTGAAGGGAATATGCCCGAGAGGCAATAATAAAGTGGTTATTATCGTGTTCCTATTTATGATAAATGTTTATTTTTCATGCTATAATTGTATTAATACGGAAACGTTAATACATGTGTGTTTAATAAACAAAAGGTAGTTCCTAGTTATGCCTCTCTCATAAACTAGCTCGTTGATTAACAAGATGATCAGGGTTTCCTGATCATGGACATTGGATGTTGTTAATAACGGGGTCACAACATTAGTGTAATGGTGTGATGAACATTCATCCGAAGTATAGCATTACGATCAAAGTCATTGAGTTTATATTGCTATAACAACTTACGAAGTGATCCTAATCCTTAGACCATGAGATCATGTCAATCACTAACACCGGAAGAGTTTCTTGATAACATCAAACGTCACACCGTAACAGGGTGATTATAAAGATGGATTCAGAACTACTAAAGTGTTATGTTGAGGCCCATGGATCGAGAGTGTAATTTGTTCATCCCGATGACGGATAGATATACTCTGGGCCCTCTCGGTGATATCACATTGATTAGCTTGCAAGCAAGTGATTTGATCACTAGAATGTTATATCACGGGAACGAGAAAAGAGTGCATGTCAGTAACGAGATCAAACTAGGTATGGAGATACCGATGATCGAATCTTGGACATGTAATATATCGCGAAACAAAGGGATTAAGATACTAGCGTAAAAGGTTCCGACGATCACAAGAAAGTCATCGTTGAATGTGTGGGAGTCAGTATGGGTCTCCAGATCCCGCTTCTGATTATTGATCCGAGAGGGGTCTCGATCATGTCCGCATTATTCGCGAACCGTAGGGTGACACACTTAAGAGACACCGACATCCATTTGGAGCAAAAGTTTCATGCCGAAAAGAAAAGGAAAGCGCAGGAATTTATTTCACTAACACCGAAACTGTTTCGGTTGAAATTGCTGAAACTGGTTCTGCATGTGAAATGGAATACTAGCAAGGGGTTTTATGTGAATGTTTGTTAATTAAAGTAATTAACAAAATTCTGAATAAATAAATAAAAGAGTTTTATTTAAATGAGAGCTTGCATTAAATTTGGTGGAAATTTAATGCATGTGAGTGGATTTTTGAGTGGAGGCTTTTTAATGGGAGTGGAGGCTTTTCATTTTGAGTGGGAGCTCCACCCACATGAATGTGTAAGAGGTGGGGGCAGCCCCATGGCTGGGCGCCATGCCCCTTGGGTGCCCCCCTCTCCCCTATAAAAGGCCCCCCTCTCCTCCTCTCACACCACACCTCCTCGTGAAGGATCTCTCTCCCCCTCTAGAATTTATCCCCATGGTCTCGGACTAGCGAGATACATGTTCCCGGTGGCTATTCGGCAAGAAAGAGTTGTGCTTCCGCTGCATCGCTGGAGCGAGGAGGCGGAGGTTGCTCGGTGCCTCGTACGTGTGTGTGAGCACGGATGCGCTGCTGTTTTGCGGCGCTAGGACTTCCTCTCGATCTTGAGATCGGCAAGAGATCGTCTACATCAACCATGAGTTTGGACTCGTTAAGCTTTGTCGGTCTTCAAGGGTATGTTCTCTACGGATATACATCCGCCCGTTGTTTGTATCTAGTAGATAGATCTTGGTACATAGTTGTTCCCATCGTAGGAAAATTTTTGTTTTCTATGTTGCGAACCCTACAGTGGTATCAGAGCCGGATCTATGCGTAGATACTTTGCACGGGTAGTACACATATGAGTATGTGGGTGATGATGATCATTTTATTGCTTCTTAGTTGTACTTTGGATATTGGTGGCATAGTGGGATGAAGCGGCCCGGACAAACTTTACATGTCCTCGCACATGAGACCTGTTCCACGCTTGACATGCAACTAGTTTTGCATAAGTGGCTAGCGGGTGTCTGTCTCTCCTACTGTAGTCAATATCTAATTTGCAATGAGTTGTCAACAATTTGGTTATCCTCGTTGTGGTTCATGTTCGTAGGTAAGAACGGTTCTATCTTGAAAGCCCTAAGCCACGTAAAACTTGCAATGGATAAATTAGAGGCGTCTAGTTTAGATTGTTGCTGGGCTAGTGTTATGATATGGTGATGTTGTAAGTAGAAGTATGAGATGATACTCTTACAACCACATAGCGTGTAAACTCCATAGACCTTGGATTTACACATATAGGTATGATAGTGATCATACCACGATGCACATGATAGAGATCATCTGCGGGAACCATAACATTTCACTAATAAACATGTGATGTTTGATAGCATCTTATATTGCTTGTTTGGCGTTTTATTAGCAAAATAAGATGATCCCTCATTTAGATATCAAGATAATAATGTGTTCTTCCTTAAGTATGCACCGACAATGTTTCGTCGCTTCAAGACATCACGTGATGATCGGGTGTTCTTGAATCCACGAGCATATCTCGGGTGTAAGACAGTTACACACGCGAATACTAAGGTTCTTACTTGACGAGCCTAGCATGTACAGACATGGCCTCGGAACACGGACCGAAAGGTTAAGCATGAGTCATATGTTTTGATATGATGACCATATGGATGCTCGCCTTTGAAGCTATGCCGACTCACGTGATGATCGGACTTGGTGTAGTGGATTTGGTTCATGTAATCACCAAAAAGGCACGAGGGATGTCGTTTTTGAGTGGGAGTTCATTTCTAATTTGGATTAGTAGAACTCAATTTATCATAAATTAAATCAAAGTGAATTTGCATAATTTGTTGTAGTCATTGGCATTCGTTCACCACCTTATGCATAGTTGTAATTGAGATAATAGAACTATAGAATTCTGGATATTTACTTTACGAACTGGTATCGTATTGTGTTGAGTGTCAATCTAAAGTTTAAAGTCCTATTGCAAACTTTCAGCAAACTCTATTTACTCCGTGAAATTTAATAGTTGGTATTAAATCGAGAGTAACAATTCCAGTGTTAGTATCTTAAGTATCATGTTTGCCTCCATGATTCTTGATTGTTTTAATATCAAGATTATCTAGGAGCTGAAAGAATTGTTTCAGAAACCATCATGTGTGGCAGATATAACGATATCTGAAACAATGTTTTGTTTGAATATGATAGAGTATAATATATGTTCTCATATTGGATGAGAATTTACGAAGGTTAGGAGATGCTAGACATCCTAATCATCCAAAAGGGTTTTGGAAAGTAATGTTATACTCACGATTCTCCTTTATAAGCTAAATTGGCTTGATCATGAAAGTCGTCATGATAAGGATGAATAGAAGATGTATGTAAAGTGTTTACTACACTAAAAGATTACTAAAGAATGGATTTTGAAAGAATACCGATCATTTTGATGATGGTGATCTACTTCAAAGTGCAAGTCCAAAGGTATTATTATTTGAATATACACGCTTTGGACTATGTGTCATGTATATGGCGCCACTTTTGATGTTGATAGATTCTTTTAAAAGGAAAAGGAAATGCTGAAAGAGAATCTATAAAATATATTTGGCAGAAAAGAAAAGATTGGAAATATCCAATTTAGGTATATAGATGATATACATGTTATGGTTGTATTCTTTGCTTGTTAAACAATGTGGTTCTTGGGTATTGGATACCGAATTGGTTGGTATGAAATTTCATACGGAATGACGCAATTCATGAACCACAATGGCCTAAGTAACTAGCAAGAGAATATGTGATGATGTTCATCGAAAACAAACAAACCGTTGTTTGTATTTCTCGTTGACATCAAAGCTTGACTTCAAGATTTGTTTTAATAATTGTTATTTGAATCAGGTATTATAAGAACAAAGGTTGTTCAAGTAATTACCGTATTCCATACAAGATGGATGATTTACAAATCTAGTTGAATAAATCACATCCATAAAACCTAATGCTAAAATGTTGCAAGACAAATGATTGAAAGATCACTTATGAAGTGACATCGATGTTTAAATTATATTGGAAAGAAAACATGAAGAATCTCCATATTCATGGATTTTTGGAGTCTTTGATTTGATCAAGTGACGCTTGTGAGACTTTCCATTTGATAATTAAAACTTCGTTCAAAGGCCAAAGAAGAACGAACGACTAAATTATTGGAATTTATACATATCGATGTATGTAGTCCATTATGTGTAGTCGTAAGCGATGGGTTTCAACTTCATATGCTTTCTCCGGAATTTTGAGTGAATGTTCACTTAATGAGAAAGAAGTATGAAATATTTGAAAATGTTTCAAAGACTTTCAAGATGAAGTGGAAAATCATTGTAACAAGAAAAATAAATGAATTATGATTTGATCATAAAGGGATTTATTTGAGTTACAAGTGTAACAAGAAAAATAAATGAATTATGATTTTATCATAAAGGGATTTATTTGAGTTGCAAGTTTAGCAAAACACCTAGATTTACATATCCCGAAACACAATAGGAATATGGAGTGTTTGAGATTTGTAATGAAACCTTATTTGACATGGTTGGATCAAAGGTGCTATTTATAAAACTGCCATTATATTTTAAAAGATTAAAGCTTTAGAGACTACCGCTTTTACACTGAAAAGAGCTCCATCTAGATCCGTTGAAATGACACCATGGAAGTTATGGTTTGGGGTAAAACCCAAGTTGTCATTTCTTAAATTTTGGTATGCTAAACATAAGTAAGATGTTTACAACCGAATTCGGATGAGCATGTCTTTGTAGGTTATTCCGAATAACAATTGGTTATTCCTCCATAAAACCGAGGACAAAAGGGTTTGTTGCTTGAAATGTGAAGTTTCTTGAAAAAGGATTTTTTCGCAAAAGTTTAGTGGGAGGACAATAGAACTTTGATAAGGTTAACGAACCTTAGCTAAATATGCTGAGTTGCGCAGCGCCGGAAATCGTTCTGGAGGCTGCCATAATGCTCATAGCTTATGTGCCTCAAAGGTTGTGGTCACGGAGGTCTAAAGTTCCTATTGAACCAAGAAGGTCGGTTAAACAATCAAATGCTAAGATTTGAGAGTAAATCATTATTGTTTGACAATGATGAACCAAATACATACAAAGAAGCGATGATGGGCCTTGACTCCGTCAAATGGCTTGATGCCATAAAATCCGTGATAGTTCCATATACGAGAAATCAAGTTTTGAACTTGGAAGACCCTCCGGAAAGGTGTAAAAACCTATCGGTCGTATTTGGATCTATAAAGAAACAGACATGGATGTCTCACATCTATGAAATATTCGACATGTCGTAAAGTATTTTATGACAATGTTCAAAGAGTTGACTATGACAAGATTTGATCTTTCATAGCGATATTTAGTCTGGACGGATTAAAGTAGCAACCACTACATATAATTTGGTATATGGTAGATGAATAAACAAAACGAAGTTCTTCTAATAGAATGGTTACCTAGGACGTGTACATGACATGGTCCAAAGGGTTTTGTTAAATTCAAAGGATGCTAAAAGGGCATGCAAACTTCAATGGTTGAAGTAAGCATCGCGGAGTTGGAATCTTCACCATGATGAAAAGGAGTTTTTCATCAGGAGACGATGAAGATGCTTGCATTTGCAAGAAATTAAGTGGGAGCGCTGAGACATATTTCTAATACATTATGTGGAGGACATCTTGTTGATTGGAAATGATGTATCTTTTATTGACAAAGGTTAAGAATTTCATTTTGATGAAAGACTTAGGCAAAATCCGAATATTTAGCGTGAATGTCTATAGTGGATAGACTGTGACGCCAATATGGTTATGCCAAACGTACATATATGAGATATTGAAGGAGTTCAATATAGAAACGACAAGAAACAGTTCTTGTTGCATGGAAAGGAATTGTATCAAGATTCAAGTGTATCGACACTTGATAAGTGAAACAAGATTCAAGTGTTTTGACACTTGATGAGTGAAACCACAAGAATGTCTTGATCAATCATACCTATACACTTGATAAGTGAAACAAGATTCAAGTGTTTTGACACTTGATGAGTGAAACCACAAGAATGTCTTGATCAATCATACCATGATATGTACACATCCAGATATGTCCTATGCTCTAAGTGTTATGAGCATATACCAGAATGAATCATAAAATGATCATTGGACGATAGTGAGGATATTCTTATGATCTTTTGGAAGAACTAAGAATATATTTGTGTAGAGGTGACAAACAATTACAAATAGTTCATTGTAAAGCGTTACATTGATACTAGTTTTGTCACAAGATACAAATTAAGTTTATCTCAATTTAAACTATGGGTGGCACAATGTAATGGAAAGGAGATTCCATGATGGATTTGAAAGAGTTTCAAAGTTAAGACATTGTGACGAATACTACAACAAAAGGCTAAGTATATGACTGCTATAGTAGCAGCAAAGGAGGGAATTTGTGTCAAGTAGTTTGTTATCAAACTAAGGTGTGGTTCGCAACGGGCTAACACTAAAGATATATTGTATGACAATAGTATCGATGTGTTTTAACCCCAAGGAACTAAAGGTCTCACCAAAAGACCAAATTTATACAATGCCATCTCATTGGAGAATGAGTGATGCGTGGAGACGCAAAGACATGCAAATACACACGGACCTGAAGCATCAGCTCCATAGATTATGTCAACCACTTGCAATTGCGTATTTGGAACACCAGAAAGCCATAGGTGTTCAATACACAAAGTTTTCAAACTAGATTATTGTCTCTAGTGCAAGTGGGAGACTGAAGGGAATATGCCCGAGAGGCAATAATAAAGTGGTTATTATCGTATTCCTATTTATGATAAATGTTTATTTTGCATGCTATAATTGTATTAATACGGAAACGTTAATACATGTGTGTTTAATAAACAAAAGGTAGTTCCTAGTTATGCCTCTCTCATAAACTAGCTCGTTGATTAACAAGATGATCAGGGTTTCCTGATCATGGACATTGGATGTTGTTAATAACGGGGTCACAACATTAGTGTAATGGTGTGATGAACATTCATCCGAAGTATAGCATTACGATCAAAGTCATTGAGTTTATATTGCTATAACAACTTACGAAGTGATCCTAATCCTTAGACCATGAGATCATGTCAATCACTAACACCGGAAGAGTTTCTTGATAACATCAAACGTCACACCGTAACAGGGTGATTATAAAGATGGATTCAGAACTACTAAAGTGTTATGTTGAGGCCCATGGATCGAGAGTGTAATTTGTTCATCCCGATGACGGATAGATATACTCTGGGCCCTCTCGGTGATATCACATTGATTAGCTTGCAAGCAAGTGATTTGATCACTAGAATGTTATATCACGGGAACGAGAAAAGAGTGCATGTCAGTAACGAGATCAAACTAGGTATGGAGATACCGATGATCGAATCTTGGACATGTAATATATCGCGAAACAAAGGGATTAAGATACTAGCGTAAAAGGTTCCGACGATCACAAGAAAGTCATCGTTGAATGTGTGGGAGTCAGTATGGGTCTCCAGATCCCGCTTCTGATTATTGATCCGAGAGGGGTCTCGATCATGTCCGCATTATTCGCGAACCGTAGGGTGACACACTTAAGAGACACCGACATCCATTTGGAGCAAAAGTTTCATGCCGAAAAGAAAAGGAAAGCGCAGGAATTTATTTCACTAACACCGAAACTGTTTCGGTTGAAATTGCTGAAACTGGTTCTGCATGTGAAATGGAATACTAGCAAGGGGTTTTATGTGAATGTTTGTTAATTAAAGTAATTAACAAAATTCTGAATAAATAAATAAAAGAGTTTTATTTAAATGAGAGCTTGCATTAAATTTGGTGGAAATTTAATGCATGTGAGTGGATTTTTGAGTGGAGGCTTTTTAATGGGAGTGGAGGCTTTTCATTTTGAGTGAGAGCTCCACCCACATGAATGTGGAAGAGGTGGGGGCAGCCCCATGGCTGGGCGCCATGCCCCTTGGGTGCCCCCCTCTCCCCTATAAAAGGCCCCCCTCTCCTCCTCTCACACCACACCTCCTCGTGAAGGATCTCTCTCCCCCTCTAGAATTTATCCCCATGGTCTCGGACTAGCGAGATACATGTTCCCGGTGGCTATTCGGCAAGAAAGAGTTGTGCTTCCGCTGCATAGCTGGAGCGAGGAGGCGGAGGTTGCTCGGTGCCTCGTACGTGTGTGCGAGCACGGATGCGCTGCTGTTTTGCGGCGCTAGGACTTCCTCTCGATCTTGAGATCAACAAGAGATCGTCTACATCAACCACGAGTTTGGACTCGTTAAGCTTTATCGGTCTTCAAGGGTATGTTCTCTACGGATATACATCCGCCCGTTGTTTGTATCTAGTAGATAGATCTTGGTACATAGTTGTTCCCATCGTAGGAAAATTTTTGTTTTCTATGCTGCGAACCCTACACTTTCGGTCGCTAGGAGGGTCCACCAAAGTCCATACTTGGTTTTCTATCATGGATCCCAATTCGGATTTCATGGATTCTAGCCATTTCTCAGAGTCTGGGCTGATCATCGCTTCCTCATAGTTGGTAGGTTCACTGTCTTCTACTAACAAGACAGTCAAGACAGGGTTGCCGTACCACTCACGAGGGGCACGCGACCTTGTCGACCTGCGACGTTCAGTAGCAGCATCGTCCGAAGCTTCATGATCCTTGTCATTAGCTTCCTCTATCGTTGGTGCAGGCGGCACTGGAACAATTTCAGGTGCTGCGCTACTCTCCAACTCAAGAGAAGGTTCAATAACCTCGTCTAGCTCTACTTTCCTCCCACTCACTTCTTTCGAGAGAAACTCCTTCTCAAGAAAGGAACCGTTCTTTGCGACAAACACTTTGCCTTCGGTTCTGTGATAGAAGGTATACCCAATAGTTTCCTTAGGGTATCCTATGAAGACGCATTTCTCCGCTTTGGGTTCGAGCTTGTCCGACATCAACTTATTGACGTAAGCTTCGCACCCCCAAACTTTAAGAAACGACAACTTAGGTTTAGCACCAAACCACAGTTCATACGGTGTCGTCTCAACGGATTTAGATGGAGCCCCATTTAAAGTGAATGCAGCGGTTTCTAATGCATAACCCCAAAATGATAACGGCAAATCAGTAAGAGACATCATTGATCGGACCATATCTAATAGGGTTCGATTCCGGCGTTCAGACACACCATTGCGCTGTGGTGTTCCGGGTGGCGTTAGTTGCGAAACAATTCCGCTTGCTTTAAGATGCGTGAGAAAATCACAACTCAAATATTCGCCCCCACGATCGGATCGTAGAAACTTAATCTTTCTGTTACGATGGTTCTCCACTTCATTCTGAAATTCTTTGAACTTTTCAAATGTTTCAGATTTATGTTTCATTAAATAGATATACCCATATCTACTTAAGTCATTGGTAAAAGTGAGAAAATAGCGATATCCACCGCGCGTTGAAACACTCATCGGTCCGCATACATCGGTATGTATGATTTCTAACAAGTCTGTTGCTCGCTCCATCATACCGGAGAACGGGGTTTTGATCATCTTGCCCATGAGGCATGGTTCGCATGTGTCAAATGATTCAAAATCAAGAGACTCCAAAAGTCCATCAGAATGGAGTTTCTTCATGCACTTTACACCAATATGACCCAGACGACAGTGCCACAAATAAGTAGTATTATCACTATCTACTTTGCATATCTTAGCCTCAATGTTATGGATGTGTGTTTCATCCCTTTCGAGATTTAGAAGAAATAAACCATTCACAATAGGTGCATGACCATAAAAGATGTTACTCATATAAATAGGCAACCATTATTCTCCGTTTTAAATGAATAACCGTCTTGCAATAAACAAGATCCAGAAATAATGTTCATGCTCAATGCAGGCACATAATAACATTTATTGAGGTTTAAAACTAATCCCGAAGGTAAAACTAAGGAGAGCGTGCCGACGACCATCACATCAACTCTTGATCCGTTGCCAACGCGCATCGTCACCTCATCCCTCGCAAGCCGCCGTCTATTCCGCAGCTCCTGTTTCGAGTTACAAATATTAGCAACTGAACCGGTATCAAATACCCAGGCACTACAACGAGGGCTAGTAAGGAAAACATCAATAACATGTATATCAAATATACCTTTGATGGTGCCAGCCTTCTTGTCCGCTAAGTACTTCGGACAGTTGCGTTTCCAGTGACCCTTATCCTTGCAATAGAAGCACTCAGTGTCCGGCTTAGGACCAGACTTGAGCTTCTTCTCAGCAGGGGCAACGCGCTTGCCGCCACCTTTCTTGAAGGGCTTCTTTGCACCCTTACGTTTCTTGAAGGTGGGCTTGTTGACCATCAACACATGATTATCCTTTTTGATGTCCACTTCCGCGGCCTTCAGCTTTGCGAAGAGCTCGGTGATCGTATCAGTGGAACCAATCTGATTATGAGTCACTACAAAACTTTTGTAGCTGGGAGGGAGTGATTGCAGAACCCTGTCAATATTGAGCTCCTCTGGAATCGTGCATTCCAGTTGCTCAAGGCGTTGAGTGTAGCCCGTCATCTTAATGGCGTGCTCACTAACGGAACTCCCTTCCTCCATCTTGCAGTTAAAGAACTTCTCAGAGATCTCATATCTCTCAAAATGGGCCTGAGTCTAAAACATGGTTTTCAGCTCTTCGAGAATCTCAAAGGGCCCGGGATAGTCTTCAAAACGATTTTGAAGTTCCGGTTCCATAGCAAACAACATGGTGCTCTTAATCACACCATAATCATCTTTGCGCGACTGATAGACAGCTTTCTCATCAGCCGACGCAGTTGCAGCAGGGGGGTCACCTAACGCTTTACCAAGGACATAGTCCTTTTGAACGCCAGAGAGAATGATTCTTAGATTGCGGAACCAATTGGTGAAGTTAGACCCATTGTTTTTAAGCTTTTCCTTCTCAGCAAAAACGTTGAAGTTGAAGTTGGACTTAGCCATTTGATCTACAATATTTGCAAGTACAAATTAGACTATGTTCATGATAACTAGTTCAACTTTTAATCAAATTACTAGATGAACTCCCACTAAATTCAACATCCCTCAAGTTGTTTAGTGAACACGATCCAAATTCACCACACCTAATCCGATCTTCACGAGAAGAGGTGTGGTTTCAATGGTGGACAACGAAGTTTCGATCATATCATTCATATGACTCATGCTTAACCTTTCGGTTCATGTGTTCCGAGGCCATGTCTGTACATGCTAGGCTCGTCAAGTTAGACCCAAGTATTTTCGCGTGTGCAAAACTGGCTTGCACCCGTTGTATGTGAGCGTAGAGTCTATAGCACCCGATCATCACGTGATGCTTGGACACGACGAACTTTCGCAACGGTGCATACTTGGGGAGAACACAGTTTTTATCTTGATCTTTAAGTGAGGAATCATCTTATAATGCTACCGTCGCGATCTAAGCATAATAAGACACATAAAAGGATAAACATCACATGCATATAACTTTATGTGACATGGTATAGCCAATATTCGTGCAATGATCTCCATCTTGTGCGTTCCGGCATGATCTCCATCACTCCACCATGATTGCCTCCACCACGAATAGCAACTACAACTATTGCTAACTACTTAGCGATAAAGTGAAACTATTACATGGCGCATAAGAAGTTGACACACAGGTCATACACAATTATAAAGACAACCATATGGCTCCTGCCGGTTGTGTACTCATCGACATGCAAGTCGTGAAACATTACAAAACATGATCATCGCATACATTATACACATCACATCTTGGGCCATACCATATCACAGAAAACACTCCCTGCAAAAACAAGTTAGACGCCTCTACTTTATTGTTGCATGTTTTACGTGGCTTATGGGAGTAGATGCTAAGAACGATTCTTACCTACGGAAAGCCACAACGGTGATATTATGGTTGCCAAACTCCGGTGTTAATCCCATGACAACTATAGTGAGAGAAACTGACATCCACCAGCCGCATGTGTGGAACAAGCCACACGTCAAGTGCGGAGCCGGTCTCGCGAACGACGTCGCGTAAGGTTGGCCTGGACCGCTTCAATCTCACTATCCCGCGTCATAAGAAGAACACAAACAAGAGGCTTGCAACAGAAAACATAAACGCTCACAACAACCATGTTGCGTTCTACTCGTGAAACACATCTACGCATAGATCTAGCTCTGATACCACTGATGGGTTTCGCGGCATAGTAAATCAAAAATTTCTACGGATGCGAACAGAGGGAAAGCCAAGATCTAATCTAGGAGATGCAAACAACGAGAGAGATTGGATTAGATCTTCATACCCTTGAAGATTCGCACAGCGGAACGTTCGTCGGAACGTGGGTGATGTAGTCGTACTCGCTTCTCCTCCTCGCGATCCGATCCGATCTAGCACCACAAGTTGCGGTGCCTCCGTGAGATGCACACGTGCAGCACCTCGACGTCTCCTCCTTCCTCGGTCCAGCAAGTATGGTGGAGAGAGGGATTGGATCTACAACACGACGGCGTGGTGTATATGGTGGAGAATTTCTGCAGTAGGGCTTCGCCTACAAACAGTCGGGAGGGAGAGAGGAAGGGCAGCAGGGCGGCTAGGGTTGGAGGAGAAGGTGTGTGGGGGGGGGGGGGTGGTGCGCCCCCAGCCCTCTTTATATAGAGGGGTGGGGCGGCAACCCTAGCCCCTCCCCCAAGCCAAAACCGGTGGCCAAGGAGGAGGAGTGGGGGGCAAGGAAACCCCCCCTCTAGATGCTCCAATTAGGGTTTTATCCCTTCTTGGCCGGCTGGGCCCTATGGGGCCTTGTGCCCCTGGCCCAATGCGGCCAGGGCACTCCCTCATAGGCCCATGCCCCCTCCCGGAAGGTGGAGCCACGTTGGTCCCCTTCCGGAAGGTTCTAGAAGCTTCCGGTACAATACCGATTAACCCGGAACAATTCCGAACTCCAAAAACTGCAGTGCCTTATATGAATCTTATTCTCCGAACCACTCCGGAACCTCTCGTGATGTCCCGGATCCCATCCAAGACTCCGAACAAAAACTCATAAACCAATTATCCAACCTATCCTAGCGTCGAGACACGTTAAGTGTGTGACCCTTCGGGTTCGAGAATATGCAGACATGATCTTCTATCAATAATCAACAGCGGGGTCTGGAAACCCATATTGACTCCCACACATTCATCGATGATCATATCGGATGAACCACGATGCCAGGATTCAATCAATCCCATATATATATTCCCTTCGTCTCGCGATATTTTACTTGCCCGAGATTTGATCGTCGGTACCGTCATACCTAGTTCAATCTCGTTCACAGCAAGTACTTTACTCGTTCCGTAATCCGATATCACTTTGTGATTAACTCCTTAACCACATGCTTGCAAGCGGTGTTGATATCGATTACCGAGTGGGCCCGAAGTATATCTCTCCGACTTGGGAGGGACAAATCCTATCTCGATACATACAACCCAACAGATACTTTCCGATCACCTGAGAGACACCTTTATGATCACCCTCTCATAGGATGACGTTTGATGACCTCAAAGCTTTCTTCCGATACCAGGGAGTTGTATTATCTCATGGTCTAAGGAATACAATATTTGACATAAGAAAAGCTTCGCAAAGATGAACACTATGACACGATCTAATTGCTTCGCTTAGTTTGGGTCTGTCCATCATATATTCTCCCAATGATATGATGTCATTATTAATCGACAACTCATGTCCATGGTTAGGAAACCTTAACCATCATTAATCAATGAGCTAGTCCATAGAGGCGTACTAGGGACACAGTGTTGTTCACAAACCACACAAGTATTAAAGTTTCCGCTTAATACAATTCTAGCATGGAATATAAACATTATCATGAACAAGAATTATAATAATAACATCTTTATTATTGCCTCTAGGGCATAATTCCAACAGATCTCAGTATAGTCCTCGATCCAGAAGAACAATCCTTGAAAACCCTTGCATTTGGATCTTCACGAAATAGACTAAAGTGTAGATGAAAATTCGGCCAAGATCTCTGTAACATCCCAGCATTAGAGCTTAGAAATAAGATGAACACAGATGTGTGCATTGCATTCATGCATAGAAAATCTGAATAATTTTTGCGCTTTTAAATAAAAACTTGTCAAAGTGATTGAAGCTTCTCTTAACCTGATGGAATTGAAGTAGATCATCAAGTTGACTGCGATAAGTTTCAATAGGACCTTTGCTAAAACCTTATTTTGGGTAAACATGATTTGATCTAAGGGTAGATCAAATGTAATAAAATTCAAACCTAATACATTACTTAACGATTTATATTTGATCCTTAGGTGATCATATCATAGTATTCATTATAATCACTCATGAATACCAAATTATAAATATAACACAAATAATAAGAATGTAACAACTATATCTTAATCTCATCTACTTATACCATGAGTATCATGGAAATACCCAACTTTAACTCTCTAGTGAGATTGAGTAGGAAAGAAACCAAAGTTAAGATCTTTCACCATATATCGTTCTTTCCATATCAATCTTTATCATCTCTATTGAATCCTATCCTTATATTTGTTGTTCATCAATATTGAGAAATCAACTATTGATTCACCAATTCTTAACCTATCAATTCTTGACCTATCAACTCTTGTACTTATTATAGCATTCACTTAGGGCTTATAAAGAAAGAAGTAAGAAGAGGTAAATAGTGATGCTAGTTTAAGATGTCATCTATAGGATGGGAGTGATTGGAGGAAATCAAATCAATATGGTAACAAAGAAGATTACAAGAATGAAGTCTAAAGATAGTTACCAGGAGTAGTCCTAATGGATCAAGTAGGTATAGTCAATGAATTATATCTCTTAATCCAATAGAGGTAAACAAAAGATAATTAGAATACAACTGTAATGTTGTATGGATGGAAGCCTTGTTTAGCCAACTGGAAACCTGAATCATAAAGGATCAAAGGATTATAATGATCATGCCTTATTCACCAATATTGAATGCTTATACCATGTATAAGTGACATTGGTGGAAAAAACATGATTGAAACATAGTATAGATATATTATCCTAGATTAGTCATTACAAGTCACATTAATATAATGTGAGGTTGGAATGTTAGATATTGAAGTCAAGTAGAGACAAGATAGTATTATTAAGATGATGTTAGAGCAACATTGGATTAAAGAAGTAGTATTCTCCTCTTTGGAAATAATAAGCACTTGAGGTGAAGTAGGATTTGAGGTATACATCCATTGGAGTAATATTAGTGATGGTGATAAAGAAAGTATATGAATGGAGTTAGAGGTAACCATTTATTGGATTGGAGGTTATCAACAGCAGAGTAGTTGATATACCCAAGTATAGATATGAAAATATTAGGAAATGCTTTAAAATCAAGCTCATTGGAATTACAAGCGGTGTCAGAAGAATAAAAGGTGGATAAGAATATTCTTGTGAGGTAAAGCTCATCATGTTAACACATGATGATGGATAGGAAGAAGTAGTATATCTAGGAAAGGAATTCCTTAGTTAAAAGTCTAGGATTGTGAATTATGGAATATAGAAATTCTTGGTAAACCCTCAAACCTAATTCTATAGCCAAACCTATTATCCATTTCATCTGATTGATCTATCATCTTATTTACACAAAGCTTCATAAAAATATTTACTATACCAAATCACCTGAGCATATCTTTGTCATTTTCAACCATCATTATCATAGGTGCTTATGGAACTATCATCATCAATTATTTGTCATAAGTTAGCCTAGAAAAACAATCCCACTATTTTACTTTAAAAAGTGATATTATTAAAATCACAAACATAAAGACAACAGGTTTAGCAATTAACCTTTATTCACATCAATAGAATAAATATGATAATATTAAATCTTCTAAAAACTAATGGTAAAGCATTTTCAATTCAAACTTTAACTCTTATGTTAGTCATAATAAAATATATACATATGTACAAGAAAATAAAGAAGTGATAACTTTATATATAAAAGTTCATAAATAGTTCAAAATAGCTTATTATTGATGCTTGTATTCAGCAAAGAACTTTTATAAAGAAAGATTCCTAAAACAAATGTGTAATACACAAATCTGAAAATAAAACAGAAAAGAGAAAAGGAAACGGTAAAGAAAAAACTATAACCAGGCTGAAGCCCATTAAACCTCTTTCTTATCCATCGCCACGAGCAACCACAACCACCCAACTGAAGCCCAGTAGCAGCCCAACAACCAGCCGAATCTATCTTTCTCTCTGGTTGACAAGTAGGACCGAGGAGGTACCGCGGAGCAAATCAAAAGAACTGCTGGGGGGTTTTCCGCGAAAAGTACATCGTCGTCTTCCTCCCCGACGTCACAAGCAGCTGGTTGTCAGCATCGCCGCTGTCCGCCGCCGCGCCATGACGTCCGGCCGCGCCAAGATCCACGCCACCGCTTCTGGTCGCTACAAGATCCCCTCCTGCGCAGAAACGAACCCTATCTTCTTCTCTTTCCCCAATTCCCCTCTGAGCCGGAACCCTAGCTCGCCGGACCTCTCTGTTCCCATCATCTCCGGCTGTCCCAGGCCAAGCCAAGACCACCGTTCGACTCCCCTCGCTCGACTTGTTCATCCTCCCAGAGGAATCGACGTCGTTCGAACTAAATCAAGCTCGCCATCACCAATGTTCCGCCGCCAGTCGACGCCGTTCCCAGCGATTCCGGTCGAGCCTTGACTCACCAACACCTCTAATATCTTCCTGGTAAGGTTCTGCTCCCGATGATCCTCTCCGATTCGTTGCCCGCTCGTTGTAGCCTCCTGTCCGCGTTAACAACGACCGCACCACCACTGATCTCGCCGCCGACGAGGCTCCGACGACCATTTCTTGACAGCGCCACCACACTAAGGTTCAGCCCATCGTTCTTAGACGATCTAGGTTAGTCACGTTAGCTGGGGCGCCGTCGATCGCCGCCGGCGACCTCATTCTGGTGGTGGAGACCAGGCTGGCGTCATGCTGACATCATGCCTGTATCTGTTGACCCGTCCTTGCCCATGTGGCAGGTGACGTGGTGCAGGGCCCGCTTTTCATTGGCTAGGAGTAGGAATACTTTCGGTAACAAAAACATTAATCAAGCCGAGCATGCCATGTGGCATGTGACCCACCAGTTAGTGACCTAGTTTAGGTTAGCTTCGGCATAAACAGTATTTATGTGTATGAAATAGATAAAACAATGTTAATTCAAATATAAGTATTTCCTGAAATGAAATAAAGGAATTAAAACTTGTTCAATTAATATCTTTTATTTTATAATTCAGAAACATATGTTTAATATGTGAAAAATTTCAGAAAAATAAAATCTACAACTTAAAACTATTATCAAATATTATTATGATGATTATTTAAATACATATTATTTAATAAAAAGTTTTATAAGTAATAAAACTTTGATAATTAATATTTTAATATTAGTAAATATTAAAAATATAAATTAAATACCAAAAATCTTAGAAAAATAAGAATTATAATTTAAAACTATAATCATGCATTATTATTCCACTCAATTAAATATGTATTATTTATTAAGTATTTATAAAGTAATAAGTATTATTTATAAATCACAAAAATAAATGTAATATACCAAAATGATCACAAAAATAATACCTATATGTTAAAAATATAATATTCCACTTTTGAGTTAAATAAGAAGTTAAACACTTTAATAACTTGAATTTAAACCTATTTCCTTAATTGATAATTCATATAAGAGTAAATAAAAATTTCTAATATTCTAAAATTAGCCAATTGAGTCTAATAAATAGTATTAGTCTTCAATATTGATAATATGAAGTCAAAATGGTTCAACACAATTTAAATACAATTTTATTGAATTATCCTTCAACCATAAGTGCAGATTATTTTATAAAAGAATCCTTATCCAATCTAAAATCTCCAAGATTAATTATAATGAAATAAAACCCATTCCTTTATTTTAATCACAAGTTTATAAACAAATCAAAACACTATAGTGACTTCATAAGTAGTGAATAATATTGTTTACTTATTCATAAACCTTAACCAGACCCTTATAAGGAGGTAAATCCCTTTATACAATTATAATGTTAAGAAACCATTACCAACTAAAAATAATGCCATTCTTAAGTAACTTTAAAGAAATATTATAAGGTGAACAAGACATAAGTATAACAAGCATTACATCTAAATTCCATCTATGTTTTAAAGTTAACTTTAGTCTACCAAATTTTAAATATAATACTAAAGACTTTATTATATGTTTTATAGTTAACTTTGGTCTGTTATAATTAAGTTATAAAGTATCTTAATACCAAACCAACCAAGTTAAAAACCAAGATAGATAAGTCTCAAATACTAATGCTGTCATTATTCAAATAGAGTAATTCTTTCTTACTTACAGACTAACTAGAAAGAACACCTCATAATATTAACTTAAAAGCTTAAATGCTTCTGCTTAGTTGAGTAAGATTTTTTTCAAATGTTATTCTTTTTGCCACTTCAAACATCAAATGACAATTAATAATAATCACATTACATTAATCTTTACTTATATACCTAGGATTCTTAACACTTCAGTTCCTTATAAATGTCATCACTTGCAAGGTAAAACTTGAAGATAAGATAATTCACATACAAGCAGTCCTTAAGTAGCACATATCATTAGTATATCTTATTGTTGTGTGCCATTATGTTTACATGTTGTTTCACACACATTCACAAGCCTTAATAAGAAGCACATGTGTGAAACTTAATCTAAAAGGGCAACACATTCCAAGGAAAACCTTTCCAGTATCCAAACCCTAGAAGAACGTTACCTCGGAATTCGAGTTTATGAAATTGCATTACATTACTTATGCATAATAGCATCTTGCTTCTTTAAACATTAGTCCTTACCGGACCAATGATGTTGATTTCAGATATAGGATCTTTTATATTGTCTAGAAGACCGTGAGTGCATAATCTTGCAATCACAAAAGGCAAGTTCACACTTGCTCATGTCCTTTGATTATTTTCTGTAAAGTATTTTACAAATCCAGTATTGTCATCACCTGCATTTGAAAAAGGTCAGAAAACACTATTTTCATAATAATGTGATTATAGGTTATTTACCATGAGTTAATAACCTACTATAAGAGTTCTAGTGGTAAAGGAACATATTATCTAGGACTTAACAACCAATGTCGCCAGTGATTCTTGCGCCGTATATTACGCGTTGACCATGAGATTTGGAATGGGACGAAGAAGTCAGCTGTATCTTTTCCCTCTCGCATGGAGCTGGATGTGCGGGTCGTGGCTGTTATCACTCGCAGCGTGCATATTATATGGTAATTCGTACAGGATATGCAGCACATGGGTGGGAGCCCTCAACGTCCCATGATAGTTCCGGCATCTGAATGGTCTGTACAAACCATTGCCATAATTCAAAAGGTGGGCATGGTGTACACCAAGGAGACATGCGGAGTCACGGAGAAGGAAGTGATTGGCTTGGATCTTAGGTTGGGCCTCAAACCAAGGAAGTTTCAACGGGGACATACTCCCGGCCGTGCAACAAAACCTAAGTTTCTCATGGGTAAAGTGACGCACCTCTGCAGAGTGTAAGAACTGTAACTTGTTACTCCCTGTTCCGGGAAGGAGCTGCGAACGCGGCGGGAAAGGAACTCCATGAAAGTTCTGGTAAACCCGTGAAGGCTGACAGACATAGCTTTTCAGAATAAAAGCAACCTTTGAAGAAATGTTTACGAAAAGTTGCATTGCCTATGACCTATGGTCTGTGGCTGTAGATATAGTGCATCAAACACTCCTTTTCTAGTGAACTTGCTAAGTACGCTCGTAGTCAAAGTATCTCCTTAACCCTTGCTAGGTTCTAAAGCCAGTACAGACAACGTCTACATCAAGTTATGCTCCAGGAATCATCACCAGAAGTGAAAGCTCTTCCATGAAGTCAAGAAAGTGAACATATACATCAACTCGAGTGAAGACAAAGTTACTAATTAGATAGGAATATAATCTCTAGCCATAGAACCTATTTCTGTAGCATATTGCAATAGCAGCAATGCCAGACCATTAATTAATATACTAGTTATAATAGTATGATAGTCTTGAGTTTTTTTATTTCTGATTCTTCTTTGTAAGAAGTTTCTTTCTCTCTCTTTAACCTAGAGTGTTCTCTGGATATTGTGTAAAGAGTTGAGTTGTAACCTATAGTCATGTCTTGGACCTGCTGTGTTTCTGTTGTACCACTCTGAGGGATGTAATACTAGTGAATGGTGTTTCATTGGTGTTATGTCTACGACTATAGTGTACTACATCATGCAGTGGTATGCTGGGTCACCGCAGTTGGTATCAGAGCATATGCTTTGACCTTAGGATAAAAACCCTTTTAGGAAGATCTGTAGGTTGGATAGTGACTATAGGAGCCATCTTATCTAAACCAAATATTCTATGATCTGTGATGAGTATCCACTTGAGGATAACCTTGTCACGAGGTGTATAATCATATTTCTTAGAAATAGTTGTACACCTTCTCTTAGGAAAGTGTTATTTAGTGTCTTCCGAGGGAGACATAAACTCACCAAGATGCTTTAGGAAAGCTAATTGGTCACAGTATATTAGGATCAAGTTTAAGACATCAATTGAAACAGTTCTAATAGTATAGCTTAACCCTAGAATTTAAGTAAGAACAATAAAATCTTAGTATCAGTTGATAACCGAAGGCAACATGATGAATATCATTAGGATCAATGTTGATGTAATGAGTAGTAATCATGTGGGATTCACTTGAGAATTTCACGTGATGAAGTGAAATTATGATAGGACTGAATGATAAAGTCATGAGAAATAAAGTCATCATGGCTAGATTAACTCTTAAATCATAATGTACAGGTAAAACATAATAAGATCATGGTGATATTAGCTCCAAAACCATGATGAGAGTATAAATATGATGAGTAATTAGTAAATTATCTTTAGATAGAGTAATAAGATAACTTGGTAGAATCATGATTGAAGTCATAGGTGCTAGAAAATTCCAAGAATCTTGGGTTCAAGAAACTTATTAGTCTTTTTGAGAGATCACGTGAGGCTAGTTTACTAATAAAAAATGTTGGTTATAATTAATCCTTCTAAAAGTGAGACCAAAGGTTAGGCAAAACCAAATTGAGACCACTTTGCTTAAGATTATCCTGTTGCACTTGAGCAATTTGGGTGAATATTGAGATAAAGAATAGTTTGACCTTATGTGCTAAGTATCACGATACAAACCTATATGAGGAGGTGTCATATACTACACAACTAAGCCTGAATTCTAGAGATATTATACTCAACTATTATATTCCGGGCTTAGAATATTGTATGTTATATGAACCACATTTGGATTTCTTTGTTTTTCTTGGATCATCTTAATTGACTAGATCTGTACATGAAGTTTGGCCTGGTGTGCAAATGCATGTTGCAACATCCAGTTATTACTTAATGTTATAGACCTAGATAGGAATGTGAATTCGTGTAAGGGAGTGACGAGTTCCAAAGATCAAGATAAAGACCTACATGAAGAATGAAGCCAAGTGTAAGGAGTATCAACTCAAGTTGGAGGATGGATCAAGCTCAGGTTATTCTTAGCCAGTAATAAGAAGAAAGTCTAGTGTAGAAAATACATGGAGCAACAAGAAGTGATGAACTTAAGGTTCAATCAAAATAGGTAATTTTGCTAAGAAGTAAATGGAATAATTATACAAGTTCGTGGAAGTATCATGAATAAATACAAAGAAGTAGCTTTGGAACCAAAATGGTATTCAAGCTCTGACAATTCAGAGAGAATGCCATAAGGATGTTGGGAACCGTAGGGTAATACATACACCCTAGGATAGTTCGCAGCTGGTAATTATCCGCAGCTGGTATTTGATCCATAGCTAGTATTTGATCCATAGTTGGTATCTTGTCCACAGTCGGTGTTGGTTGACATAGTTACCTAGATCATCTTAAAAGTTGCATAAAGAGCATAAAACTTGGCTTAAGCTAAGTAAGACCTAAAGGAGTATAAAATGTTATGCGATCGTCTTTCGTGACTCCTCGCGAAAATTGACCTATCAAAGTAAAAAATGTCCCAATAGTAGGTAAGGCAAATAATGCTGAAAGATTCACTTCGGAGATCCACAATAGTGTGGATACACCGTACAATCTTTCATAAGACCCTAACTTGGTAGAGTATAACATGGATAGAGACCAATATTCTAATTATAAAGCCAATAAATACTAAATAGATAGTTTGAAGACTATTAGTAAACCCTAAGGGGGAGAGTAAACATTAAATGAAATTAAAGAAATACTTAAGGAATAACAAATGATTATCTAAAGCTTAATAAGGTAAAGCTTGAAGGTGATAAAAGATTAATCCTAACGGACTAATTCTAGAAGAAACAACTCTTAAGTGATCCTTAAGAGGAAATTAAACGCATCCAATTGGGTATGTGTAGTGAACAAGAAATTACGATGGGTTTCGACTAAATGTGTTCAAAACCAATCTTCGGAAGGATTATTGGTATAACCATTCAAACACAAGTCAAATATAATCTTTTGACCACAAATATTAGATAATGGAAGTTGAAAAACCTTGTTTTAGTAAGACTTCCCAGACCTTATATAGTATGGTAAGGAAGTTCAATGATCAAGTAAGGGAATTAGATTAGGATACCTAATTAGGGAAATGAACTAGATAATAGACATCAATTAAAGAAGTTCATAATAAGGATATATTCCTAAGGGACTTAAGTAAAAAGAAATTTGGAGTATTGGAGACACCAAGTTAAAGATTGTTGAGTATGATGAGGATTAAAGGAAAATATTTGGATATGGGATATTACAATTATTCCCATTGAGGTTACCATGGAGTTGAGACATATCGTAATCATTGCAAGACAATTCCTTACTCCGAAACGTGAGAGTATACGAACTTCGAGGGCAAAGTTTATTTTAAGGGGGAGAGTCTGTAACATCCCAGCATTAGAGCTTAGAAATAAGCTGAACATAGATGTGTGCATTGCACTCATGCATAGAAAATCTGAATAATTTTCGCGCTTTTAAATAAAAAATTGTCAAAGTGATTGAAGCTTCTCTTAACCTGATGGAATTGAAGTAGATCATCAAGTTGACTGCGGTAAGTTTCAATAGGACCTTTGCTAAAACCTTATTTTGGGTAAACATGATTTGATCTAAGGGTAGATCAAATGTAATAAAATTCAAACCTAATACATTACTTAATGATTTATATTTGATCCTTAGGTGATCATATCATAGTATTCATTATAATCACTCATGAATACCAAATTATAAATATAACACAAATAATAAGAATGTAACAACTATATCTTAATCTCATATACTTATACCATGAGTATCATGGAAATACCTAACTTTAACTCTCTAGTGAGATTGAGTAGGAAAGAAACCAAAGTTAAGATCTTTCACCATATATCTTTCTTTCCATATCAATCTTTATCATCTCTATTGAATCCTATCCTTATATTTGTTGTTCATCAATATTGAGAAATCAACTATTGTACTTATTATAGCATTCACTTAGGGCTTATAAAGAAAGAAGTAAGAAGAGGTAAATAGTGATGCTAGTTTAAGATGTCATCTATAGGATGGGAGTGATTGGAGGAAATCAAATCAATATGGTAACAAAGAAGATTACAAGAATGAAGTCTAAAGATAGTTACCAGGAGTAGTCCTAATGGATCAAGTAGGTATAGTCAATGAATTATATCTCTTAATCCAATAGAGGTAAACAAAATATAATTAGAATACAACTGTAATGTTGTATGGATGGAAGCCTTGTTTAGCCAACTGGAAACCTGAATCATCAAGGATCAAAGGATTATAATGATCATGCCTTATTCACCAATATTGAATGCTTATACCATGTATAAGTGACATTGGTGGATAAAACATGATTGAACCATAGTATAGATATATTATCCTAGATTAGTCATTACAAGTCACATTAATATAATGTGAGGTTGGAATGTTAGATATTGGAGTCAAGTAGAGACAAGATAGTATGATTAAGATGATGTTAGAGCAACATTGGATTAAAGAAGTAGTATTCTCCTCTTTGGAAATAATAAGCACTTGAGGTGAAGTAGGATTTGAGGTATACATCCATTGGAGTAATATTAGTGACGGTGATAAAGAAAGTATATGAATGGAGTTAGAGGTAACCATTTATTGGATTGGAGGTTATTAATAGCAGAGTAGTTGATATACCCAAGTATTGTTGGAGATATGCCCAAGAGGCAAATAATAAAGTGGTTATTATCATATCTTCATACTTATGATAAATGTTTACATACCATGCTATAATTGTATTAACCGGAAACACTAATACTTGTGTGATTTGTAAACATAAAAGAGTCCCTAGTAAAGCCTCTTGTTAAACTAGCTTGTTGGTTAATATATGATCATGGTTTCCTGATCATGAACATAGAGATGTTATTAACAACAGGGTCATATCATTAGGAGAATGATGTGATGGACATACTCCTATAGTTAAGCGTAGCATAAAGATCAAGTCATTTAATATAGTTCATTTGCTATAAGCTTTCTGATACATAGTAACCTAATTCCTTCGACCATGAGATCATGCTTATCACCATCACCGGAAGGATGCTTTGATGACATCAAACACCACACCGTAACTGGGTGGCTATAAAGGTGGCATTGAGTGTTCGGAAAGTATGGGTTGAAACACATGGATCAAGAGTGGGATTTGTCCATTCTTATGACGGATAGATATACTCTGGGCCCTCTCGGTGGAATGTCATCCAATTAGCTTGCAAGCATGTGACTGGCTCACAAGGGATCACATACCACGTGAACGATAAAAGAGTACTTATCGGTAACGAGGTTGAACTAGGTATGCAGAGATACCGACGATCATAACCTCGGATAAGTAAACTATCGTGAGACAAAGGGAAATTGGTATCGTATGTAAGTGGTTCATTCGATCGCAAAGTAATTTTAGAAATATGTGGGAGCCATATGAATTTCCAGATTCCTCTATTGGTTATTGATCGGAGAAGTGTCTCGATCATGTCCGCATAATTCACGAACCGTAGGGAGACACACTTAAGGATTCGACGTTGTTTGAGTAGTTATGGAATGATGAGAAAGAGACCGAATGTTGTTCGGAGTCTCGGATGAGATCCGGATATCACGAGAAGATCCGGAATGGTACGGAGAATAAGATTCATATAAGGAAAGTCCTGTTTCGGAGTTGGGGAATGGTTCCGGTGTTTTCATCGGGAATGTTCTAGAAAGTTCCGGAATGTCCGGCACTCCAAAGGGGAAGGGTACATGAATGTGTTATATCAAGTTGGTATGATTGCATCATGTACTAAGTGTCATCGCTGAACAAAATAGAGGGTTTAATCAAATCCTTGTTTGAAAAGTCAAACGCCAATTTGAAAGTCAAACGACTATTTTTGGGAAGTGGAGAGGGAGGTGGAAACCGAGTTGGGGAGGAGTCCCTCCTCCACCATCGGCCCACTTGGGATCCGAGTTGGGGAGGGATTCCCCTCCCCTTGGCCGGCGCCTCCCTCCTATAAGAGGAGGGGCAGGGCTCCCCTCCTAGCACACAAGATTGCCCCCTCTAAACCTAACCCTAGCCGCCGCCCACCATAGCCGCTGCCGCCTAGGGTTTCTCCCCTAGCCGCCGACTTGGGCACCTCCAAGCCCTAGCCGCCGGCCCTAGCAACCCCTCCTTGGTGTGTCTAAACCCTAGAACACCAAAGGCTCTCTCATAGTCCACCATACTCGCTCCGGCTTAAGGCGAAGCCCTGCGAGATCTCCCCTCTACTTCCGGTACCACGCCGTTGTGCTGCCGGAATCGCGAGGAGAGTGCTACAACCTCCGCTGCCTGCTAGAACAAGGGAGAGGAAGGTCTTCGTCGAGTACCGAATGTGTGACCGACTGCGGGAGCGCTGCCGGAACGCAGCGCCGGAAGGATCGTCTACGCGATCTTGAGATCATAAGTGTACGACTACATCACCCACGAGAATCTTCTCTCGTTAACCGATTTGGAATCTTCGAGGGTGAGTTCCTCTATCGACTCGTTGCTACAATCTAGTAGATAGATCTTGGCTTGTTTGTTTGTATGCGGTAGAATTTTTTTGTTTTCGATGCTACGAAACCCTATAGTGGTATCAGAGCCGTGTCTATATGTAGATCTGTTGCACGAGTAGAACACAATGGTCATTGTGGGCGTTGATGCTTTTGTTGTCGATTGCTTCTTGTGTACTTTGCATCTTGCGGGATGGTGGGATGAAGTGGCCCAGGCTAACCTTACATGACATCGTTCATGAGACTTGCTCCACGCTTGACATGCAACTTGTATTGCATAAGTGGCTTTGCGGGTGCCTGTTTCTCCCAACATAGTTAAAATTCAATTTACAACGGGTGATTGACAATACTAGTATCAATGTTGTGGTTCTTGTTTGTATGTTAGAGCGACACTTATCGAAAGCCCCAAACCACGTAAAATATGCAAAGAAAATTAGAGGCGTCTAAGTTTATTTTGCAGGGGTGTGCTGTGATGTGATATGGCCATGATTGTGATTATATTTGATGTATGCAATGTTCCTTATTGTAAGTTGGCAACCGGCAGGAGCCATATGGTTGGCTTTAAATTCTGTTAAGACCCGCGTGTCTATTCAAAGTAGTTGTAATAGTTGAAGCTGGTGGACGACAACCATGGAGCGGCGTCATTGACCTTGATGCAATGCCGGTAATGATGGAGATCATGTTCGTGCTTGAAGATGGAGATCAGAAGCACAAGTTGAAAGGCCATATCATATCACATATTATGAATTGCATGTGATGTTAATCCTTTTATGCATCTTGTATTGCTTAGTTCACGACGGTAGCATTATAAGATGATCCCTCAAGCACACAATTTCAAGTTTTAAAGTGTTCATCCTTAGTAAGTGTAACTACCTCGGTGAATTACGCTCCTAGTTACAAGCCTGGATGAGAGGAAATGGTTGAAATAGTACGGTGGGGCCCAAATGCCACTCACAGGTAGACCTTTCGGCCATCCCAACCATTTCCAATTCATCGGGACAAGAACGGGCGGCGTAATCGGCAGGCGAAGGGATCAACTACATACACAAATGAGTATGTATGCAAGCCACCATACAACAGTACATCAGAGCCATTCCATCTAAAAAGAAAGGAAATATAGCAAGCAAGATTCAAATGTCCTAGATAGATATAATAGTTTAGGATATCTCCTCATACATCACACATCAGAGTATCAGGCGGAAGCGGCAAACAAGGTCCGAGTACGGATAAGAAGCAAATCGGCATAAGATGCCCCATAAATAAGCACATCCCGCCCACAGATCTCACGGATCCCCGTTACCGGAATCTCTACACCGAATGATCGTTGCCCACATCGTCCGTCTCCTCCACCCAGTATCCATCTCGTGAGTGTACCTGTTCATCTGGATCAAACAATTTATCGTGTGAGACCCTAGGGGTACTCAGCAAGTCTTTATGCCTCTAAAGGGGACACAACCTGGGGTGACGCAATTGCAACAAAAGATAAACCCTAACAATTCTATAGATACTCGCTAACCATCCGCCTAACCAAAGATAGACGGATGTCCGTGAATTAATGACAACAGTTATAACAGTAATATCATCAGATCCATCCTCCTCCTCGCTTACCAACGAGGAAGCGGACGAACAACCCCCCCATCCGTTGGCAATTTTATTAACCATTCCATGAGTGTTGCACTATTTACTAGTCAGTTACTTAGTCAAATTAAAGCGGTACTTTAGTTATGCTTGTCTATGATCGAGAAACGGTGATCCAAGTCGTCCATAACCGCGGTCACGGCTTTCAGAAAGTTTTACCCTGCAGGGGTGCACAAATAGCAACACACACTCGATCAACCTCGGAAAAACCAAATCAAAACCCAATGAGGCCTTCACGACAAAGCAATCACATGATTCAGAAATATTTCAGGGGGCCACCCCATTGAGTACACCCGCAACGAAGTTAGCTGACTCCGAGACGGACCCAAGGTTTGGGTGGACGGCTGTAAACGACTGGGAACCCAAAACTGGGCTTGTCGATACCGCGAAATCGTGTCCCGATCCTAAACAGTACAGGTGCTCCTCGCACAATCGTAAATAAAGCAGTAAAGCATGGCATAAGTACAGGATAGTAAATAAAACCTCAAACTAGTTTGTGGCCCCAAGAAATAAGAATGAATCAAGCTCTGGCTCAGGGGGGTCCCATAAGCCTCCCGGATGTGGATAGCGCGAATAATCAAGGAACAGGAATCAAGTACTCGGGGTCCTACAGGACACAAGTGAGCAGGAAAAACCAAATAGCAGATATTGCTCACCGGTGCCACTTTCATTAGTTATCCCATTACTACTCAGGTTAAGTTGTTTAGGTACCTCGTTATCCATCAGACTCTCACATACCCTACACATGCTGTTCTACGACTCGCATGGCTCAAACAACTCCTGTAGTAATGGCTCATGGGATGGAGGAACAAGCTTGGTGGGATTTAAAAGTAAAGGCTATGCAATACTTGGGATTCAGTTTAATGCAATCGCGACTCCATGATGCAAGAATAAGATAGAGGCAATAGGTATTGTATGTATGCAAACATGTGGTAGTGCTTGCCTGGAAACTCAGTTGAAGCGAGAGAAGGATCTGGGTAGTGCTCCTGGTTCTCTTGATATATCCCCTGCTCAGCGTCTATTCGAAGAAGAACCAAACAAACAAGGGCCAATATAAATAAAGTGCACAAGCATATGAATAAAATGCGACAAGCAAACAATCATGCCATGATGAATGATATACAAGTTGCATGGCAATAATGTAGCATGGCATGGGTGAGGTGTAGAATACAAGAAATAAACATTTTATTGAGTTTTGGCCACATTTTATCCTCATATTAGTTGTTGTATACATTATATTTGTATGATGCATGCTGCAAAACAGAACATGGAATGCATAAACAGAAAGGTCTCGTCGAGCTGATCATTTTATAAATATCATTTGTTAAATTTGGAGTTATAAATCAAAAGTTATTAATTAATTAAGAAAAGGGCATTTTCTTGTAATTTTAGTCAACTTGAAAATTTAAGTGTTCAAAATATATTTTGGATGGCATATTTGAAATCCTCACATTTTTCTGATTCAAAAACATATATTATTTGTATTATTTGGAATTATGAATTTAAATTTATTTAAAAGTCAAAATTATTAAATAGGGTCAAAGTCAAAGGTTGACTATTTAAATTAATTCTGAAAATATTTGATTAAAGATTTGAATTCACATTCAAAAACAAAACATTTTTCATATTAAGTTTGAATTCAAATTCCAACCCATTTGAAAGTTATGAATTCATTTAGGTTTAAATAGATTTGAAATTTGAATTGAATTGAATTAATTTGAAAAGATTTGAATTCAAAACAGATATAGAAAAAAATACTTTTTTCACTCGGCAATCCTAGCCCTAGTCTCTGACAAGCGGGCCACATGCTGACTGGGCAAGAACTGGTGGGGTTGAGGACCGCGGGTTTGTTTCCAGAAAAGCGAGGTGCCTTTTTATAAAAATGCCGGCTGGGAGGGCTGCGGGTTGAGCTGCCAAAAAGCAGAGGGCCTAAGCGCAAAACTGCCAGGTGTGCTCCGATTAAGACTCTGACGAACTGAACGAGTGTTCGAAACAAAATGGCTAGCTGGTTCCAATTTCGGGCGACGATGGCGATAGATCTAGGCAGTATTTAGGGATGGTGTAAAAACGAAAAGTGTAGATCACACTTAGGCCTATAACTCTTGTATTCAAGGTTTCTCCAGAGGAGGGCTATAGCGGTCGGTAAACAGCGATGAACAGAGGGGAAACGGCTGACACAGAAAACTGCCAGGACGGGTTTTGGTTCTATCTTCGAACGAGGATGACGACGAGTATGCTCCGAATTCGATGATGCCGCAAAAACAGAAAAGGTAGAGTCCATCTAGTGCTACAACTATGGTTCAGGATGAAACGTCGTAGGATGCCTAGGATCACCGCGGTTCGCCGTTGAACAGAAAGGGGAGCTGGGGGTTTGGACTGAAGAAAAAGGTTAGACAGGCGCGACCTGGTTTGACATACGACGTCACGGCTTACTGAACCTGACGACAGAGCTTGCTCTCTGAAACAGAGCACGGGGCGAGGCTGGCCGCGGGCCTGGGAAGGGAGCTCACCGAGGTATGCGAGGGGGAAGATGAGGCGGAGTTAGCGGGGACCTTCAGGAACCAATTCCCGGCGACGCGGGGTCGCGAGGTCGCCGGAAGAACGCCGGGGAGGGGTCGCCTACGTCAGAACCCTGCAGGCAACGACGGTCACCGTCGATTCTAGAGGCAGGGAGAGAAAGAATAGGGCCAAAATACATACGGGGAGGGTCGCTCGGTACCTGGAGTACGGGAGCGAGGACGAAAGCCGCGCGCAACACGTTTCAAGCGGGCGTCGGAGCTGCCGTTGGTTCAGACATGTCGGCGGAGGGGTGTGAGGAAAAAGGGAAGAAAAGGTAGGGTTTCTAGGGAGGAGCTCTGGGCAGGGATAAGAAGGGAGCAGGGTTCACGCGCTGCGCGTGCTGCTGACGCGGACGACGGAGCGGGACGGCCACCTGCCACCCCATTTGCTTGATACAGAGAGGAGGAGGCCGACGGAAGGAGAGGAACAGGAGACGGCGTCGGGATGAAGGGGTACCAGGCCGTGGAGGAAGGTGGGCCGGAGGAGATTGACGCGCTGGTGGGCTGCTGCTCTCTCTTGGGCTGCTGCAGCTGGGCCCAAGGTGGGCTGCTGCTACTCCTCTCTCACTATTTTCTTCTCCTATTTATTTATGGGTTTTGTTTGTTTCAAAATCAAGCAAGCAATTTATTTCAAATCCTTTTGAACCTTGCAGATAGTTTTGAACAGAGAATTTTGGGAATGCCAAAGATAGAAAGGAGGGAAAAATAGAAGTGGAGATGAGTGATGCCCACATACATAATGTGTATGTGCCATATTGGCATTTTACAAGATTAGTGGCTTGAGGGTTTTAGAAAAGAATAAAATCACTTGTTAACTATGGAACCCTAGCAATGAATTCCCACATTGTAGGAAACAAAATATAGATAGGTAAAAGAGGTGGATATAATTGTGATAGCAACTACACAACCAAGACAAAACAAATGCAAGCTAGATATGATGCTCAAATGCAAGGTGGCATGATGACATGAGCATGATATAATTATGAATGCAACAATTATATAATTGAAGTAGCCATTATATTAGTAGACCAAGTAGCATTACAAATGTTAGACAATTGGGATGCTACAACTCTCCCCCACTAAACAGGAATCTCGCCCCGAGATTCTAGGAAGAAGAAGAAGACTCAAAGAGGGTAGGATAGTTGGCACGGAGCTCATCTTCACGCTCCCAAGTGGCTTCATCAACTGAATGGTGCGACCACTGCACCTTGCAGAACTTGATGGACTTGTTGCGAGTCCTTCTTTCTGCGGTCTCAAGGATTTTTGTGGGGTGTTCTTGATAAGACAGATCTTCTTGGAGATTGATTAGCTCATGATCCACGGTCCTGCCGGGATCTTTGAAGCACTTCTTGAGTTGAGAGATGTGGAAAACATCATGGACTTTGAGTTTTTCCGGGAGCTCAAGAGCATAAGCAACTTCTCCTCTTCTTCCACGAATTTTGAATGGACCGATGTATCTAGGAGCCAGCTTTCCTTTGATACCAAAGCGGCGCGTGCTTTTCATGGGAGTGACACGAAGGTAAACGAGATCACCAGGGACATACACCATGTCCGTGTGCTTCCTGTCATAATTGCTCTTCTGGCGACTTTGAGCAATCTTCAGATTTTCAAGAATGATATGCACCTTCTCCTCCGCTTGAGTTACAATGTCAGGGCCAAACCAAATTCTTTCTCCTGCACCTGACCAACCAATCGGAGTTCTGCATTTGCGGCCATAGAGAGCCTCGAATGGTGCCATCTTCAGACTTTTCTGGAAGCTGTTGTTGTAAGAGAATTCCGCATAAGGAAGACATTCTTCCCACTTCATGCCAAAAGATATGACGCAAGCACGAAGCATATCCTCCAGAATCTGATTGATCCTTTCAACTTGTCCTTGCGACTGAGGGTGGTAAGCTGTACTGAAGTTCAATTTTGTTCCTCAAAGCATTTTGGAAACTTTCCCAGAACTTGGAAGTGAAGATGCTCCCACAGTCTGAACTGATCTCAAGCGGAACCCCATACAGAGAGACAATTCTGTTGATATAGAGCTCAGCCAACTGAATTCCAGAAATTGTTTCCTTGACGGGGAAGAAGTGAGCCACTTTAGAAATCCTGTCGATGACAACAAAGATTGCATTGTTGCCCTTCTGCGACCTTGGAAAACCAGTGATGAAGTCCATCTCTACTTTCTCCCATTTCCATTCCGGGGGTTTCAATGGCTGTAGAAGACCGAAAGGATTCTGATGGACAACTTTCACTCTGCGGCAGACATCACACTCCGAGACATACTTGGCACAACATCGTTTCAAACCCGGCCACCAATATTGTGTTTTCAAGTCCATGTACATCTTTGTGCTGCCAGGGTGGATAGAAAGAACAGAATCATGCGCCTCCTTGAGAACTTTCTCTCTCAAACCCGGGTAGTTCGGAACAAACATCCGGTGTTCAAAGAAAAGCGTGCCTTGATCATCGACGTGGAAGGACTCATACTTCGGAAGCTGAAGTTTGGAGATGATCTTTTTGGTGTGCGGATCACCAAGCTGACGAGAGCGAACCTTTTCTTCCAAGAGAGGGGTTGCTAGAAGGTTCAGGAGATGCCCTTGTTCCACAATTTCAAGGTTGAGCTGACGGAATTCCTCGCACAAGAGAGGTTGTTGTTCTTCCATCATGAGGTTATTGACATAAGCTTTGCAGCTGAGAGCATCGGCCATGACATTAGCTTTGCCCGGAGTGTAGTTGATGGTCAAATCAAAATCATTGATTGCTTCAATCCATCTCCTCTACCGAAGGTTGAGATCAGGCTAAGTGAAGATATACTTCAAACTCTTGTGGTCAGAAAAGATCTCACAACGGTTGCCAAGCAAGTAGTGCCTCCATAGCTTCAAAGCAAAGACAACTGCTGCGAGCTCGAGGTCATGTGTAGGATAGTTGATCTCATGCGTCTTCAACTGTCGAGAGGCATAAGCAACAACTTGTTTTTCTTGCATAAGGACCGCACCCAATCCTTGCAAAGAGGCGTCACAGAATATCTGGAAAGGCTTAGATGTATCCGGAGGAACCAAGACTGGTGTGGAAGTGGGCTTCTCTTTGAGTGTCTCAAAGCTTGCTTGACATGCAGGAGTCCAAAGGTATTTCTTGCCTTTCTTGAGGAGATCGGTAAGAGGCTTCACTATCTTCGAAAAGTTCTGAACGAAGCGACGGCAATAACTAGCCAAACCAAGGAAGCTCCGCACTTCTTTGACATTAACCGGAGGAAGCCATTCAACAATTGTCTTCACGGTTTCCGGGTTGACTACAATGCCCTTGGCAGAGATGACATGACCAAGATAGGTTACTTGAGGCAGCCAAAACTCACACTTTGAGAACTTTGCATACAAGCGGTTCTCACGAAGATTGTTTAGGACACACCGAAGGTGTTCTTCATGCTCTTCCTTTGACTTTGAATAGACTAAGATGTCATCCAGATAGACCACAACGAACTTATCAAGATACTCCATGAAAACCGAGTTCATAAGCCTCGAGAAGGTAGCAGGTGCGTTGGTGAGACCGAAAGACATGACCGTGTACTCATACAGGCCATAGCGGGTGGTGAAAGCTGTTTTAGGAACATCTTCCTTGCGAATCTTGATTTGGTGATAACCACTTCTCAAGTCCAGCTTAGAGAACACCACAGCTCCAGCTAGCTGATCGAAGAGATCATTAATCCGCGGAAGGGGATATTTGTTCTTGATGGTTTTAGCATTGAGAGCCCGGTAGTCAACACAAAGTCTATCAGTCCTGTCTCGCTTCTTCACAAAGATTGTTGGGCTACCCCAAGAAGAAGTACTGTGTTGAATGAAACCCAACTTCTCTTGTTCATCAAGCTGACGTTTGAGTTCAGCCAACTCAGCAGGACCCATTTTATAAGGCCGCTTGGAGATAGGAGCCGTTCCAGGTTCAAGCTCAATTACAAACTCAACCTCACGATCCGGAGGCATACCCGGCAACTCTTCAGGAAAGACATCTGGGAACTCACAGACCACCGGAACACTCTGAATAGCTTCCATAGCATCATCATTCAGAGCCGCCAAAGAGAAAAGCTGGATAGCAGGAGTCAGACTTGGAGAAAAGACTATATGGCCTTCAGGAATCTTCAGAGAAATCGAGCGTTCAACACAATCAATCACAGCTGCATTTGCTGTCAACCAATCCATGCCCAAGATGACATCAATGTCAGAATTGCCCAGAACAATTAAGGATGCCGAGAACGAAGAGCCACCAATCTCAATTTGATTGCCATGGCTGATATGAACAGCCCTCATGTTTGCTCCAGGAGAAAGGACCATTAACCGCTTGAGGAGAGGAACCATAGCTAACTCATTTTCATTTGCAAACTTGTGAGAAACAAATGAATGCGATGCACCAGAATCAAACAAAACTCGTGCAGGGACTGAGTTAACGGAAAGCATACCCATCACAACTCCAGGTGCATGCTCAGCTTGAGCGGCGTTGACACAGTTGGCACGAGCAACAGTAGACCCGGGCTTGGTGTTGATGTTGAGAGCCCGAGGTGGTGGTGCACGAACCAAAGGAGAGCTTGCCGTAGATCTTGGAGGGGGTGGAGGAAGAGCTTTGTTTTTCAACGGACAGTTCCAGTTTTGATGCCCAGAGTATCAACACGTGAAACAAACACCAGGTGGACGTGGAGCAACGTAGACAGGGACTCCGCCAGGCGCTCCAGGGTAGTGGTGGTTGTAGCCCCTGGGAGCAGCAGTGAGGAAGTTTGGTGGCCTTGCCGCGTAGCTTGCAGGTCTTGGTGGAGCCGGGAGCGATGGTGGGGTGTTAGGAACCCAGACACGACGCTTAGAGGGTGCTGACATAGTTGAAGAGCTTGGTGCATCATGGTTGTGTTTCTTTGACTCCTCAAACACTTGCCTACTTGCTTCCTCCTGCAGAGCTGTATGCTGAAGTTCCAGAAAAGACGCTGGCCTTGCATGTGTGATTGCATATTTAATCGATGCATTGAGCCCTTGCCGGAACCTCTTTTGCTTCTTCTTGTCATCAGATATCTCATAGCCACCATAACGAGAAAGGTTCATGAAGTTCCTGATGTAGGTATTGACATTATCATTTCCCTGCTTGAGGTTGAGAAACACTTCCTTCATCCTTTCCATGACAATTTCTGACAGATACTGCTCTTTGAATGCTCCAGTGAACCGTTCCCAAGTAGGCTGAAAACCAGTGCAGTTTGCCTTCAGGTAATTCTCCCACCAGAGAGCTGCATCTCCCTTCAGAAGGTGAGTAGCACACTTTACCCATTCTTGCTCAGGAACATCAGCAGTCTCGAGTAGCCTTGACATCTCACGCAACCAATCATCAGCATCAAGTGGTTGATCAGAAACATCAAATTGGCAAGGGTTGAACTTCAGAAAGCTTTTGATGTCTCCTCGCTTGGGAGGTGGAGGTAGTGGAGCAAACTCATTCCTCCTGACTCTTTCCTCAAAACGCTGCTGGTTCTGCTGCATTGCTGCCAAGGCATTGGCGATGTTTGACAACACGGACCCCAGTTCAGGTGGTATGTCCTCATCAGAACGGCGTGGTGGAGCCATCCTGTGATTGATATAAAACACAAGTCAGTACTATAATGGAGAATAATAATAATCCAAAATAGTACCAAGATGGAATTAACCAAGATTAAAGGATACAATTTACTAAGATGATATTAAAATATCAACAAAGTTCAAAGCACCTAGAAGATATTAAGCATATCGCACACGACTGAAAAGGAGTGTGGTACACGGATATATCAAAGAAAATTTTTCCACAATTTTCGGCATTAAAATACCAATAGATGCGCAAAAACACTTAACGAATCAAGATTAGTGACTCTACCAATTCAATATACAAAAGCGAATGATAAGAGTAGTGGTATGGTCGCGACTCCATCCCGCACTCAAATCATTACTCCGCACATGAGTAAGTAGCACACATATCCTAACCCCCTTCTTCTCACGATGAACCTAAGATTAGTAACTACGGAAACGAACACCCCAAACGAGATAACGTCGGATAACAAAGAGTAAGACAGATCGCGTCGGTATACAACGAATCAGATAGATCGCGTCGAATTTCAAAGCCTGTCGGTATGGAATGTACCAACAGTTGATAACCAAAAGTCCGATTGAGATAACAACTTGGATGCAACAGATAGACAAGGAATTACACACACACACACACATAACCTATGGTACTACGGAAAACCAGAACACGTGAATCCTAGTTTGAATTTTAAGAAGAGGATTGAAAATGTTACACTTCCTTACCAGAAAAGGGTGGGTGGGTGGGTAAGAAGAAAAGTGGAAGCAGTCCTACTCTCACATTTTGTTTTTCCCTAGTATACATAACTACCAAAAATATTTTGCTAGACTGACAACGACCATTTGGCTGAGACCCTGAAGGGCGGGATGGCTCTGATACCAATTGTAACTACCTCGGTGAATTACGCTCCTAGTTACAAGCCTGGATGAGCGGAAATGGTTGAAATAGTACGGTGGGGCCCAAATGCCACTCACAGGTAGACCTTTCGGCCGTCCCAACCATTTCCAATTCATCGGGACAAGAACGGGCGGCGTAATCGGCAGGCGAAGGGATCAACTACATACACAAATGAGTATGTATGCAAGCCACCATACAACAGTACATCAGAGCCATTCCATCTAAAAAGAAAGGAAATATAGCAACGCCATACGGCAAGATTCAAATGTCCTATATAGATATAATAGTTTAGGATATCTCCTCATACATCACACATCAGAGTATCAGGCGGAAGCGGCAAACAAGGTCCGAGTACGGATAAGAAGCAAATTGGCATAAGATGCCCCATAAATAAGCACATCCTGCCCACAGATCTCACGGATCCCCGTTCCCGGAATCTCTACACCGAATGATCGTTGCCCACATCGTCCGTCTCCTCCACCCAGTATCCATCTCGTGAGTGTACCTGTTCATCTGGATCAAACAATTTATCGTGTGAGACCCTAGGGGTACTCAGCAAGTCTTTATGCCTCTAAAGGGGACACAACCTGGGGTGACGCAATTGCAGCAAAAGATAAACCCTAACAATTCTATAGATACTCGCTAACCATCCGCCTAACCAAAGATAGACGGATGTCCGTGAATTAATGACAACAGTTATAACAGTAATATCATCAGATCCATCCTCCTCCTCGCTTACCAACGAGGAAGCGGACGAACAACCCCCCTCCCATCCGTTGGCAATTTTATTAACCATTCCATGAGTGTTGCACTATTTACTAGTCAGTTACTTAGTCAAATTAAAGCGGTACTTTAGTTATGCTTGTCTATGATCGAGAAATGGTGCTCCAAGTCGTCCATAACCGCGGACACGGCTTTCAGAAAGTTTTACCCTGCAGGGGTGCACAAATAACAACACACACTCGATCAACCTCGGAAAAACCAAATCAAAACCCAACGAGGCCTTCACGACAAAGCAATCACAGGATTCAGAAATATTTCAGGGGGCCACCCCATTGAGTACACACGCAACAAAGTTAGCTGACTCCGAGATGGACCCAAGGTTTGGGTGGACGGCTGTAAACGACTGGGAACCCAAAATTGGGCTTGTCGATACCGCGAAATCGTGTCCCGATCCTAAACAGTACAGGTGCTCCTCGCACAATCGTAAATAAAGCAGTAAAGCATGGCATTAGTACAGGATAGTAAATAAAACCTCAAACTAGTTTGTGGCCCCAAGAAATAAGAATGAATCAAGCTCTGGCTCAGGGGGGTCCCATAAGCCTCCCGGATGTGGATAGCGCGAATAATCAAGGAACAGGAATCAAGTACTCGGGGTCCTACGGGACACAAGTGAGCAGGAAAAACTAAATAGAAGATATTGCTCACCGGTGCCACTTTCATTAGTTATCCCATTACTACTCAGGTTAAGTTGTTTAGGTACCTCGTTATCCATCAGACTCTCACATACCCTACACATGTTGTTCTACGACTCGCATGGCTCAAACAACTCCTGTAGTAATGGCTCATGGGATGGAGGAACAAGCTTGGTGGGGTTTAAAAGTAAAGGCTATGCAATACTTGGGATTCAGTTTAATGCAATCGCGACTCCATGATGCAAGAATAAGATAGAGGCAATAGGTATTGTATGTATGCAAACATGTGGTAGTGCTTGCCTGGCAACTCAGTTGAAGCGGGAGAAGGATCTGGGTAGTGCTCCTGGTTCTCTTGATATATCCCCTGCTCAGCGTCTATTCGAAGAAGAACCAAACAAACAAGGGCCAATATAAATAAAGTGCACAAGCATATGAATAAATTGCGACAAGCAAACAATCATGCCATGATGAATGATGCACAAGTTGCATGGCAATAATGTAGCATGGCATGGGTGAGGTGTAGAATACAAGAAATAAACATTTTATTGAGTTTTTGCCACATTTTATCCTCATATTAGTTGCTGTATACATTATATTTATATGATGCATGCTGCAAAACAGAACATGGAATGCATAAACAGAAAGGTCTCGTCGAGCTGATCATTTTAGACATATCATTTGTTAAATTTGGAGTTATAAATCAAAAGTTATTAATTAATTAAGAAAAGGGCATTTTCTTGTAATTTTAGTAAACTTGAAAATTTAAGTGTTCAAAATATATTTTGGATGGCATATTTGAAATCCTCACATTTTTCTGATTCAAAAACATATATTATTTGTATTATTTGGAATTATGAATTTAAATTTATTTAAAAGTCAAAATTATTAAATAGGGTCAAAGTCAAAGGTTGACTATTTAAATTAATTCTGAAAATATTTGATTAAAGATTTGAATTCACATTCAAAAACAAAACATTTTTCATATTAAGTTTGAATTCAAATTCCAACCCATTTGAAAGTTATGAATACATTTAGGTTTAAACAGATTTGAAATTTGAATTGAATTGAATTAATTTGAAAAGATTTGAATTCAAAACAGATACAGAAAAAAAATACTTTTTGCACTCGGCAATCCTAGCCCTAGTCTCTGACAAGCGGGCCACATGCTGACTGGGGAAGAACTGGTGGGGTTGAGGACCGCGGGTTTGTTTCCAGAAAAGCGAGGTGCCTTTTTATAAAAATGCCGGCTGGGAGGGCTGCGGGTTGAGCTGCCAAAAAGCAGAGGGCCTAAGCGCAAAACTGCCAGGTGTGCTCCGATTCAGACTCTGACGAACTAAACGAGTGTTTGAAACAAAATGGCTAGCTGGTTCCAATTTCGGGCGACGATGGCGATAGATCTAGGCAGTATTTAGGGATGGTGTAAAAACGAAAAGTGTAGATCACACTTAGGCCTATAACTCTTGTATTCAAGGTTTCTCCAGAGGAGGGCTATAGCGGTCGGTAAACAGCGATGAACAGAGGGGAAACGGCTGACACAGAAAACTGCCAGGACGGGTTTTGGTTCTATCTTCGAACGAGGATGACGACGAGTATGCTCCGAATTCGATGATGCCGCAAAAACAGAAAAGGTAGAGGCCATCTAGTGCTACAACTATGGTTCAGGACGAAACGTCGTAGGATGCCTAGGACCACCGCGGTTCACCGTCGAACAGAAAGGGGAGCTGGGGGTTTGGGCTGAAGAAAAAGGTTAGACAGGCGCGACCTGGTTTGACATACGACGTCACGGCTTTCTGAACCTGACGACAGAGCTTGCTCTCTGAAACAGAGCACGGGGCGAGGCTGGCCGCGGGCCTGGGAAGGGAGCTCACCGAGGTATGCGAGGGGGAAGATGAGGCGGAGTTAGCGGGGACCTTCAGGAACCAATTCCCGGCGACGCGGGGTCGCGAGGTCGCCGGAAGAACGCCGGGGAGGGGTCGCCTACGTCAGAACCCTGCAGGCAACGACGGTCACCGTCGATTCTAGAGGCAGGGAGAGAAAGAATAGGGCCAAAATACATACGGGGAGGGTCGCTCGGTACCTGGAGTACGGGAGCGAGGACGAAAGCCGCGCGCAACACGTTTCAAGCGGGCGTCGGAGCTGCCGTTGGTTCAGACATGTCGGCGGAGGGGTGTGAGGAAAAAGGGAAGAAAAGGTAGGGTTTCCAGGGAGGAGCTCCGGGCAGGGATAAGAAGGGAGCAGGGTTCACGCGCTGCGCGTGCTGCTGACGCGGACGACGGAGCGGGACGGCCACCTGCCACCCCATTTGCTTGATACAGAGAGGAGGAGGCCGACGGAAGGAGAGGAACAGGAGACGGCGTCGGGATGAAGGGGTACCAGGCCGTGGAGGAAGGTGGGCCGGAGGAGATTGACGCGCTGGTGGGCTGCTGCTCTCTCTTGGGCTGCTGCAGCTGGGCCCAAGGTGGGCTGCTGCTACTCCTCTCTCACTATTTTCTTCTCCTATTTATTTATGGGTTTTGTTTGTTTCAAAATCAAGCAAGCAATTTATTTCAAATCCTTTTGAACCTTGCAGATAGTTTTGAACAGAGAATTTTGGGAATGGCAAAGATAGAAAGGAGGGAAAAATAGAAGTGGAGATGAGTGATGCCCACATACATAATGTGTATGTGCCATATTGGCATTTTACAAGATTAGTGGCTTGAGGGTTTTAGAAAAGAATAAAATCACTTGTTAACTATGGAACCCTAGCAATGAATTCCCACATTGTAGGAAACAAAATATAGATAGGTAAAAGAGGTGGATATAATTGTGATAGCAACTACACAACCAAGACAAAACAAATGCAAGCTAGATATGATGCTCAAATGCAAGGTGGCATGATGACATGAGCATGATATAATTATGAATGCAACAATTATATAATTGAAGTAGCCATTATATTACTAGACCAAGTAGCATTACAAATGTTAGACAATTGGGATGCTAGAGTAAGCACCGTTGCTAAAGCTCGTTGTTTCGAAGCACCACGTGATGATCGGGTGTGTTAGATTCTGCGAGTGTATACAACGTGATCAAGCTAGATTTGTTCATGCGGAAGCTAAGGTTTGATCTTGACGAGCCTAGCATGTACAGACATGGTCTCGGAACACGGATCACCGAAAGGTAAAGCATGAGTCATATAGTAGATATGATGAACATGTTGATTGTTCGCCATTGAAGCTACATCAACTCTCGTGATGATCGGTTTTGATGTGGGGGATTTGGTTCGTGTGATCACTAAAACAATGTGAGGGATATTGTTTTGAGTGGGAGTTCAACGGCAATATGATTAAAAGTTGAACACTATTTATCATAAATTAAATCAAAGTGAATTGCATAGTTGTTGTAGTCATTGGCATCCGTTTACCACCTTGTGCTTAGTTATAATTGAGATGATAGAACTATAGAATTCTGGTTAGTTACTTTATGAACTGGTATCGTATTGTTTTGAAGTGTTAATCTAAAGTTTAAAAGTCCTATTGCAAACTTTCAGTAAGTTCCGGTTACTCCATGAAGTTTAATAATTGGTATTAAATCAAGTGTGACAATTCCAAGTGTTAGTGTATGAGTATCATTTTTGTCTCCATGATTCTTGATATTCAAAGAATTGTCTTAATATCAAGGTTATCTAGGATCTGAAAGAGTTGTTTCAGAAACCATGATGTGTGGAAGATATTGTGATATCTGAAACGAAGTTTTGGTTGCAGCATGATAGAGTATAATATGGCAAAAGTCATGTTCTCATATTTGATAAGAATTTGCAAAAGATTGGAGACACTAGTTGTCCTAATCCTCCAAAAGGTTTTGGAGAGCAACATTATACTCACGATTCACCGCAATAAGCTAAAGTAGCTCGATCATGAATAATTCCATGGTAAGGGTGAATATTTGATGTAGGTAATATATTTATTACACCAAGAGATTACTAAAGAAAGGAATTTGAAAGAACACCAAACATTTGATAATGGTGATCTACTTCAAAGTGCAAGTCCAAAGACATTGGTATTTAACTATACACGCTTTGGACTATGTGTCATATGTATGACTCCACTATTGATGTTGATAGATTCTTTCAAACAGAAAAGGAAATACTGAAAGAAAATCTCATAAATATATGGCAGAAAATAAAAGACTAGAATTGTTCAGTTTAAGTATATAGATGATATACATGTTATGGCTATAATCTTTGCTTATTAAACAATGTGGTTCTTAAGTATTTGATACTGAATTTGTTGGTGTGAATCGTCATACGAAACAACACAATTCATGAACTACAATGGCCTAAGTAACTAGCAAAATAATATGTGATGATGTTCATCGAGAACAAATAAAGGGTTATTGTGTTGCTCGTTAAACATCAAAGCTTGCCTTCAAGATTTGTTTTATCAGGTATTATGAGAACAAAAGGGTTGTTCAAATAATTGCCGTAATCCATAAAAGATGGATGATTCACAAATCTCGTTGGAGAAATCACATCCATAAAACTAGTGCTAAAAATGTCGAAAGACAAATTGATTGAAAGATCACTTAGGAAGTGACATCGCCATTTAAATTATATTGGAAAGAAAACAAGAAGAAAATCCATGTGGATGGAATTTTTGAGTCTTTTAATTTTTGATCACATGATGCTTGTGAAACCTGCCTAGAGATAATTAAAACTTCGTTCATAGGCCAAAAGGGAACGAATGACTAGCTTATTGGAACTTGTACATATTGTTGTACGAAGTCCGTTATGTGTAGTCAAGAGCGATGGATTTCAACTTCATATGCTTTCTCCGAAAATTTGAGTGAATATATGAATATTTACTTAATAAGGATGAAGTATGAAACATTTGAAAAGTTCAAAGATTTTAAGATGAAGTACAAAATCATTGTAACAAGAATATAAATAGTTCATGATAAAGATCATAAAGGAAGATATTTGAGTTACAAGTTTAGCATAATACCTAAGATTTTAAGAAATCGTTTCGTGGATTTGCATTTCCCGAAACACCATAAGAGTATGGAGCATTCAAGATATGTAATTAAACCTTGTTTGACATGGTAAGATCGAAGGTGTAATTCATAAAACTGTCATTATATTTTAAAGATTAAAAGCTTTAGAGACTACCGTTTTTCCACTGAAAAGAGCTCCATCATAATCAGTTGAAATGACACCATATAAAGTTATGGTTTGGGATAAAACCCAAGTAGTCCTTTCTTAAACATTGGTATGCTATGCATAAGAAAGATGTTTGCAACCAAAGTCGGATGAACCTGTCTTTGTATAACTGTTAAGTATTCCTCCATAAAACACCGGAGACAAAAGTGTTTGTCGCTTAGAATGTCAAGTTTCTTTGAGAAGGATTTTTTCGTAAAAAGTTAAGTGGGAGGACAATAGAACTTTGATAAGGTTAAAAGAACCTTAGCTACATGTGCAAAGTTGCGCAGCACCGAAAAGTGTTCCGGAGGTAGCAACAATGCTCATGGCTCACGTGCCTCAAAGGTTATGGTCACGGAGATCTAAGTTCCTATTGAACCAAGTAGGTCGGGTAAACAATCAAATATCAAGATTTGAGGGTTGAATCATTATTTGAGAATAATGAATAGGACTACATGCAAAGAAGTGATGATGGGCCCTGATTCCGTAAAATGGCTTGAAGCCATAAAATCCGTGATAGTTCCATACACGAGAAATCAAGTTTTGAACTTGAAGGACCCTCGAGAAAGGTGTAAGACCTTACAGTTGTGTTTGGATCTATAAAGAAATAGACATGGATGTTGCACATCTATGAAATAGTCGACATGTTTGGAAAGAGTTCACAACAATGTTCAAAGGTTGAATATGACAAGATTTGATCGTTCATAGCGATATTTAGTCTAGACGGATTAATGTAGCAACCACTACATATAATTTTGTTATGTGGTAGTTGAATAAACAAAACAAGTTCTTCTAATAGAATTGTTACCTAGGACATGTGCATAACATGGTCCATAGGGTTTTGTTAATTCAAAGATGCTAAAAGCATATGCAAACTTCAATGGTTGAAGTAAGCATAGCGGAGTTGGAATCTTCACTATGATGAAACTGTTAAAAGAGTTTAATTTCATCAGAGACGTTGAAGATGCTTGCATTTGCAAGAAATTAAGTGGGAGCGCTAAGACATGTTTCTAATACATTATGTGGAAGACATATTGTTGATTGGAAATAATGTATCTTTTATTAACACTGGATAAGAATTTCATCCCGATGAAAGATTTAGGCAAAACCCAAATATTTGGCATCAATATCTATATAGATAGATTGAGACACTAATATGGTTGTGCCGAAAGTACATAGAAGATATATTGAATGAGTTCAATATAGAAACTACAAGAAAGGTTCTTGTCGCACAGAAAAGGATTGAATGAGTTCAATATTGATGATATATTCAAGTGTATTGACACTTGGTAAGTGAAACAAAGATTCAAGTATAGATTGATACTTGATGTATGAAATCACAAAGAGTATTTATATCAATCATGTTGTGATATGTACAAATCCAGATATGTCCTATGCTCTAAATGTTATGAGCATATACCAGAATGATTCATAAGATGATTATTGGACAATAGTAAAGATATTCTTATGATCTTGTAAAAGAACTAAGAATATATTATTTTATAGAAGTGACAAATAGATGGTTAGTTCATTGTAAATGAATTACATTGATACTAGTTTTGTCACAAAGTACAAATTAAGTTTATCTCAATTTGAACTAAGAGTGGCACAATGTGATGGAAAGTAAGTTCCATAATGGATTTGGATGAGTTCCAAAGTTAAGACATTGTGACAGATACTAAAAAAAAGGCTAAGTATGTGACTGCCATTATATCATCTAAAGAGGGCATTTGTGTCAAGTAGTTTGTTATCAAACTAGGTGTAGTTCACAGCGGGATAATACTATGAAGATATATTGTACGACAATAATATCAACATGTTTTAACCCCAAAGAACTAAAGGTCTCACCAAAGGACCAAATTTATACAAAGCCATCTCATTAGAGAATGAGTGATGCGTAGAGATGCAAAGACATGCAATTACACACGGACCTGGAAGTGTCAGATCCGAAGATCAGTTGACCACTGGCAATCGTGTACATACAACACCGGAAAGCCATAGGTGTTGAACACACAAAGGTTTGAAACTAGATTATTGACTCTAGTGCAAGTGGGAGACTGTTGGAGATATGCCCAAGAGGCAAATAATAAAGTGGTTATTATCATATCTTCATACTTATGATAAATGTTTACATACCATGCTATAATTGTATTAACCGGAAACATTAATACTTGTGTGATTTGTAAACATAAAAGAGTCCCTAGTAAAGCCTCTTGTTAAACTAGCTTGTTGGTTAATATATGATCATGGTTTCCTGATCATGAACATAGAGATGTTATTAACAACAGGGTCATATCATTAGGAGAATGATGTGATGGACATACTCCTATAGTTAAGCGTAGCATAAAGATCAAGTCATTTAATATAGTTCATTTGCTATAAGCTTTCTGATACATAGTAACCTAATTCCTTCGACCATGAGATCATGCTTATCACCATCACCGGAAGGATGCTTTGATGACATCAAACACCACAACGTAACTGGGGGGCTATAAAGGTGGCATTGAGTGTTCGGAAAGTATGGGTTGAAACACATGGATCAAGAGTGGGATTTGTCCATCCATATGACGGATAGATATACTCTAGGCCCACTCGGTGGAATGTCATCCAATTATCTTGCAAGCATGTGACTGGCTCACAAGGGATCAGATACAACGGGAACGAGAAAAGAGTACTTATCGGTAACGAGGTTGAACTAGGTATGCAGAGATACCGACGATCATAACCTCGGATAAGTAAACTATCGTGAGACAAAGGGAAATTGGTATCGTATGTAAGTGGTTCATTCGATCGCAAAGTAATCGTAGAAATATGTGGGCGCCATATGAATTTCCAGATTCCTCTATTGGTTATTGATCGGAGAAGTGTCTCGATCATGTCCGCATAATTCACGAACTGTAGGGAGACACACTTAAGGATTCGACGTTGTTTGAGTAGTTATGGAATGATGAGAAAGAGACCGAATGTTGTTCAGAGTCTCGGATGAGATCCGGGATATCACGAGGAGATCCGGAATGGTACGGAGAATAAGATTCATATAAGGAAAGTCCTGTTTCGGAGTTGGGGAATGGTTCCGGTGTTTTCATCGGGAATGTTCTAGAAAGTTCCAGAATGTCCGGCACTCCGAAGGGGAAGGGTACATGAATGTGTTATATCAAGTTGGTATGATTGCATCATGTACTAAGTGTCATCGCTGAACAAAATAGAGGGTTTAATCAAATCCTTGTTTGAAAAGTCAAATGCCAATTTGAAAGTCACACGGCTATTTTTGGGAAGTGGAGAGGGAGGTGGAAACCGAGTTGGGGAGGAGTCCCTCCTCCACCACCAGCCCACTTGGGATCCGAGTTGGGGAGGGATTCCCCTCCCCTTGGCCGGCGCCTCCCTCCTATAAGAGGAGGGGCAGGGCTCCCCTCCTAGCACACAAGATTGCCCCCTCTAAACCTAACCCTAGCTGTCGCCGCCCACCATAGCCGCCGCTGACTAGGGTTTCTCCCCTAGCCGCTGACTTGGGCACCTCCAAGCCCTAGCCGCCGGCCCTAGCAACCCCTCCTTGGTGTGTCTAAACCCTAGAACACCAAAGGCTCTCTCATAGTCCACCATACTCGCTCCGGCTTAAGGCGAAGCCCTGCGAGATCTCCCCTCTACTTCCGGTACCACGCCGTTGTGCTGCCGGAATCGCGAGGAGAGTGCTACAACCTCCGCTGCCTGCTGGAACAAGGGAGAGGAAGGTCTTCGTCGAGTACCGAACGTGTGACCGACTGCGGGAGCGCTGCCGGAATGCAGCGCCGGAAGGATCGTCTACGCGATCTTGAGATCGGAAGTGTACGACTACATCACCCACGAGAATCTGCTCTCGTTAACCGCTTTGGAATCTTTGAGGGTGAGTTCCTCTATCGACTCGTTGCTACAATCTAGTAGATAGATCTTGGCTTGTTTGTTTGTATGCGGTAGAAATTTTTTGTTTTCCATTCTACGAAACCCTACAAGTATAGGTATGAAAAGATTAGGAAATGCTTTAGAATCAAGCTCATTGGAATTACAAGCGGTGTTAGAAGAATAAAAGGTGGATAAGAATATTCTTGTGAGGTAAAGCTCATCATGTTAACACATGATGATGGATAGGAAGAAGTAGTATATCTAGGAAAGGAATTCCTTAGTTAGAAGTCCAGGATTGTGAATTATGGAATATAGAAATTCTTGGTAAACCCTAAAACCTAATTCTATAACCAAACCAATTATCCATTTCATCTGATTGATCTATCATATTATTTACACAAAGCTTCATAAAAATATTTACTATACCAAATCACCTGAGCACATCTTTGTCATTTTCAACCATCATTATCATAGTTGCTTATGGAACTATCTTCATCAATTGTTTGTCATAAGTTAGCCTAGAAAAACAATCCCACTATTTTACTTTAAAAGGTGATATTATTAAAATCACAAACATAAAGACAATAGGTTTAGAAATTAACCTTTATTCACATCAATAGAATAAATATGATAATATTAAATCTTCTAAAAACTTATGGTAAAGCATTTTCGATTCAAACTTTAACTCTTATGTTAGTCATAATAAAATATATACATATGTATAAGAAAATAAAGAAGTGATAACTTTATATAATAAAAGTTCATAAATAGTTCAAAATAGCTTATTATTGATGTTTGTATTCAGCAAAGAACTTTTATAAAGAAAGATTCCTAAAACAAATGTGTAATACACAAATATGAAAATAAAATAGAAAAGAGAAAAGGAAACACTAAAGAAAAAACTATAACCAGGCTGAAGCCCATTAACCCTCTTCCTTATGTTGGAGATATGCCCAAGAGGCAATAATAAAGAGGTTATTATCATATATTCATGCTTATGATAAATTTTTACATACCATGCTATAATTGTATTAACCAGAAACATTAATACTTGTGTGATTTGTAAACATAAAAGAATCCCTAGTAAAGCCTCTTGTTAAACTAGCTTGAAGGTTCATATATGATCATGGTTTCCTGATCATGAACATAGATATGTTATTAACAACAGGGTCATATCATTAGGAGAATGATGTGATGGACATACTCCTATAGTTAAACATATCATAAAGATCAAGTCATTTAATATAGTTCATTTGCTATAAGCTTTCTGATACATAGTAACCTAATTCCTTTGACCATGAGATCATGCTAATCACCATCACTGGAAGGATGCTTTGATGACATCAAACACCACACCGTAACTGGGTGGTTATAAAGGTGGCATTGAGTGTTCGAAAAATATGAGTTGAGGCACATGGATCAAGAGTGGGATTTGTCCATCCATATGACAGATAGATATACTCTGGGCCCTCTGGGTGGAATTTCATCCAATTGGCTTGCAAGCATGTGACTGGATCACAAGGGATCACATATCACGGGAACGAGAAAAGAGTACTTATCGGTAACGAGGTTGAACTAGGTATGCAGAGATACCGACGATCAAACCTCGGATAAGTAAACTATCGCGAGACAAAGGTAAATTGGTATCGTATGTAAGTGGTTCATTAGATCGCAAAGTAATCGTAGAAATATGTGGGAGCCATATGAATTTCCAGATTCCTCTATTGGTTATTGATCAGAGAAGTGTCTCGGTCATGTCCGCATAATTCACGAACCGTAGGGAGACACACTTAAGGATTCGATGTTGTTTAGTAGATACATAATGAAAGTAGGGAAACTGAATGTTGTTCAGAGTCTCGGATGGGATCCGGGATATCACGAGGAGATCCAAAATGGTCCAGAGAATAATATTCATATAAGGAAAGTCCGATTCCGGAGTTCGGGAATGATTTCGATGTTTTCATCAGAAAGGTTCTAGAAGGGTCTAGAAGGTTCACCGGACCGGAAGGGGAATGGTCCATGAATGTGTCATGGGTAAGTGGAATGATTGGATCATGTCCTAGGTCACGTGGTTGGGCATTTGCGAGAGAGAATTAAAGCTCCAAATTGAAAGTCAAACTGGAACAATAGTTTCCTAGTGGGAGGAAATAGTCCTTCCTTATATCCAACTTGGGTTTGGGTTTGGATTCAAACTGTCCCCTCCCAATGCTGCCCCCTCTCATAAATAGAGGAGGAGGGCTACCCCAAAGACACGACAACCAGCCCCTCCCCACACCCAAGCCGCCGCCCATCGCCACCGTGCCGCCGCCTTGCGCCGCCGCCGGCTACGCCTCCTCCTCTCCGGCCTTCTAAACCCTAGATCGCCGGAAACCCTAGTTCTCCACCATAACCTGCTCCGGTTAGGTGAAGCCCTGCAGGATCTTCCCTCTACTTCCGATACCACGCCGTCGTGCTGCCGGAATCGCGAAGGGAGAACTACAACCTCTGCTGCGTGCTGGAACAAGGGAGAGGAAGGTCTTCATCAAGTACCGAACGTGTGACCGACTGCGGAAGCGCTGCCGGAACGCAGCGCCGGAAGGATCATCTACGCGATCTTGAGATCGGCAAGTGTATGACTACATCACCCACAAGAATCTGCTCTCGTTAACCGCTTTGGAATCTTCGAGGGTGAGTACTCTAATCGACTCGTTGGTACAATCTAATAGATAGATCTTGGCTTGTTTGTTTGCATGCGGTAGAATTTTTTTGTTTTCCATGCTACGAACCCCTACAGTGGTATCAGAGCCGTGTTTATATATAGATTTGTTACACGAGTAGAACACAATGGTCATTGTGGGCGTTGATGCTTTTGTTGTCGATTGCTTCTTGTGTACTTTGCATCTTGCGGGATGGTGGGATGAAGCGGCCCGGGCTAACCTTTCATGACATCATTCATGAGACTTGCTCCACGCTTGACATGCAACTTGTATTGCATAAGTGGCTTTACGGGTGCCTGTTTCTCCCAACATAGTTAAGATTCAATTTACAATGGGTGATTGAAAATACTAGTATGAACGTTGTGGTTCTTGTTCGTAAGTTAGAACGACACTTATTGAAAGCCCTAAACCACATAAAACATGCAAAGAAATTAGAGGCATCTAACTTTGTTTTGCAGGGGTGTGCTGTGATTTGATATGGCCATGATTGTGATTATATATGATGTATGCAATGTTCCTTATTGTAAGTTGGCAATCGGCAGGAGCCATATGGTTGTCTTTTAATTTCGTTAAGACATGCGTGTCTATTATTCAAAGTAGTTGTAATAGTTGATGCTGGTGGACGACAACCATGGAGCGGCGCCGTTGACCTTGACGCCATGCCGGTGATGATGGATATCATGCTCGTGCTTGAAGATGGAGATCGGAAGCACAAGAAGAAAGGCCATATCATATCACATATTATGAATTGCATGTGATGTTAATCCTTTTATGCATATTGTATTGCTTAGTTCGCGATGGTAGCATTATAAGACGATCCCTCTCACAAAATTTCAAGTTATAAAGTGTTCATCCTTAGTAGGCACCGTTGCTAAAGCTCGTTGTTTCGAAGCACCACGTGATGATCGGGTGTTTTAGATTCTGCGAGTGTATACAACGGGAGCAAGCCAGATTTGCTCATGCGGAAGCTAAGGTTTGATCTTGACGAGCCTAGCATGTACAGACATGGTCTCAGAACACGGAATACCGAAAGGTAAAGCATGAGTCATATAGTAGATATGATGAACATGTTGATTGTTCGCCTTTGAAGCTACATCATCTCTCGTGATTATCGGTTTTGATGTGGTGGATTTGGTTCATGTAATCACTAAAACAATGTGAGGGATATTATTTTGAGTGGGAGTTTAAAATCAATATGATTAAAAGTTGAACACTATTTATCATAAATTAAATCAAAGTGAATTTGCATAGTTGTTGTAGTCATTGGCATCCGTTTAGTTATAATTGAGATAATAGAACTATAGAATTCTGGTTAGTTACTTTACAAACTGATATCGTAATTATTTTGAAGTGTTAATCTAAAGTTTAAAAGTCCCATTTCAAATTTTCAGTAAGTTCCGGTTACTCCTTGAAGTTTAATAAATGATATTAAATTAAAAGTAACAATTCCAGTGTTAGTAAATAAGTATCATGTTTATCTCCATGATTCTTGATATTCAAAAGATTGTTTTAATACCAAGGTAATCTAGGAGTTGAAAGAGTTGTTTCAGAAACCATCATGTGTGGAAGATATTGCGATATCTGAAATGATGTTTTGGTTACAACATGATAGAGTATAATATGGCAAAGTTTATGTTCTCATATTTGATGAGAATTTATAAAAGGTTGGAGACACTAGTTGTCCTAATCCTCCAAAAGGTTTCGGAGAGCAACATTATACTCGTGATTCACCGTAATAAGCTAAAGTAGCTTGATCGTGAATAATTCCATGATAAGGGTGAATATTTGATGTAGGTAAAATATTTACCACACCAAGAGATTACAAAAGAATGGAATTTGAAAGAACACCAAACATTTGATGATGACGATCTACTTCAAAGTGAAAGTCCAAAGACATTGGTATTTAATTATACACGCTTTGGACTATGTGTCATGTGTATGACTCCACTATTGATGTTGATAGATTCTTTCAAACAGAAAAGGAAATACTGAAAGAGAATCTCATAAATATATGGCAGAAAAGAAAATACTAGAATTGTTCAACTTAGGTATATAGAGGATATACATGTTATGGCTATATTCTCTGCTTATTAAACAATGTGGTTCTTAAGTATTTGATACTGAATTTGTTGGTGTGAATCGTCATACGAAACAACACAATTCATGAACTACAATAGCCTAAGTAACTAGCAAGAGAATATGTGATGATGTTCATCGAGAACAAATAAAGTGTTGATGTGTTTCTCGTTAACATCAAAGCTTGCCTTCAAGATTTGTTTTATCAGGTATTATGAGAACAAAAGGGTTGTTCAAATAATTGCCGTAATCCATAAAAGATTGATGATTTACAAATCTCGTTGGATAAATCACATCCATAAATCAAGTGCTAAAAATTGTCGAAAGACAATTGAATGAAAGATCACTTAGGAAGTGACATCTCCGTTTAAATTATATTGGAAAGAAAACATGAAGAAACTCCATATGGATGGAATTTTGGAGTCTTTTCATTTTTGATCAAATGGCGCTTGTGAAACTTTCCTAGAGATAATTAAAACTTTGTTCATAGGTCAAAAGGGAACGAATGACTAGCTTATTGGAACGTGTACATATTGCTGTATGAAGTCCATTATGTGTAGTCAAAAGTGATGGATTTCAACTTCATATGCTTTCTCCGAAAATTTGAGTGAATATATGAATATTTACTTAATGAGTATGAAGTGTGAAACATTTGAAAATGTTTGAAGACTTTCAAGATGAAGTGCAAAATCAATGTAACACGAAAATAAAGAATTTATGATAGGATCATAAAGGAAGATTTTTGAGTTACAAGTTTAGCATAACACCTAAGATTTGAGGAATTGTTCCGTGGATTTGCATTTCCCAAAACACCATAAGAGTATGGAGTGATCGAGATATGTAATAAAACCTTGTTTGACATGGTAAGATCAAAGGTGCTATTTATAAAACTGCCATTGTATTTTAAAGATTAAAAGCTTTAGAGACTACCATTTTTTCCACTAAAAAGAGCTCCATCATGATTCATTGAAATGACACCATATAAAGTTATGGTTTGGGATAAAACCCAAGTTGTCCTTTCTTGAACATCGGATGAACATATCTTTGTATATTATTTCGAATAATCGTTGAGTATTCCTCCATAACACCAAAGACAAAAATGTTTGTTGCTTAGAACGTCAAGTTTCTTTGAGAAGGAATTTTCCGTGAAAAGTTAAGTGGGAGGATAATAGAACTTTGATAAGGTTAAAAGAACCTTAGCTATATGTGCTAAGTTGCGCAGCACCGGAAAGCGTTTCGGATGTAGCAACAAAGCTCATGGCTCACGTGCCTCAAAGGTTGTGGTCACGGAGGTCTAAGTTCCTATTGAACCTGGTAGGCCGGGTAAACAATCAAATACTAGGATTTGATAGTAAATCTTGTTTTTTGACAACGATGCACCGACTACATGGAAAGAAGTTATGATGAGCCCTAACTCCGCAAATGGCTTGAAGCCATAAAATCCGTGATAGTTCCATACACGAGAAATCAAGTTTTGAACTTGAAAGACCCTCTGGAAACGTGTAAAACCTTATAGTCGTGTTTGGATCTATAAAGAAATAGACATGGATGTTTCACATCTATGAAATAGTCGACATGTTGGTAAAGAGTTCACAACAATATTCAAAGGTTGACTATGACAAGATTTGATTTGTCATAGCGATATTTAGTCTAGACGGATAAATGTAGCAACCACTACATATAATTTTGTTATGTGGTAGTTGAATAAACAAAACAAGTTCTTCTAATAGAATTGTTACCTAGGACGTGTGCATAACACAATCTAAAGGGTTTTGTTAATTCAAGTGATGCTAAAAGCGTATGCAAATCTCAATGGTTGAAGTAAGCATCGAGGAGTTGGAATCTTCACTATAATGAAACCGTTAAAAGAGTTTAAATTCATCAGAGACGATGAAGATGCTTGCATTTGCAATAAATTAAGTGGGATCACTAAGACATATTTCTAATATATTATGTGGAAGACATATTGTTGATTGGAAATAATGTATCTTTTATTAACACATGTTAAGAATTTCATCTCGACGAAAGACTTAGGCAAAACCCGAATGTTTGGCGTCAATATCTATATAGATAGATTGAGACGCTAATATGGTTGTGCCAAATGTACATATATGAGATATTGAATGAGTTAAATATGGAAACTACAAGAAAGGTTCTTGTTGCACAGAAAGGATTGAATCGAAATTCAAGTGTATTGACACTTGGTAAGTAAAATAAAGATTCAAGTATTGATTGATACTTGGTGAATAAAATCACAAAGAGTATTTTGATCATAATGTGATATGTACAAATCCAGATATGTCCTATGCTCTAAATGTTATGAGCGTATACCAGAATGATTCATAATATGATTATTCGATGATAGTACAGATATTCTTATGATCTTTTAGAAGAACTAAGAATATATTATTTTGTAGAAGTGACAAATAGGTAGTTAGTTCATTGTAAAAGTATTACATTGATACTAGTTTTGTCACAAAGTATAAATTAAGTTTATCTCAATTTAAAACTATGGGTGGCACAATGCAATGGAAAGGAAGTTCCATAATGGATTTGGATGAGTTCCAAAGTTAAGACATTGTGACAGATACTACAACAAAAGGCTAAGTATATGACTGCTATTATAGCAGCAAAAGAGGGCATTTGTGTCAAGTAGTTTGTTATCAAACTAGGTGTAGTTCACAATGGGATAGTACTATGAAGATATATTGTATGACAATATTACCAACATGTTTTAACCCCAAGGAACTAAAGGTCTCTCCAAAGGGCCAAATTTATACAAAGCCATCTCATTAAAGAATGAGTGATGCATAGAGACGCAAAGACATGCAATTACACATGGACCTAAAAGAGTCGGATCCGAAGATCAGTTGACCACTAGCAATAGTGTACACACAACACCGGAAAGCCATAGGTGTTGAATACACAAAGGTTTGGAACTAGATTATTGACTCTAGTGCAAGTGGGAGACTGTTGGAGATATGCCCAAGAGGCAATAATAAAGAGGTTATTATCATATCTTCATACTTATGATAAATGTTTACATACCATGCTATAATTATATTAACCGGAAACATTAATACTTGTGTGATTTGTAAACATAAAAGAGTCCCTAGTAAAGCCTCTTGTTAAACTAGTTTGTTGGTTAACATATGATCATGGTTTCCTGATCATGAACATAGAGATGTTATTAACAACAGGGTCATATCATTAGGAGAATGATGTGATGGACATACTCCTATAGTTAAGCATAGCATAAAGATCAAGTCATTTAATATAGTTCATTTGCTATAAGCTTTCTGATACATAGTAACCTAATTCCTTCGACCATGAGATCATGCTAATCACCATCACTGGAAGGATGCTTTGATGACATCAAACACCACACCGTAACTGGGTGGTTATAAAGGTGGCATTGAGTGTTCGGAAAGTATGAGTTGAGGCACATGGATCAAGAGTGGGATTTGTCCATCCATATGACGGATAGATATACTCTGGGCCCTCTCGGTGGAATGTCATCCAATTGGATTGCAAGCATGTGACTGGATCACAAGGGATCACATATCACGGGAACGAGAAAAGAGTACTTATCGGTAACGAGGTTGAACTAGGTATGCAGAGATACCGACGATCAAACCTCGGATAAGTAAACTATCGCGAGACAAAGGGAAATTGGTATCATATGTAAGTGGTTCATTCGATCGCAAAGTAATCATAGAAATATGTGGGAGCCATATGAATTTCCAGATTCCTCTATTGGTTATTGATCACAGAAGTGTCTCGGTCATGTCCGCATAATTCATGAACCGTAGGGAGACACACTTAAGGATTCAATGTTTTTTAGTAGGGATGGAATGAAAGTAGGGAAACCGAATGTTGTTCGGAGTCTTGGATGGGATCCGGGATATCACGAGGAGATCCGGAATGGTCCGGAGAATAAGAGTCATATAAGGAAAGTCCAATTCCGGAGTTCAGGAATGATTTCGATGTTCTCATCGGAGAGGTTCTAGAAGGGTCTAGAAGGTTCACCGGACCGGAAGGGCAATGGTCCATGAATGTGTCATGGGTAAGTGGAATGATTGGATCATGTCCTAGGTCACGTGGTTGGGCATTTGCGAGAGAGAATTAAAGCTCTAAATTGAAAGTCAAAAGGTAGGTTTGAAAAGTCAAACTGGAACAATAGTTTCCTAGTGGGAGAAGGAAATAGTCCTTCCTTATATCCAACTTGGGTTTGGGTTTGGATTCAAACTCTCCCCTCCCAAGGCTTCCCCCTCTCATAAATAGAGGGGGAGGGCTACCCAAAGACACAACAACCAGCCCCTCCCCACACCCAAGCCGCCGCCTTGCTCCGCCGCCCGTCGCCACCGCGCCGTCGCCTTGCGCCGCCGCTGGCCACGCCTCCTCCTCTCCGGCCTTCTAAACCCTAGATCACCGGAAACCCTAGTTCTCCACCATAACCTGCTCCGGTTAGGCGAAGCCCTGCAGGATCTTCCCTCTACTTCTGATACCACGCCGTCGTGCTGCTGGAATCGCGAGGGGAGAACTACAACCTCTGTTGTCTGCTAGAACAAGGGAGAGTAAGGTATTCATCGAGTACCGAACGTGTGACCAACTGTAGAAGCGCTGGCGGAATGCAGCGTCGGAAGGATCGTCTAAGCGATCTTGAGATCGACAAGTGTACGACTACATCACCCACAAGAATTTTCTCTCGTTAACCGCTTTGGAATCTTCGAGGGTGAGTACTCTAATCGACTCGTTGCTACAATCTAGTAGATAGATCTTGACTTGTTGATGTGCATGCGGTAGAATTTTTTTGTTTTCCATGCTACGAACCCCTACATCTTATCCATCGCCACGAGGAACCACAACCACCCAACTGAAGCCCAGTAGCAACCCAACAACCAGCCCAATCTATCTTTCTCTCTGGTTGACAAGTGGGACCGAGGAGGTACCGCGGAGCAAATCAGAATAACTGATGGGGGGTTTTCTGCGAAAAGTAAGTCGTCGTCTTCCTCCCCGACGTCACAAGCAGCTGGTTGTCAGCATCGCCGCTGTTCGCCGCCGCGCCATGACGTCCGGCCGCGCCAAGATCCACGCCACCGCTTTTGGTCGTCTACAAGATCCCCTCCTGCGCAGAAACGAACCCTATCTTCTTCTCTTTCCCCAATTCCCCTCTGAGCCGGAACCCTAGCTCGCCGGACCTCTCTGTTCCCATCGTCTCCGGCTATCCCAGGCCAAGCCAAGACCATCGTTCGACTCCCCTCGCTCGACTTGTTCATCGTCCCAGAGGAATCGACGCCGTTCGACCTAAATTGAGCTCGCCATCACCGACGTTCCGCCGCGAGTCGACGCCGTTCCCAGCGATTCCGGTTGAGCCTTGACTCACCAACACCTCTACTAGCTTCCTGGTAAGGTTCTGCTCCCGATGATCCTCTCCGATTCGTTGCCCGCTCGCTGTAGCCTCCTATCGGTTTTGACACAGACCGCACCACCACTGATCTCGTCACCGACGAGGCTCCGACGACCATTTCTTGACAGCGCCACCACACTAAGGTTCACCACATCGTGCATAGACGATCTAGGTTAGTCACGTTAGCTGGGGCGCCGTCGATCGCCGCCGGCGACCTCATTCTGGTGGTGGAGACTAGGCTGGCGTCATGCTGACGTCATGCCTGTGTCTGTTGACCCGTCCTTGCCCATGTGGCAGGTGACGTGGTGCAGGGCCCACTTGTCATTGCCTAGGAGTAGGAATAATTTCGATAACAAAAACATTAATCAAGCCAAGCATGCCATGTGGCATGTGACCCACCAGTTAGTGACCTAGTCTAGGTTAGCTTCGGTATAAACAATATTTATGTGTATGAAATAGATAAAACAATGTTAATTAAATATAAGTATTTCCTGAAATGAAATAAAGGAATTAAAACTTGTTTAATTAATATCTTTTGTTTTATAATTCAGAAAAATATGTTTACTATATGAAAATTTCCAGAAAAATAAAATCTACAACTTAAAACTATTATCAAATATTATTATGATAATTATTTAAAGAGTAAAGTCTATTTTAAACCTTGAACTTGTAGGGCTTAGCTAAATCGAACCTCAAACTCCTAATCCCTGAATTCACCACTCTGAACTTTGCAATCCGGGTCCAATTTAAACCTTGTTGCTCTATCCAAACGAGGATTGGGTGATGTGGCTGGGAAAGCGCGAGAGCTGGCGCATCGCGTGCGTCTAGAGGCTAGTAAGGCCACGGGGCTAACCCAACTCGGCCCAGTAACGCCGCACGGCCATTTCTAGGCATCTCCTCATCTTCTAGAAGCTTGTGCGATGATAATGGCGACCTCCCGCAGATGTTCTCCCTCGCCGTCACCTTCCCCACGCCGAAGTTCCTGTAGGCTCAGAGCAAGGTGATGGTGCTGGCCTGGATCAGCGTCGCCGCCCTCGTCGCGCACGTCGCCATGCTATACCTCTTCGTGTTGGCGCTCGGGTGGGGCCTCGCAGGCGCCGCGGCGGCATACGCCGTCACGTCCTGGGGCATCGCCATGGCGCAGACCGTGTACGTGGTGCGGTGGTGCGACAGGCTGTCATGGAAGGCCTTCAAGAGTGGAGTCTGCAGCATGTCCGCTTCGCTGCTATGAAATCCCCTCCGTCGCCGCAGCTCAAGAACCCTAATATTTATTCCCCAATTCTTTCTCTCTCCCCGCGCGTACTATTTCTGACATGTGATGCGGTTAAGTGAAACGGTATGCTGTCCCACCACCGGCATAAATCCCCGCCGCGTCGGTGTTTTCCAGCCCAAAACGTTCCAGGGTTTAAATTAGACCAGGGTTGCAAATTTTAGAGTGGTGAATTCAGGGATTAGGAGGTTGAGGTTCGATTTAGCTAAGCCTTACAAGTATAAGGTTTAAAATGGAATTTACTCTTATTTAAATACATATTATTTAATAAAAAGTTTTATAAGTAAAAAAACTTTGATAATTAATATTTTAATATTAGTAAATATTAAAAATATAAATAAAATACCAAAAATCTTAGAAAAATAAGAATTATAATATAAAACTATAATCATGCATTATTATTCCACTCAATTAAATATGTATTATTTATTAAGTCTTTATAAAGTAATAAGTATTATAAAAATCATATCTTATTATTTATAAATACAAAAATAAATGTAATATACCAAAATGATCACAAAAATAATACCTATATGTTAAAAATATAATATTCCACTTTTGAGTTAAATAAGAAGTTAAACACTTTAATAACTTGAATTTAAACCTATTTCCTTAATTGATAATTCATATAAGAGTAAATAAAAATTTCTAATATTCTAAAATTAGCCAATTGAGTCTAATAAATAGTATTAGTCTTCAATATTGATAATATGAAGTCAAAATGGTTCAACACAATTTAAATACAATTTTATTGAATTATCCTTCAACCATAAGTGCAGATTATTTTATAAAAGAATCCTTATCCAATCTAAAATCTCCAAGATTAATTATAATGAAATAAAACCCATTCCTTTATTTTAATCACAAGTTTATAAACAAATCAAAACACTATAGTGACTTCATAAGTAGTGAATAATATTGTTTACTTATTCATAAACCTTAACCACACCCTTATAAGGAGGTAAATCCCTTTATACAATTATAATGTTAAGAAACCATTACCAACTAAAAATAATGCCATTCTTAAGTAACTTTAAAGAAATATTATAAGGTGAACAAGACATAAGTATAACAAGCATTACATCTAAATTCCATCTATGTTTTAAAGTTAACTTTAGTCTACCAAATTTTAAATATAATACTAAAGACTTTATTATATGTTTTATAGTTAACTTTGGTCTGTTATAATTAAGTTATAAAGTATCTTAATACCAAACCAACCAAGTTAAAAACCAAGATAGATAAGTCTCAAATACTAATGCTGTCATTATTCAAATAGAGTAATTCTTTCTTACTTACAGACTAACTAGAAAGAACACCTCACAATATTAACTTAAAAGCTTAAATGCTTCTGCTTAGTTGAGTAAGATTTTCTTCAAATGTTATTCTTTTTGCCACTTCAAACATCAAATGACAATTAATAATAATCACATTACATTAATCTTTACTTATATACCTAGGATTCTTAACACTTCAGTTCCTTATAAATGTCATCACTTGCAAGGTAAAACTTGAAGATAAGATAATTCACATACAAGCAGTCCTTAAGTAGCACATATCATTAGTATATCTTATTGTTGTGTGCCATTATGTTTACATGTTGTTTCACACACATTCACAAGCCTTAATAAGAAGCACATGTGTGAAACTTAATCTAAAAGGGCAACACATTCCAAGGAAAACCTTTCCAGTATCCAAACCCTAGAAGAACGTTACCTCGGAATTCGAGTTTATGAAATTGCATTACATTACTTATGCATAATAGCATCTTGCTTCTTTAAACATTAGTCCTTACCGGACCAATGATGTTGATTTCAGATATAGGATCTTTTATATTGTCTAGAAGACCGTGAGTGCATAATCTTGCAATCACAAAAGGCAAGTTCACACTTGCTCATGTCCTTTGATTATTTTCTGTAAAGTATTTTACAAATCCAGTATTGTCATCACCTGCATTTGAAAAAGGTCAGAAAACACTATTTTCATAATAATGTGATTATAGGTTATTTACCATGAGTTAATAACCTACTATAAGAGTTCTAGTGGTAAAGGAACATATTATCTAGGACTTAACAACCAATGTCGCCAGTGATTCTTGCGCCGTATATTACGCGTTGACCATGAGATTTGGAATGGGACGAAGAAGTCAGCTGTATCTTTTCCCTCTCGCATGGAGCTGGATGTGCGGGTCGTGGCTGTTATCACTCGCAGCGTGCATATTATATGGTAATTCGTACAGGATATGCAGCATATGGGTGGGAGCCCTCAACGTCCCACGATAGTTCCGGCATCTGAACGGTCTGTACAAACCATTGCCGTAATTCAAAAGGTGGGCATGGTGTACACCAAGGAGACATGCGGGGTCACGGAGAAGGCAGTGATTAGCTTGGACCTTAGGTTGGGCCTCAAACCAAGAAAGTTTGAACGGGGACATACTCCCGGCCGTGCAACAAAACCTAAGGTCTCTTATGGGTAAAGTGACGCACCTCTGCAGAGTGTAAGAACTGTAACTTGTTACTCCCTGTTCCGGGAAGGAGCTACGAACGCGGCGAGAAAGGAACTCCATGAAAGTTTCGGTAAACCCGTGAAGGCTGACAGACATAGCTTTTCAGAATAAAAGCAACCTTTGAAGAAATGTTTACGAAAACTTGCATTGCCTATGACCTATGGTCTGTGGCTGCAGATATAGTGCATCAAACACTCCTTTTCTAGTGAACTTGCTGAGTACGACTCGTACTCAAAGTATCTTCTTAACCCTTGCTAGGTTCTAAAGCCAGTATAGACGACGTCTACATCAATTTATGCTCCAGGAATCATCACCAGAAGTGAAAGCTCTTCCATGAAGTCAAAAAAGTCAACATATACATCAACTTGAGTGAAGACAATGTTACTAATTAGATAGAAATATAATCTCTAGCCATAAAACCTATTTCTGTAGCGTATTGCAATAGCAGCAATGCCAGACCATTAATTAATATACTAGTTATAATAGTATGATAGTCTTGAGTTTTTTATTTCTGATTCTTCTTTGTAAGAAGTTTCTTTCTCTCTCTTTAACCTAGAGTGTTCTCTGGATATTGTGTAAAGAGTTGATTTGTAACCTATAGTCATGTCTTGGACCTGCTGTGTTTCTGTTGTACCACTCTGAGGGATGTAATAATAGTGAACGGTGTTTCATTGGTGTTATATCTACGACTATAGTGTACTACATCATGCAGTGGTATGCTGGGTCACCGCAATCTCTCCTGAAGAGCATAGATGAAATGTCCAACACGGTTTGAGGCCAATGAGAAACGAAATCTCTTAACACTTAATTTGAAAACACGAAAATCATGTGGATCACCTCCAATACAACACTGAAGGGAATAGAAACTGATTTCTTCGGAGAGAAAAGAAGAATACGAGAAGTTTGACACCAGAAAAAATTCATTTGACGAGGACAGAGAATAATGGACCTAGGATCTGAAGAAACGACGCACCTGCACCTCGACCGCGCGGCCAGGTGAGAAATCCCACACGAGCAGAAAATTCATGAGAACGACCAGGCTTAGAAGAAACCATGGTTAGGGTTTCGATCGAGAGGGAGGGTGGAGCGTGGAGTGGGAGAGAATATAACCATCATATCTAGGAATAAGTGGTCAGAAACTTTGTTTTTTTCTGAAAAGAAAGAGCAAATTTTCATAAAAAAACATGTACATTTTCTAAAAAAAAGAAAACATTTTTAAAAAATTATAAAGATTTTAATCTAATTTTTTTTCTAAAATTTGAAAAAGGAAAATAAAAAGTTTAGAAAAATAAAATGTTTAGAAAGAATGAACGAGAAAAAAGACGAAAAAGAAACCCCAAAACAAACCGTGAGAACCAATAAAAAACCTAGAGGAGAAAAAACTGAAGAAAAACCAAAATAGAGAAAATAAGGAACCCATAGAAGAAAGGAAAAAGATTGGGCTCCCCGGGGTATCGGTAACTTCTATCCCCCCGGGTCACACCGCACGCCTACTGAAGAGCTGTGGGCCCACTCTTATCTCTATCCTTTCTACCTACTGCACATTCCCACGCGCAATGTTGTCGCTACGCCGCCTCGCAGCGCCGCGGTCATGCCGCACTGCCATGACCCTCTACAACTCCCGTCGCCATGCCTCCTGCATCTCCCGTGTAGCCCGACCCCCGGAGATCCCGCTGCCGCGCCACCATGATCCTTTGCATCTCATGACGCCATGTCGCCTGCAGGTCGCACGCCGCCCGACCCGTCGCCCACCGCTGTAGCTCGCGCCGCCGTTCTCTACCGCCAGACGCCTCCTCTTGCCCTGTGTCTCGATGGCTGTAGGGACGATGCTAACACTCCACCGGGATGGGGTGCTGCGAGCAGGTGGAGGTTCCACCACCACACCTCCGTGCCATGGCCGACCACCCTCGTCTTTCCTCCCTCATGGGACGTCACCCCGCTGCTGCTCAGGTGACTGAGGCGACCAACGGTGATGGTAGCAACCAAAGGGTTGCGGACGATGCTACAATTGTTGTTCGGAGATGCTATGATGGGCACATGGTGATGCTACGATGGCAGACGACGATGCTACCCATGGCACCGGGCTAGGCTGATTTCGCTATTTGCCCGTTTCAGTTTTGCTACATAATTGTATTTTTAGCTACAATGGTTTTGTTATTTTGCTACAACAGAACAAATTTTTTGCTATGAGGGGCGAGAGTCTTCGGTGATATCTCTGGCAAAGTTAGTTTTCTTTTATAATAGCAAAATTTATTTTCGCTACAATCGTCTTCTGTAGGTCTCTATAATAGTATATTTTGTCTGCTACGAGGTCTTCGGCGAGCCTCCGACAATGTCCCCTTTGCTACATTAGAAAAAACCATTTTGCTACAGCCATTTTGTGATTTTGCTACAATAGCCTAAATTTTTTTCTACGAGGTCTCCGGTGATGTTTTTCCAAGCAAGGCTCCGATGATATTTTTCCAGCGAGGTTGGTTGCTATATTAGTATATTTTTTGTTACAAAGTCTCCGGCGAGTTTCTCCGGTGAGGGTTGTCTTTTTCTATTCTATTTTTGCACGAACTGTTTTTTGTTACCATATAGCAAAACTGGACATTATATAGCAACATCGGAACCGGTGTAGCAAAAGTGGAATGGAAAGTACACGTGTCAACAGTATCCTCGGGATGTGTAGCACCTTTGGAAGATTTTTTTTTTTTGAACGGGAGAGCCCCGAAGGGGCTGGAAGCCATCTATTAAAATAAAACGGGGGAGTTACAGATTTTCACGCAGGACCTTAGAAGGTCAAGAAATACAACCATGCCCATGCGTTTTACAAAAAGAACCCTACAACTGATTCGAAGAAAGCAATCGGGTCCTTCTTCCACACCGCCTCTGCAACAGCTGGGCCTCTCTCTGGAGGTTGAAAGAACGCCGGATCTTGCCGACAAGCTTAATGGCCTCGTCATGGCCAGGATAATCGGCTGGCAAACAACTTCCGATTTGGATGAGCAGAAAGGATTGGCTCCACAACTCCACAGCAGATCGCCAACTCCGCTCCACGAAGATCCACTACATCCCGACACAACCACAACGCCTAGGAGGAGCAAACCAAGCATGGAGCACCAGCAACGAGCAGCCAGAATCCGCCCCTGCCGCTCAAAGATACCGAGCTCCCTCCTCAGAGCTCCTGCCCGAGATGAGGAGGGAAAGCCAAAGAAAATGCAGCAGCGACGAATTCGAAGTCTGTAGTACCTTCCCCAGATAGCAGAGGGCGACGCAGCGTGGAGTCCCTCCCCCTCACCACCACGGCCGGCCGGGAGAGGCTCCAAAACACCTCGCCGCAGCACCTCACCTCCTCGCCACCACGGCCGCCCGGGGGAGGCACCACCACATCAGAACTCTGCATCTGAAGACAACACCAAGACCCAAAAGGCCCTTTATTGGAGGATGAAGCAGCTGCTTGCCTCAGCGAGCATGGCTCCGACCGCCGGAGCTCCTCGTCGAGGAAGCAAAGCCACCACCAGCTGCTAGTCCCGGGCAAGAGAGCTAAGAGCCACCTCACGACATGAAGCCAAACTACGGCAAAGAGCCAACAACTAACTACCCTAAGACTACTAAAACCTACAACTACTCCGGCGCCGCTCCTCCGCCATCTCCGGCCGGCTATTCCGGAAGGAGAGGCTCGGAAACGGCCCGGAAGAAGAACGGTGGCAGGCAAGCGGAGGAGGAAGAGGATAAGGTTAGGGAGGAAGAGGAAAGCCCAAATGCGGCTTAGCACCTCTGGAAGAAAACTGCTCATAACGCTCCATACTTAAATTACGCTACATACACATATCACGAGATGAATGAGCCCGACCCAGCAAATAATTTCCTCAAGCGACGCGAGCGTTCCGCGCCGCACGAAGGTATGCACATATCAGAATTGAGCTTTATATTATGGTCTTGTGGCTCAACCTAATTACTCCTTACCTAGCAAGCATCATGGGAAGAGACCAACGCGAGTAGTCAAATTACTTGGCACCCTGTGTCGATCGGTGTAAGTACAATGACCAGGCCGCTAGCTAGCTGGGCAGCTGTTCTATGTATAGTACTGCTTTCAGTGCTCGGTCGGTACTCGCATAAATGCATTTGTCGCCTGCCCGGCCATTTCACGTATGGTCTGCATGAAATCGCCATTTACTGACACTTTCATCACAGTTTCAGCTAAATAAAAAAGAGGCGGAAAGTGTCTTTAGCTCCCGAGCTCCCTTCATTTAGACATAGTATTTAACTTTGTATCACATAATCATGCAAAATCACAACACCAAATTCTTTGTATTATAGGTTACATAAAAATGATAAAATCCGATACAGTTTGTAGAAAAAAATCTCGAGCTACATCCAAATATTATTTTTGATATTTTTTGAAAATCAGAAATATGATTTTTTTTTTTCAATTTTAAAAATGGCACGAGCACTGGTGCTGGGGAGCGCAAAATTTCCACTGGGAAAGACGCACACAATTACCACTTTACAGGAGACTACCAACACACGTCCCCCGCTGGCCGTCTGGCGGCTCTCGAGCGGAGTAAATCTTGTAATTATCTCGCTCTACACTACACTACACTAGTAGTGAGACGAGCTTCGTCCCTAAAAAAAAGGCAACGAGGCGAGCAACTTGCATCGGTTGCGTATGCCCCGATGGTTTTACGGGTTTTGAACCTGTACATATACGCTTGTCCAATTAAAGACGCGCCTTGTTTAATTCTTACGAATATAGTATTATGTACTAGCATTCTAACCATTGTTAGCTCGTGTGGGACTCTTCTAGTCACTACCAGTAAACATGCACGAGTGGCACAACCCCCCCCCCCCCCCCCGCACGCTTCTTGACACATCGCTTTGAGAGTCGCCTTTGTGTCCACGGCTCCCTCCCCCTTCCTCACCGGCGGCTTCGCTCGCCGGAGGGGTTGGAGGTGGGATGGCCGTGCCCCTCCTTGTAGTTGTAGGTTTAGTAGTAGTGGCTTTATGCCAGTAGTGGGCCGCGTGCCCGGATTCGAAGTCGTAGGTCATCGTAACCTGACCTGCGATTTAGGGTTCATCTTGTTCATCCTCCTGCCCATCTGGTTTGGGCGGTTGATGGATGGGACAGCCACCGAATCATCAAATAAGGTTGCGTGCCTCCCCTGTTCCTGCGCTGCCTCTGTTTTCCTCTATCTCTCTCTGGCCGTCCGTGGTGGAGAGGAGGGGGAGATGGGGATCTGGGCGTCGTGGGGATCTGAGGGTGGCGAGGGTGATGCTGCTTCGGCGCGGGTGCGCGACGCCGAGTGGTGGTCTGCCTCTCCTTCTCCGTCTCTCTACTCTCCTCCGGCCGGCCGTGGAGGCGAGGGGTTGGAGGGAGCGACGACATGGAGAGCAGCCAGCCCCCTCTACCACTTTCAGCGCATCTGCCGGTGCCTTCCTATCCTCCTGATGCGCTTCAACCTCCTGGCCGGCCATGGTGGTGAGGGGGAGGTTGGAGTTGGCGGAAAGAAGAGAAGATGGCGTCGGCGGAGTTATCTGCTTCATCAAGCGCATCACGTGGTCGACATGCGAGTCACCGCGATCTTCGGCCGGAATGGCGGCCCAGGTTATCTCTCCTCCATGATGGAGGCCTTCTTGATCCAGCGCCGGAGCTCGGCGTCTCTCTGTCTCCAAGTGGTTTCGTCCCTAGAGACTGCGAGATGGCCGGTGGCTGTGATCTCTCGCCGGAGGTATTCGTTCGAGCGTCTTCCTTTCGACCTCGGCACTGGCGGTGCCCTGTGGTCGCCGGCGAGCTATGGCAGAGAAGACCAAGCACCTGATTGCTTTTTATCTTTTGTGTTAGGGTCTTTTTCGCAAAAAACTAAGGCCTCTCTTTGTCAAGGGCCTATTTGTAAAATGTACCTGCCACGTGTTTGATTGGATGAAGCATCTGGGTCTTCTGGACCCTTCCCACTTTCAAAAAAAAAAACCAGTAAACATGCACGTGGCACGCATGTGTAATATAGGTTTATCAACAATCATGAAACAAATCTAATATTTATTATTCAAGTAAAAATTCAAAATATCTACAATAATAAAATTTTCACACCTATATAAGAACTAGTGAAATGTTTAGGTGCCTATGCTCAAAACAACTAAACTGACAAATTATAAAAAAATAAAACCATAGAAAAAAATCAGATTACGTACAGTACCACTGATATGTCGCCAGTAGAGATATCATTGGTCAAACTGCGGAAAGAAGCATTCCCTGGTTATCAGAAATTTCCCAGAGCATTAATGAATTATAAAATAACAAACAACCAACAACAGTAAGTTACTTCAAAGTTATCCTACTGAATGCTCGTCAATGTTGAGTTTTTGCTTTTCGTCAGCTAACAGCGAAATATACTCCACTGAATGTTACTTTCCATAACACAATGAATATGCAATTCGTAGATAACTCGATGGAACTGATAGGTTGAGACAATGCAAGCAACCAGAATGATGATCATCGATTTTGGTTGGGCCCATGAAAGGCTTCGCTCGGGTGCCACAGATGGATGTCACGCAGCTGATTGTGTACCATGTATTAACCATGTACTCCCTCCGTTTCAAAATATAAGATATTTTAGCTTTGTAAAGTAAATGTATTTAGACTATTTTTAGTATATATAGGTTCATTGGGGGCAGGGGGTTGATGATACGAACGGAGTGAGAAGACAGGCTGTAGTTGGGGGAGTGAGAATCAGGTAGCGCGAAGAGATATCTGATTACTATGACCCCTGGGAAGCTAGCACTCTGAGTGAGCTACTTGTGAAAGAGCGAAGGAAAGTGCGCATTCGATACATCTAGACCGCTTAAGTAAAGTGAGCGGTCGTAATGGATCGAGAGTCGGAGAGATGCCTCATCTCGGAGCGTCATGAAGTGCCTTTCAGGTTTGGAGTGAATCTATATAATAAAATAAGTCTAGATACGTTCTCTTCACAAACCTAAAACATCTTATATTTTGGAACGGAGGGAGTATTATTTAATATAATTCCTTAAGCGTGAGCAAAACCACGGCCTCTCAGGCCACTTGCAGTGCGCGCTGTCGCTGCTCGTGGGCCTCTGCCGGTCTAGGTCGCTGCATGTGGGCCAGGGTCCTGTTTGTGCATCCGTCGTGGGCAGGCGCCAGGCGGTGGCCGGTGGGCTTCCCAGTTCTCAGCTCCGTTGACCGATGGGGCGACATCGGATTGTCCTCACCGAGATCCCAAATCCCAACTACCCCACCCAGCACTCGACGGCGACGAGGCGGACGCCAAGGCCAAGTAGTATGAGAGGAAAGGGCTGCCTAGCCCCGGCCCCGGAGGCATCGGCAGAGGCACACGGCAGCGGCGGCCGGCTTCGTCCCGATGCTCAACGAGGCGACCGGGAGCAATCGATGCGTACCAGTCAAAGCGGTGGCTCTTGACGCTTCTAGATCTTCCACCACTTCTTTTCCGCCCTATCTCCATCGGCATCCCACTTGGGATGTCATGTATAACATGTTTTTTCATCACACATAAATCGTAGTTTCTTTACTAATGCTAACTCTGAAACCAAAATCTTCAGTTTATTTGTCGACTATCTTTAGAAGATGAATGTGCAACCTACTGTTGGCCCTTTTCTTTTATAACATTCAGATTTCGGGATAGAACTTGAACACCATCTTAAGGCTCTATAGGGGACTTATTTATGTACACTTTGGTTTTAACTGTTAGCTGCACAATGTGGAACCACGTCAGCCAAATAACCAAGTTTCAGTTCTAATACTTTTAAACCAAGACCTTTTACTACCTATTTAGCTATAATACTGAATCTGTAATTTAGGATTTCCTTTTAGCACCTTTAATTTTCCGTAGCATCTGCGAGCAGAACAGTGGCATACCATGTCAATCTTAGTGCTCTAAGTTTTATTTAATTTCCATAGCCCATTAACTTTATTTTGAACAAAGGCTGCACAGAATGAGGGATTGTAGAACAAATGGCATCTCCATACTATGCACATATAGACATTTGACTAATAAGGAGTTAGCCTTGCACATGTGGACCGGTAATATTGTAGAAGAGATGCTATCTCCATACTGTGCATTAGTGTATTTTGTCCAAAAAGGACATGAGTGATTAGGGTCCGTCTAGATTTACGTGTATTGTCCATTTTTAAAGAATACTTTTTTTTACCTTCATGCTTAGATAATACTGCAATATTGTTGTCAAAGTGCCTGAAGATAGCATGTCATCAGGTTTGCTGGCAGAGGGTACACACCTACATCATTAATTTTTAGCAAATTATTTAATGACTTACGCCTGGAGGAAACCCTGAGCATTGAGCATCGGCTCACCTTACATCGAACAATAAATTATTTAATGACTTACGCCTGGAGGAAACCCTGAGCATTGAGCATCGGCTCACCTTACATCGAACAATAAATAAAAAAAAACCATTGAACCGGACAGGCCTTTGCTCCACCCGTCCACAGGTGAAGGTTCGCGGCACCACTGCTTCTCCACCCTTTCTCTTCCCCACCCATCGCCGCTCCCGTGAAGAGTCAAAGACAAGGAATCCCACTCCAATCTTCCTGGCCGCCCCCTCTCTTCCTGTCAAGATCCGAGAGCCACCCCGCCGATTGCCCACTCAGGTCGACTCCGAAGATCCGGCTATCAGAGTTTGGGGAAGCCTCCCAAATGGATCGTTCATGCGAGTCCTCGATTCACGCATGCCGCCGGCCGATTCCTTGCGCGGCTCTGGTTTCCCCGCCGCTGGAAGGTACCCGCACGCCTCCAGGTTCGCCCGCCATCTGCCGGTGCCCAAGGTATTGCCTCCGCGCATCCAGTAGCTGACTTTGCAGTTTTAGAACCAACTTCAGATGCAGTCTGACCAGACTCAACTGGAGTTCTCTGCATAAACCCCGAGAAAAGTGGGTGAACAATCAGAACTTGCAAACCGGAGTATACAAGGTGATAGTTCGTCTTGACAGCAGAGATATCAACGAGATATCAATTTGTACCAAATTTTCTCGGCTCCTGAAGCTATCCACGAAATTTGATTTTTTGTACATAAATTTGGTACTAAAAAATTGTCATTTGCCAACTGTGGCTGACCATACACGTTTCTTACCGGTTTTGTTGCAGAGCCTATTAAGTGATCGTGACAAGCTTTGCCAATTTTTGGAGCCGAATCCATTACTGGGGCAGACGCTTTAGGTAAGTCTGATGAATCCATTACTGTGGCAGACGCTTTAGGTAAGTCTGATGCAGTGCATTGTCTCGGCAGTGATAGGTCTCGAATGCAATGGAGGCTGGATCTTCTTTTGTCGAATTCAATTGTATTTTGTTATGAATTATTTTCTATTTGCATCTGTCAAACAGGATAATCTTGGCCAATACTAGGAGGATTCAGATCCAGAGTTCAAGATCAAGCCTCGGGTTCCAGGTTTGGCCTCCTACCTCCTCCGAGCCCCAGATGCAACGCCCAGGTCTGGAATCTCATCGCCGCACTCAGGTCAGTCTGACCCTACCTCCTCCAATATACAACTATATCACTGAAGCCCGGGCTAATTTAGCAGTGAAGTCGATGGTTCATGTGCACTGGGCATAAATATATTCATGATCTGGCACTACACAATAATTTGTATGAGTAACTATTACTCTGTTAGTATCATTGATCTATCTCCTCTGCACTGAAAATGTATTGAACAGACTGTAAATTCATAATATTCAGAAATCATCTGTCAATGATTGCTGTACATGAGATAACCTTTTAATGAAATGTATGATTGTCAATTCGTGCAAATGTTCAGATATATAGATAGTGCAAATTATTTTTAGTCAAATTAGTAGTAAAACATTATATTAACTTACAATCAGGATCCCAGATCTATGTGAAAATATACACTGCATTTTGTTCATGTAGCATGTATCTTAGAGCATCCATAGTTGACTGGCAGAATATTCTCTCTCATTCCATGCATATTTATGAACTCCTAAATAATTTTGTTTTATGAGGAGTTTATACTACACCGTGCTTACATTATATTATAGCAGATTTGTTTCTTTTTTGCATATCAGCTATTGCACTTCATCCAATGTTCTGGACTACATGGTCTTTGTTGGGGGATCAAAATGGTAAAACCATAGGGAAAATGCATTGACAACCAAAGCTATCACTTGTACAGATGGTACTCTTCTTGCAGACTTTTATATGTTGACACTGTCTAGCTGAAAACTGACCGAGGGACTGATTGGACTCTGGAGTCAGAGCCTGGAAGAACAACGCAATGATCCGGCTGATTCTAAATGAAATTCGTGTGCTAAGTGTGCTGCACTACTTGTTTCTTCTTTTTGCAATGGAAGGAGCGAACCTTCAAGTTTCATTTTGGCGTTATAAGAATAACTAAACAAGCAGTTTGATGCCGGATTGTGTCTGGTTTTTACAGGTACCGGCCTTTTTAAACCCGAGTACTCTGTATGATATCATTGTTGTTGTTCAAGTAATAGAAGCTCTTGTTTAGCAAGAAATAAAACGGAAATGCACATTTGATCCCATGTTCATATGCCCCCTTTATTAAAACACATTTAAAATGTTTAAAAAATTCTGAAAAATATATTCTTGTGTATCCCCACATTCTGTGGGCGTGCGGTTTCATGAAAATCTAATATGTTTCGTCGGTTGTGTAAAAATGTAGGTTGTGTAAAAATGACAAAAACATATCTCGTGGAGAACCTTATTTTAGCACATAAATTTGTCTTTTTACATAAGCCACACAAAATATCTATTTTCCGTGAAACGTACCTTGTGAGCATCTAAAATGTGAAGATGTACATGCACGATATTTTTCTATTTTTTTATATTTTAAAATATGTTAAAAATTAAACTCAAATAAAAGAAGCATACACAGTCCAAAATAAAACACTATCTTTATCATTATTCAGACTGGAAATCAGTCCTCACTAGACTTGTTGAATACAAGACTATGCTCTTCCCTTTGAGCTCTGTAATCCAAATAATTGCAACCATCTGATTCTGAGGCCGTCCAACAAGCTTACGTCAGTTTTTAACATTATTAGTTTTTTACCTTAATCACATAGCATACCAATTTCTTGTGGTATTAAACTTGGTCTATTGCTCGATGTGTTTCTTTTTTGAAGTTTGCTTGATGTACCTTTTTTATTTACTTGAAGACTTATGAGATTCAGTATAAAAATAAAGGCCCATTTCTTGCATCTAAATTCATACCTCTTGATTTCAGACGATAAATGGCACACTGGTCTATTGTTGAAAACTCATGCTTGCACTTCACTTTCGCATATGCTCATATATTTAATTAATGAATAACACAAAGATATAAAAAATAAAAACAAACGATTTACCATTAGTTAGTACAGTTGTCACAACGAATTGTAGACGGCGCAGCGAAGCGCGCATGTTCATCTAGTTTGTTTGATTCCTTACCTAGGAGGTATATCAGAAAGATAGTTGAGGTTCATCCATGACGGTAAAAAAAATCTTGATGATTGGTTCCTATATAAGAGCGGGCAAATTTATAGAAAATGTGCCTAGGAAAAAAAAAACAGGAACCGCGTGCCCCCCGTGTCGCCTCCCCAAGCGAGGTGACCGGGCGGCCTCCTTCACCCCGGCGCCTCCAACCTCTCCTTCCAGCGCTCCTCCATGCCATTGTCGCCGGCGGGTGCTGTCGGGCGTTGCCCGCGCGGTGCCCCGAGGCCGGCGGTGGCGGCCTCCTCTTCTTCCCGCCGCAGGAGCTGGGCTTGGGGGATGAATCCCGGCGGCGGAGCCTCTAGGCAGGCGGAGTTTCCGACGACCTCGGACGGCGGCGAGGTGGGTGGCGTGGCCACTTGGTGGCGCAGGCGGCGGGATCTCGCGAGCTGGCTGGAGGAGCCCTGCAGGCCCAGATCTGGGCCCATTTGGGCCCGATCTGGGTTAGGGCGGGTATGGTCCGGCTTGTCTCCATCGCTTCCGGTTGGTCTGCGGAGTGGTTGGTGGTGAGGGTGGCGGCAACGGCGCCGAGCTTGCTGCAACATGGTGACGGGAGCTTCACGGCTCCATTTGGGTCCGGCTAGGCCTCTGGCGCCGATCATGAGGGTGGTGATGGCATGGCTTATGTGCAGCAGGGACTTTACGTGCCCGTCCAGTGCACGGCCGGGCCTGCTCAGCCTGGTGTGTTCCTGCGGCCGCATCCGGTCGGCACCCGCCTTAGGCGGTGGAGGACGACCTTCGGGTGGCTATGTCGCTGCCGGCTCCAACGTGGTCTGGTGTGTTCTTGTCATTGTGTCCGGCCGGCTACCGCATGTGGCGGTGGAGGTTGTTCTCTCCTGCACGGCTAAGGATCCATCTTTCCGTATCCACAATTGTTTTGTGGTCTAGCCGGTCTCGCAGCGTTTGGCTTGGTGAGACGAAGATGGTGTATTCAAGACCGGGTTGGCGCATGTTGGTGGACGACAAGTTTGGTGGAGTGCAAGAATTGGATGGGGTTGTGGTTCTTTGAGGGTCGGGAGAAATCCTTGCTGGCTAGGCCGGCGCCGACGTAGTGACACCTATGGGTGCTGCCTTCCTTCTTGAAGGGCATTCGGTGTACACTCTTCCCACTCTCTACGTGTATCGGGAGAAATTCTAGGAGAAATCCGGGCAACAACGTCGCCATCGTCGCACTCCTTGAAGGTGTTGCTTGGTACACGGCAATTCGATGGCATAAGAGCGTGATGGGGCTACTACGGCGGGCGCAGCGGTTGCAAGTCATTGTCGTTTGTCGATCTGATGCTGTTGTGCATTATTTTCTCTTTCGTTCTTTTGTATTTTTTCTTAGGCGTCTTTGTGCTGTGGGCCCCAGCAATGGTCTTTGGGCATTGTGCTGTATGGCCCAGCAGCGGTCTTAACTATGTGCTTTATTTATAAAGCGGGGAAAGCCTATTTCGTGAAATTTATAGAAAATGTCAGAATCTTATTAACTCAATCTATTTCTCTTGAACCACAATACTAAAAAAAGAAGTGCATAAATTAAAAATTGTACTATAGATCCAATGCGACAGTTTCCAGATTCTTATACAAGTAGATATCGTAACAAAATCAAAACAAAGAGGCGTCCTAAGCATGAGAAAACATACGATTGAAGCGAGCACTAAGCACGCAGGTCAAGTACATAAGCGAAAGCGTAGTTGTCAACACTTATAAATTTCAGTTAAAAGTCTGGTGTCATTGGGACATGGTTTCTCGATTCTTATTGTTTCCTGTTGAGAATGTCTTACTTATGCTGAAATGATAAGTTACAACATTAATAAGCCAATTTATCTACCTGTTAGAAGCAAACCCAAAAACTCTTATAAACTGCATGGCAGTACCAACCTAGATGAATGTCAAGAAAATCTTTAATATAATTGGTTCAACAACGATAATATGGGAGGAAAACTGAATAGAATATTATAATTCATTTATATACCTATAATACCACAGACAGTACAGAGTAAACAATTAATCAGACTTGTTCGAAGACTCCTCCAATCTCTTTCAGTTTGGTTATATAATATAACTAAGCATGTTCATATTAGAAAATGAAGCTTGTAAGCCCACACCAATAGGGTATTAGCAATTGAACTCCAAATAGTGCAGGACAATAGAATACAAAACTTAATAGGTCGCACGGTAAAGTAAACTGAGTTATAACGGTAGTACCTTGCTTTCACCCATGCTCACGTAGAACAAAGAGAACAAACCATTGTTCCCTGTTGTCATTTTTTGCGGGGAGTTCCCTGTTGCCATTGACACTGAAAGTTTATGACTGAGCACATATATTATAGCAAACTATGAATTCATAGGAGTTAACTGGAAAGAGGAAAATGTATGGAAGTTTTTAAAGAAAAAAATGTGTTCACGCTGCATCTCTTTTATCTTATTTCAGATAACAAATCTAAGTTGAGAGATGATCAAGTAATCATTGGCTCATATTCCAGTGTTGTCCCATGTGGCATCAGATTATATAATAAGAACCCGACGGTATTTCAAAAATTGGAGCGGAATAATTGGCATGCATTTTAATTTCGTAACCCCTGTACTGCATGAACTAAAACACTATCATGCACTCACCAGACTGACAAAACTTTATGAATAGTGCATTGAGAAAAATTCCACCGTACTTCACCTGACAGGGTACACAGATTAAGATTTCCCGGCAGTAGATCACACACGGAAGGGCAGTATTTTCTGGGACGAAATCAAAATTGCCATTCCTGTAGGATGGACAAGAAACTGAATTACCTAATTTGGCTTGGGCCAGGTGATGGCGTATGTCGAGGATTGAAAAGAAGAGATAAAACAATTAGAACATGCCTGCATCTTCCTCTTCCTCTCTTCCTTTCGGGTAATTAATGATGGTTATCACCTGGAAATGCATTTTCCACTCTTCCAGTTGTAACTAAATATATGCTTCTATGAATTTTAAGTACATTGATTAATATTAGAGTCAATACATCTCAAGATAAGGTAAAGATAGAGATGAACCTAAACTACATAGAAAAGTAGCTTGTTAAATGAGGATAGGATTCAAAAGGCACTTGTCGTATTTTCTAGACGTGCAAATGCACACTAACTATTAGCCAACAATTATATCGAGCGACAACTACTCATGGGAGGTCTTGTTGAAGTGCAAGCTTCTGCTACAAGCTCGCAGGATAGTGTGCAATATGTTACTGTGAGTATGGCACATTCTGTTAAGGCTGCTGCGCATGCCACTTTTTCCTATTGATGAGTGCTAACTGGAATCGTTTGCAGATAAAGGCGAAGAAGCCATCTTCCTTCCAGCTGAAGAAAAAAGCAATAAAGGCTATTCCAAAAATTGAAATTGACGATGATGATGAGCTAACTCTCTCTCTCTCTCGAATCAGGCTTTCGCCCCGCTTTATAAATAAAGCAACATCCAGGTACATAGTACATCAAGCACCCACCACGGCCAAGGCCAAACGAAAAGAAAAAAAGGTGCATACATCACCGCTGGGGCCACAGCACAAGCACGCCCAAACAGAAACCAAAAACCGCAACAAGTAAGGGGGAGAGCTCAGGACGCCTGGGCCGGGGAAGTCGGAGCAACTAGGGGGATCGCTGCCGTCCTCAGGGCCCACAACGAGCTGTCGAAAGCCGCCCGATCACGCTGCCTCACCAGGGGAGACCACTGCTGTAGAAAGGCAAGAAAGGAGAACACAGGGTCAGACACGCGAGAAGGATACACCTTCTCAATCACAATCTTATTCCGCACGTTCCACAAAGACCACGAGATGGCCGCAAACACGAGCCAGAAGAGGCGGCGACCTCCTCCGGCCCTGCATGCCTGGGACTGCAGGAACTCCCCAAGTTCCTGCGCGCCCCAGGCAGGCCCTAGCACCTCTCTGACAAAGCACCAAAGAGCCTGGGCCGCCGAACATGAGAACATAATATGGGCACAGGTCTCCAGGGTCCCGCATAGGGGATACAAACCATCGCCCGGGCCATTACGCTTGGCCACCTCCGCCCCCGAGGGTAGCCGGTCCCGCAGAAGCTGCCACACGAAGATGCGGATACTAAGCGGCAGGGGGGCCTTCCAAAGAGGGGCCGTCCAACCCAGCTCAGGGCCCTGGAAAAGGGCGCGATAGGCCGAGTTCACCGTGAACTCGCCAGAGGGGTGCAGGTGCCACCCTGCCGAGTCTGGGGCCTCAGATAAGGACCTAGGGAGGGAGCGAAGCAGCAGAAGGCGGTCCGCGTCCTCCACAGCACTAAGGTGCCTCCGGAACAAGATGTTCCAGTGGCCCTCCAGGAAGGCTTCCTGCACGAGGATCTCGGGGGAAGCGGAGATAGCAAACAGGCTGGGGTAAAGGACCCCCAACGGGATCGGCAGCATCCAGGGGTCAAGCCAAAATCGAATCCCCTGTCCGCAGCCAACCTCAAAGGAGAGGCCCAGCCCGATGAAATGCTTAATCTATTGGAGGGCTCTCCAGAACTGAGAGCCCTCCCTCCGCTCACAAGCTAAAAGGGGGCGGCCCCGGAGATACTTGGCTTTGATAAGCTAAAGCCAGAGCCCGCCGTCGTCTCTAAGAATGCGCCAGACCCACTTCAACATCAACGCCACATTAAAACGGCGCGAGTCAAGGATACCTATGCCCCCAAAGCTCTTGGGGGCGCAGACGTCCGCCCATTTAACCATGTGGTATTTCTGATGGCCATCCCTTGCCGCCCAAAAGAACCTAGACAACTCCTTAGCGAAGTCGGCATGCGTCCCTTCGGGCAGCAGGTACAGCCCCATTTGGTACATGGGTAGACTCGCGAGACACGAGTTAATCAGCACCGACTTGCTCCCCTTAGACGTGAGGCGCGCTCGCCAGGGTTCGCCCTCGAGCGCACCCTCCCGACCAGGGGAGCCAGGTCCCTGATCAACACCCGCGTCTCCCTGATGGGCATCCCCAGATAGGTAATCGGGAAGTCCACGAGCTTACAGTTCAGCCCATCCGCAATCCGCTGACGCTCCTCCTCGGGATACCCCAGGACCATCACCTCACTCTTGTCAAAGTTGATCATCAAACCTGACATGGCTTCGAAGCAGAGAAGCAAGAACTTCAGGTGAATGATGTCCTGGTCTGAACCCTGCACCATGATCATGGTGTCATCCGAATACTGGAGGTGGGAGATCCCACCCCCAGGGATCAAGTGACCCACCACCCCGGAGATGTGCCCCGAGCGTTGGGCCCTATCCAAAATCTCCGCCAAGGCGTCCACCGCGGCGTTAAACAATATAGGGGAGATCGGGTCCCCCTGCCTAACCCTGCAGGACGGACTAAAGTAAGGACTGATCTCCCCATTTATGTTGATCGCCGTCGTGCCACTCCGGACGAACTGCATGATCCAGCAGATCATGCGGTCATCCACACCCCTCCTCTCCAGGACGAGACGCAAGAAGGCCCAGTCTAAGCGATCATAGGCCTTCTGAAAGTCCAACTTCAGGAACACCCCTTTCTGACGTCGTACCTTAACTTCATGAATAATTTCATGAAGTGCCAGGACATCGTCATGAATGAGGCGTCCCTTGAGGAAGGCGAACTGGAGAGGATGGGTGAGGCGCTCCATCACTGGAGCGAGTCGGATGGCACAGACCTTGGCAAATAGGCGTTGAATGACATTAATCACCGTGATCGGTCGGAACTGGCGGATATCTGTGGCTCCCACAACCTTGGGGATCAGGGTAATCACGCCAAGGTTCAGGCGGGACATAACCAGGGTACCCGTGAAAAACTCCTGGAAGAGTTGCAGGATCAAAGGCTGTAACTGAGCCCAAAAAGCCTGGAAGAAACACACCGGGAGACCGTCAGGGCCCGGTGCCGAACTAGACTTCATGGACTTCAGAGCAGCCTCCACCTCCCCTCCTAGGAAGGGGAGAGTGAGATCAGCATTCTCCCTAGGAGAGACAAGCGCCTCACCCGTCCAAAAGTCAGGCGCCAGCGAGACTCCCGACTGCGGCGAGGCGGAGAAAAGGCCCCGGTAGAAGGCGTAAATATGGGAGGAGAGCGCCTGAGGGGACTCCAGCAGCGACTCCCCCTCCCAGAGGCAAGGGATCGAGCACTTCCTCCTCCTACCATTGGCAATGGCATCGAAGTAGGCCGTGTTCGATTCCCCCTGGACCGTCCAGTTCTGGCGACTCCGCTGGCGCCAAAAAGCCTCCTCTCCCTTGTAGATTTCCATAATGGAAGTCTCAAGGGAGTACCTATGGGACCAGGCCTCAGGCGAGAGGCCGTGAAGATCGGCCTCCCGGTCCAAGGCCTGGATATCCCGCAGAATGGACTCCTTCTGATTCCTGAGGTCAGCCCCCAAATTCGCCCCCAGCCTCGCATGAACTGGCGAGATAACTTGGCACAGTGATGCCAGATATCCACCGCGCAGTACACCCGAGGGGTAGAAGCGGCCGTTGCCGTCCACCTTGCCCGAACCGCCTCCACAAATCCTCGCTTCCGCAGCCAGAAGGATTCGAAGTGGAAGCGGTTCAGCCGCGGGGGGCGGCCCCCTCCAGAGGAGAGGAGGAGAGGGGTGTGGTCCGACCCAATCCTAGTGACCGCTCTCAACGAGCAAAGAGGGAAGGCCACCTTCCAATCCACAGACACAAAGACACGATCGAGAACGCTGCGAATCGGATTCAGCTGCTTATTTGACCAAGTATATCTAGCGCCCACACGCCGGACCTCGCGGAGAGCAAGCTCGGCAATGCAGTCGTTAAACATCCGCATCCTAGGGAGGTCCACGTTTGCCGAGCTCTTATCGTAAGCAGATCGGATCAGGTTAAAGTCCCCGGCGACCACCACCGGGATAACCGTCCGTTCCACTTTTGATTTGAGCTCACGCAAGAAGTCGGCGGACCTCCTATGGTCCGCGGGGCCATAGACAATGATCACCTCCCATCTGAAGCGAGACTGTCTATGGGTAAGCGCCATGCTCACAAAGAATTCCCCGCGGTCCATATCATCAACCTCGAAGGTATCCTCCTTCACACCCAGGAGGATCCCCCCCGAGTGCCCGGATGCAGGAAGCAAGGACCAGGAGAATTTGAATCGGCTCAAAGCTTCCAATTCCGCAATGGAGAAGTCCCGGCGAATCGTCTCCTGAAGATCGACAATATCCGGCGCTTCCAAGCAAAGAGACTCCTTGATCTGACGGCGGCGTCCCCCACTGCCAAACCCCCGGATGTTCCAAATGAACACCCGAAAGGCCCGGAGGATGTCCATGAGGGAACCTCAAGCCGAGGGGGCCCCCTGGGCGGGGGCCGAGCGAGCACGGGGAGAAACGGAGCGGATCGCGGCTGTCTTGGGGGGCCTCCCACGCGGTCGACCCGATGGGGTCGACTTGTGGGTGGTCTCCCGCGCATCAGGGGCAGGTGGGGTCTCCCTGCTGGAGCCAGTCCCGTTGGGCCTAGCCTCGGCAAGGATACGAGAGCGTTCCCGCTCCCGGGCATCACGTTCCCGGGCCGCAGCGATTGCTCCCGCGTACCCCTCCCGCGCCTTAATGGCCGCAATCTGCTCCAATCTCGGTCCCTTCTCTCCCCGAAAGACAATACCGCAATCCTCCGCCACCTCACCTAGGTGGGCCAGGGAGACCTCGGAGAGAACACAAAACGGCGAGCTAGACATACCAGAAGGACCAGAGTCAGGAGGGACAAGGGTGGAAATCGTACCTGAGAACTCGTCACGGGCCGCAACCTGCCGGGAGGCCCGCTCAGCCACTGTCGGCTCAGGCCCAGACAGGCCTAACCGAGAGTCAGCGAGGCGAACACTGTGGCGGGAGGGAGGTGGTGGAGGCGGCCTAGGAGCCCTGGACCGTCGCAGCTTGGCAACCTCCACCGGGGTGCTAGGGTCCCCGGCGGTGGGGACCAGCATATGCGGGGTGTCCGAGGCGAGAGAGTAGCACACCACCCCAGGGGAGCGCGGCGACTGGTGGGCGCAGACCTCCAGGCCCACACTCCCAGAAGTCTCCTGCTCCGGGGACGAAGGGGTGGCAAGGGGGCCCGGGAGGGACGACGGACCCCGGTCGAGGTAGGAGCCGTACTGCGCGATGTCGAGGCCTAAGGAAACAGACTGATCGGGCCGGAGGCAGCGGGGAAGGTCCACCGGGGCCTGTTTGGCAGGTGCGCTCAGTGACAGGGGGCGCCTTCCAGGGACGAGTGGAGAGCCACCAGAGAGCCCAGCCAACGAGGCCGCCGTGCCCCCCGACGACTCCTGCGACGGGCGCGCCGGGGGGGCGAAGTGTAAGTGGCGAGCGGCGACTCCGGGTCTGACCCCAAGTCGTTGTCCGAGTCCTCCCCAGAACCCCCACCCACCGCCCCAGTGTCGCCACCAGCTGGAGGGGGGGAGAGGAGCGAGCCTCCGGCACGCCCGCCTCCTCGTCCAGCTCCACCAAGAGGTCACGGCCCACGCGGTCGAAGAAGAAGCGCGACAGGGAGACCGGGAAGACCGAGGTGTCCGGGCAGAGCAGCCGCAAATGAACCGGGCCGAGCCCCGAAAGGGACCCCAAGTCCACCTCCGTGAACTTGCCCACAGTCTGAGCCAGGAGCGCCACCACCTCCGGTCTCCGAGCCTCAAGCGGGATCCCAGAGAGGCGGACCCAGACCTCGGCAAGGGTGGCCACCGTCTCCTGCTCCGCCGAGGACGGCTGGATGGAGACCTTCAGCTGGTGCAGGGGGAGCGTGAAGGAGGACCCGAGGGCGCACATGCGGAGCACGGCCACAGACGGGAAGGACACCATGAACTCCGTCGTCGAGAACCACCGTACCGGCCACTCGTACCCGGGCAGCACCGCGCTGAGCTCCTCCTGCAGCAGGGCCTCCGTCACTTCCACCGAAGTGGAGGGGTCCTGCGCGGGGAGGATCGAAACTCGCGCCAGGGTCTCGGGGACGGTCATCGGCACTCCACCCAAGTCGATGAAGTAGAACCCACCGTTGACTCTGTGTCCGTAGTACTCGAGGGACTCTCTAGGGCGCGGGAGGTCGGTCGTGGAGACGGAACCATCCCCAGAGCTACCGGACCCCCCGGTCCGGCGGACACCGTCGCAAGACCCGACTTCTTCTTCTTGCTCTTTTTCTTCTTCTTCTTGGGGGCCGCGGCCACGCCAGCGCCGGACTCAGGGCGGGCAACCTCGGGCGACGCCACGGGGCCCGAGGCAGGGCCCTCGCGCCACGAGCCTGCATCAGCCCGGCCAGCCCCCTGCCTAGGGCCAGCCGCCCCCGCAGCAGCCGAGCAGGGCCGATGCACGCAGCCGCTGCTCCCTCTCACGGTCCTCGACCGAGGGCCGCGGGGGGGACCGGCGGTGCTCCTCCATCCTGCGACGCACACGCGGGGGGGGGGGAGCGGGAGGGCCAGCGGCCAGATAGAGCACAGGGAGAGGGCGGGGACCTCCGGGCCGGGTGGCGGTAGGCGCCCTGCGGCCCGCGCGAGGGAGGTTGCCGGCGAGGGGGGGCGCGGGAGCGGTGTCCTGGCGCGGAGGAGGGGAGGCGCGGCGCGAGAGGGCGGGGACCCGATGCGGGGAAATGTCACGTGGCGGCGCCGGGGGGCTGCGGGGGCGCGGGGCCATGAGGGCGTCGCGGAAGCTCCTCGGGAGGACAGCCGGCAGGGACGGCTCGGGGCGCGCCGGCGAGTGGGAGGCCGGTGGCGGCGGAGGGCCGCGGGGAGGGGGCGGCGGCGGGACAGGGGGAGGAATGGACGAGCTTAGACCGGGGACGACCCGATAGGGTTTCGCCCCACCACTGAGAGGATCCTGCCTCTTGGGCTGGTCCAGGCCGGCGCGAGCAGGCTCGGAGAGGATGGGCCAAGTCTGGGCCGGGCCCACCAGGTCACGCCCAGGCCGAGGCCCACGCGCGGCCCGCTCGGCCAGCCCAGGACCAGCTCTTCCCCCACCGGCCCACCTCGGACCCCGCCCGAGACCGCCCCACCCCTGCTGCGGCGCCGCCATGGCCGCCCGCGGGGGAGCGCCTCCCCTCCGGCGAGGCCGCCGCGTGGCAGCCCGCGCTAGCGGGAGGTACTCGCCCAGGGAAGAGCGGCGTAGGGGCGACGGACAGCGAGGAAGGGGGACCCCGCGCTCCTCATTCGAGGCCTCCCCGGCCGCCCTCACTCCGAGGATCGTCGACGGCGGCGCCACCGGATCCTCCTCGTCCTCCACGTCTGCGCAGTCAAGGCCATGGAGGTCCGCCAAGGCAGCGACCTGCTCCGGCGAGACCGGGGGCAGCGACGGCAACCTGTTCCGAGGACCCCTCGCCGGAGGGCAAGACGCGCCGGAGCGCCGCCCGACCCGCACCGAGTGGGCCGGGAAGGGGAGCGTCGCCCCCTGCCGGACGAACTCACCCCGGCGGCGGTCACGCGCGTCCACCACGACGCCGGCGGCGTTGAGGAGGACAAGCCTGCCGTCGGCGGGGCGGAGCTGTTAGGAATAATAATCCCGATAGGACACGGAACGGTGTCGTGTGCGTGTGTGTTCCGAGTAGGACTAGTAGTCCAACACCTATTCGTATTGACGCTGCGTCTTGCCGGGTATATATACACCCATATAGTAGCCTTGTAAGACAACCGTGAGATTCAATACAAACAACAGGACCGAGAGGGCCCTGTAGCCATCAACATTGTTTTTCTCGTACGTACTCGTGTGAGTTGAGAGAGCTAGTTCTTTTGATCAGGCTAGATAGCTAGCTTGCTGATCGTTGTTAGCTGGTTCTTATACGTGCGCGCAACTCGCCGAAATACTTCGCCGTCGTCACGCCGGACTGCACTCGGCGTTTGGGGCTGGGCCAACAATTGGTAAAGACGAGTAATCCGGTGCGGCTGCGGGTGCAACGGTGTCGTCGCAGTACCCGCGGTATGATCGCGGCAAATACACGACGTGGGCGAAACGGATGGAGTGGGCCATGGAGGGCAACGACATCTGGGAGGCTGTCGATCCCGGCGGCGACGAGTTCAAGAAGGACGCGTCGAAGTACCGCAAGGACCGACAGGCACTCACGGCCATCGACTCCGTGGTGCCGGCGGACGTGATGCAGCACCTGATCTTGAAGGATTCTGCAAAGGCGGCGTGGGAGACACTCAAGACGTTGAATCTTGGGCACGAGCGCGTCCACAGGGCGACCCTACAAACCTTGCAGAAGAAGTACGAGAACCTGGAGATGGAAGGAGCTGAGACGCTGGACGCTTTTGCCTCGAGGGTAGCCACAATTGTCAATGGGATTCGCGCGCAAGGTGAGAAGCTGGAAGATATCTCAGTCGTAATGCGTTTCCTTCGCGCGGCGCCGCCGCGGTACATATCTGTGGTGTCGGCAATCGAGCAATGCGTTGATCTCACCACCCTCACGATGGATGACCTGGTTGGACGGTTCAAGGCGCATGACGAGCGGATGAAGATCACCTACGGCGACGCGAATCAAGATGAGCACCTCATGCTTACACGTGCCCAGTGGCAGGCAATGGTCGCCAAGGAGAGGAGCGATAAAGCATCTGGCAGTGGCGATGGTTTGGTCCTGGCGAAGAAGTCGGACAACAAGCCGAAAAAGCCAAAGAAGAAATTCGACAAGAAGAATCTTCGCTGCCATAAGTGCAATCAGCTTGGGCACTTCAAATCGGAGTGTCCTAACCGTTCAAAGGAGAAGGCTCTCATGGCGAAGGAAGGAGATGATGGACCGATGATGCTCATGCTGGAAGCTTGCGAGTTAATGACCACCAAGGAATCAACTCCTCAGGAGTCCGCTACGGAAATCGTCACGCTCGTGGAAGAGAAGGTCTTCCCGCGGAGGATGCAGACGGCTCACGACGTTTGGTACCTCGACACAGGCGCTAGCAACCACATGACCGGCGACAAGGCTCAGTTTTCTGAGTTGAACCTCACGGTTGGAGGCTCCGTTCGATTCGGCGATGGGTCGAAGGTGGAGATTGCAGGACGAGGCACTGTCCTATTTGAGTTGAAGGATGGAGGTCACAAGGTACTCACTGATGTGTACTATATTCCCAAGCTTAAGACCAACATTATCAGTCTTGGTCAGCTCGCGGAGCGTGGATGCAAGATCGTGTTGGAGGACGAGTTCCTGTGGGGATATGACCGCCAAAGGCAGCTCATCATGAAGGTGGAGAGGTCGAAGAATAGACTCTACATCCTCAATCTCAATCAGGCGGATCCAGTGTGTTTGATGACAAGCATGGAAGACTCGGCGTGGAAGTGGCATGCACGCTACGGACATCTAAATTTCCAAGCTCTACGACAACTTGGACAGAAGGAGATGGTACGTGGCTTACTGTGTGTTGATCATGTTGAGCAGGTGTGCGACGGTTGTCTCATTGGGAAGCAAAGGCGAGCCCCGTTTCCAAGGGAGGGACAATATCGAGCAAGTAAGGTTCTTGAGTTGGTGCATGAAGACTTATGCGGACCAATCACGCCGGCAACCCCCGCCGGGAACAAGTACTTTTTGCTCATCGTCGACGACTTCAGTAGATACATGTGGGTTGTGTTGCTGAAGAGTAAGGATCAAGCTTTGCAAGCGTTCAGGATTGTGAAGATGGCAGCCGAGGTGGAGTCCGAGGCAAAGTTGAAGGCCCTCCGTACCCATCGGGGTGGGGAGTTCAAATCCAATGAATTCAAGGAGTTTTGCGAAGCTCATGGGATCCGGCGGTATCTCACCGCACCATATTCACCGCAGCAAAACGGTGTTGTGGAAAGAAGGAACCAAACCGTGGTGGCCATGGCACGCAGCATGATGAAGAGCAAAGGCATGCCAGGCAGGTTCTGGGGTGAGGCAGATAGTACAACTGTCTATTTGCTGAACAGGGCGCCAACTAAGAGTGTAGTTGGTATGACGCCGTATGAAGCATGGTACGGGCGCAAGCCCTCGGTTGATCATCTTCGCACATTCGGGTGCGTGACACATGTGAAGACGGTGACCGGGCATACTAGCAAGTTGGCAGATCGAAGTACTCCAATGGTCATGATCGGCTATGAATACGGTTCGAAGGCGTATCGCGCGTACAATCCAGTGAAAATACAGGTGGTGGTGACACGCGACGTCGTCTTCGAGGAGGAGAAATCATGGAATTGGGGCTCTGCGGAACCGATACAATCAATTTCTGATGAAATATTTACTGTAGTCTACAGTGATTCGCATGCAGATGATCAAGAAATGGCGTCCCGTGGCGTTACGGATTTAGGCGCTGGTTCATAAGATGGAAGTCTGGAAGTGAGCAGCAGCAGCGCTACGCCTGGAGAGGTATCTCCGCGTGGGAGTCCCGGCACGAGCAGCAGCTCACGCGCTGCACCTGGAGGCTCGGCGTCGCCATCCAGTCCACGCGCGGAAGAGAGCCCTGGCGCAAGTGGCCCATCAGCTGCACACTCCCATCCAGGAGGGACTAGCGGCAGTCCAGAAGTGGACGCCGGCGACGATGTCACGTCGCCAACATGCAGTACACCGACAGAAACTGCAGGAAATTCAGTAGACGCTGAAACAAGTACTACGTCAGCTTCCACGTCTCCTCCAAGTGCACGGGAAGAAAGAAGACGGCCACCTACTCCACAAAAATTCCAAAGTGTACTGGAGTTGTATCCGCCAGAGACCCTTCGTACAGCGCGTGCGCGAGGGAGAGGACAAGGTCGGTGTTTACTCACCGAGGAGCCGACGAAATTCGAGGATGCTAATACGGAGGAGTGTTGGCGTCGGGCTATGGATGAGGAGTTGGGGTCGATCCGCGACAACGATACATGGGAGCTTGTCAATCTACCCAACAATCACAAGGCCATAGGGCTCAAGTGGGTGTACAAGATCAAGAAGGATGCCGAAGGGAAGTTGGTGAAACACAAAGCTCGGCTAGTGGCCAAGGGATACATGCAAGAGCAAGGTGTGGATTTCGAAGAAGTGTTCGCTCCCGTTGCAAGGATGGAATCGGTGAGATTACTTATCGCTCTCGCAGCTCAAGAATCTTGAAAATTGCATCACATGGATGTGAAATCCGCATTTTTGAATGGGGAGTTAGAAGAAGAAGTTTATGTGAAGCAACCACCGGGATACATCAAAGAGGGAGAAGAACACAAGGTTTTGAAGCTACACAAGGCGTTATACGGGCTACGGCAAGCCCCTCGGGCGTGAAACATCAAGCTTGATCGTACATTGATCTCTCTCGGATTCGAGAAGAGCCCACTGGAGCATGCGATGTATAAGCGAGGTAAAGGAAGGGATCATCTACTAGTTGGCATCTATGTTGATGATCTATTGATAACTGGAGTGGATGAGAAGGAGATTGCAAAGTTCAAGCTACAGATGAAGGAGTTATTCAAGATGAGTGATCTAGGCTTATTGAGCTACTACCTTGGGATCGAGGTACATCAAAAGCTGGGTGAGATCACGCTATGCCAAGAGGCATATGCAAAGAAGATACTCGAGAAGTGTGGCATGGAAGAATGCAATCCAACTCATGTTCCGATGGAACCTCGTCTTAAACTGAGCAAAAGGAGTGAAGCACCTGCGGTTGATGCAACGGAGTATAGGAGCGTTGTCGGAAGTTTGAGGTATCTCATTAACAAAAGACCCGACTTGGCCTATTCCGTTGGCTATGTGAGTCGCTTCATGGAAGCATCCACAATGGAGCATTGGACAGCCGTGAAGCATATACTCAGGTATATCAAAGGTACTACAAACTTTGGTATTGTCTACTCGAAAGAGAAGGAGGAGGTGAAGCTACTTGGCTACAGTGATAGCGACATGGCAGGAGATATTGACGACCGTAAGAGTACCTCAGGCGTGGCATATTTCTTGGGAAGAAGCATAGTAAGTTGGCTATCACAAAAGCAAAAAGGGGTGGCACAGTCATCCTGTGAAGCTGAGTATATTGTGGCTGCAACTGCGGCGTGTCAAGGTGTGTGGCTAAGGAGTCTACTTGGTGATCTCACCAATCGGGAGGCGAAACAAGTGGTGCTCAATATTGACAACAAGTCTGCAATTTCATTGTGCAAGAATCCGGTGCATCATGACAGGAGTAAGCACATTGATACGAAGTATCACTACATACGGCAGTGTGTAGAGGAGAGCAAGATTGAAGTCAACTATGTTTGTACCATAGATCAGCTTGCGGATATCCTAACTAAATCTTTGGGATGAGTGAAGTTTGCGGAGATGCGAGGAAGGATCGGCGTCCAAGCTGTGAAGATGGGCACATCGTGCTTAGGGGAATGATTGTTAGAAATAATAATCCCGATAGGACACGGAACGATATCGTGTGCGTGTGTTCCGAGTAGGACTAGTAGTCCAACACCTATTCGTATTGACGCTGCGTCTTGCCGGATATATATACACCCATATAGTAGCCTTGTAAGACAACCGTGAGATTTAATACAAACAACAGGAACGAGAGGGCCCTGTAGCCATCAACATTGTTTTTCCTGTACGTACTCGTGTGATTTGAGAGAGCTAGTTCTTTTGATCAGGGTAGATAGCTAGCTTGCTGATCGTTGTTAGCTGGTTTTTATACGTGCGCGCAACTCGCCGAAATACTTCGCCGTCGTCACGCGGGACTGCACTCGGCGTTTGGGGATGGGCCAACAGGAGCACCACCGTCGCCGCCGTCCACCCCGGCCGGCACCCTGCGAAGACCGAGGACACGGAGGCATCCCACCGGAGCGCCGGCGGGCTCGGGCACGCAGGCGGAGGGCTGGGGGCCATTGGAACCCACGGAGCAGCCCCGCCGAGAGAGAGGAAGGTTGGATCGACACCTGAAATTCAAAAACAGGGGGCGGAGATGCGTACCTGCGAGGGGGCCCCGGCGGCGCCAGCAGCCTCAGAGGCGGGGGCCGCGGCCGGCGGCGAGGGGGAGGGGCATGGGAGCGCGGCCCCTACCAGGCGGCGGCACGCGGCGCCGGCGAGCCCGAGGAGCGCGCACGCGAGCAGGCCAAAGACGCCATCTTCTTCAGCGAGCGTCCACCGTCCACCTGCGAGGGGGCCCCGGCGGCGCCAGCAGCCACAGCGGCGGGGGCCGCGGCCGGCGGCGAGGGGGAGGGGCGCGGGAGCGCGGCCCCTACCAGGCGGCGGCACGCGGCGCCGGCGAGCCCGAGGAACGCGCACGCGAGAAGGCCAAAGGCGCCATCCGAGAGTCAGTCGACCGCGTGGGAGGCCATGATGAGCTAACTAACGAAGACAGCCTTATGTCTGAGGAGGTCTTGAAGAAGCAACAGCTTCCAGTTGGTACTGCCACAGCTTCCAGTTCGTGAGAAAAGCTTCAGGGTATGGGTTGAGCTCCTTCGGATGCACTATACTGACTCTTCAATTTCTTGATTGTTGCCAGGAGCAGCCTTGGATAGGAAATGCCTTCTTTCAATCTGTTGGTTAATTGAAAGCCATGTTTTTTGTGGTGAGGTGATACTTACAGCGAAAGAGCTGCGTTTGGAGCAGTAGCTCATATTAGCCTATTCGTGTGTGCGTTTCTATTTGTGAATACATGTAATGTGACTGACACAATATGCTATGGTATTGTTAGCTCACATGGCACCACAGATAAAATAAACTTTGAGCCATGTTATGGGCGATGTCCGCTTGTCTGCTATTTGTGCCTTGATTTTTTTATACCAAAAGGTGGATGCCTATATCATCCCCTGAATCATGATCATGAACATTCATAAGACTGTTTTCGTAATCAATTCATTGACCATTGGCGCGTCGATGTTAGTGGATTGGCATAGACAATTCAGCTACATGATACGGTATCCGTTTGCAATTGCAGGCTACAGCTATATGATTTCCATTACATGGTCCATCGACCGAAAAACGTAATTAAATCAAACTTCCTAGACTACACCATGTTGTGATCTACAGGGGATTCAACAAGAAAGCTAATGAGTATAACACACACACACCTGCAAGGCTTGGAGAGCCAGACGCGTCCGAGCTGGGCGCAGGCTGACGACGGCTGCAGTGCAGCGGCGTCAGAGGCGGGGTTCCGCAGGCGTGGCGGCGTCCTAAATCGCGTCAGGAAGAGCGGCGTGAGGCGTGGCAACGTGCAGGTCAGCTTCGAGGGCAGTGCGGCCGGCGGCATGCTCTGCGGCCAGGAGGGGTGCTCTACGGTGGCACCTTATGGAGCGAGGGTGCTCCGCGGCGGCGATGTCAGGCGAGGGGGAGCCGTTGCGGCTGCGTCTGGCGCGGAGGCGGGGGCTATGCAATGCAGCGGTGGTGTGCTGCAGCGGCGGCGGGGGAGCAAATCACGGGGCGGTTCTGCGGGGTGGGAGGCGCGGGGGCTTTCTTCTTTTACAGTTGTGACGTGGTGTTTACTGTTTGGGCACGCCTATGTCTCAGGTGACCGAGACTTAACTAAGTCTTCAGTCGTCGCGTGACGTTAAGGACACAATAAGTTCAGCTTTATTTTCTTCCAAGGGCTTTGTCTATTTTGTAGTTGTGGCTCTTGGCGCTGGACTGCCCGAAGACCAAAGTACTACCTGAGCACACCAAGTTCACGGTGTTGGTATAGAGATCCACGACCATGCATTGCGCGGAGCAGATACAGGCCGCCCTAGCACCGCTGCCCCTGGTATAGAAGATATTGCTGTGTTTGGCTGATGGCTCGATGTAAGGGTGCTACTTAGCACGCCCTTCCTGGTTCCCGCCAGCACTCGCTCCTTCCGCGGAGCCTTCTCCCGCGTGCGAGACCGTCGCTGTCACCACAGGCGCGCCATCGCCGTCGCCCCGCTATAGCACCCATCAAGGTGTCTTCCTCTTTTGTCTTCCTCTTCCCCCTTTGTTCGTTGGTTGTGTGATTGTGTCCATTCTTGTCACCCGTTGACCGTGTTTTTGAAATTTCCGTTACATTATCTCTTCGGCTAAGTAGCGCCCGATATACTAGGCATGATGTCCTAAAAAGGCCAATGACATTTTGGTCTCACACATAATAGTTGCATAAAAATAGTTCTATGATGAAAATTGTCTTATTAAATAAATAAAAATATGAAACAAAAAAGGAAAAATCATTATATTTTCCACTTTCCTTACTTTTTCTTTGTATGACTAAAGTCTAACAAGACAAATAGAAAACCAATTTAGGCAACGGCGATAGATAAACTGTCAAAACAACAAAACAAATTAGAAAAAGAAAAAGAGCCAAAAAACTTCATATCAAACAATTTCGGCGACAACGAGGGCCACCCGTAGTTAAAATCAAACAAAAAAATCATTTAATTTTACAAAAATAATTGCGACTGGACTCGTCATGCCGACAGTTGCAAACTGTTTGCCAACGAGGTCTCCCGGTTGCATTCAAGTTGCGACTAGCCCTCCGACGGGGTCCCCCTTCCCCCGGTTGCAGTCAAGATGCAACTGCCACCCCCCTCGACGAGGCCCTAGTAACAAGCAACTTGCAACTAGGACCCGATAGGAGCTCAGTTACAATCAAGTTGCGACTGACCCACCTTCCACACCGACATGTGCTTAGTTACAATCAAATTGCGACTGGCTCCCCTTCCACACCGACAGATGCTCAGTTACAATCAAGTTGCGACTGACCCACCTTCCACACCGACATGTGCTTAGTTACAATCAAATTGCGACTGGCTCCCCTTCCACACCGACAGATGCTCAGTTACAATCAAGTTGCGACTAGGAGCAGAGCCCAGTTACAATCAAGTTGCGATTGGACCTACTGACCCCCCCCCCTTCCCAATCGACATGTGCTTAGTTGCAATCAAATTCCGACTGGCCCCCCTTCCACACCGACGGGTGCTCAGTTACAATCAAGTTGCAACTAGGAGCAGAGCTTGGTTACAATCAAGTTGCGTATGGCCCTCCGACGGGGGCCCCCTTCCCCCGGTTGCAATCAAGATGCAACTGCCACCCCCTCCCTCCTCGACGAGATCCTAGTAATAAGCAACTTGCAACTGGGACCTTCTAGGAGCTCAGTTACAATCAAGTTACGACTGACCCCCCTTCCACACTGACAGGTGCTCAGTTACAATCAAATAGCGACTGGCCCCCCTTCCACACCGACAGGTGCTTAGTTACAATCAAGTAGCAACTAGGAGAATACCTCAGTTAAAATCAAGTTGTGACTGGCCCTCCGACAGGGGTCCCCCTTCCCCCGGTTGTAGTCAAGATGCAAATGCCACCCCTCCCCCCTCGACGAGGCCCTAGTAACAAGCAACTTGCAACTTGGACCCGCTAGGCGCTCAGTTATAATCAAGTTGCGACTGGCCTCCCTTCCACACCGACAAGTGCTCAGTTACAATCAAATTGCGACTGGCCCCCCTTCCACACCGAGGGTGCTCAGTTACAATCAAGTTCAAACTAGGAGTAGAGCTCAGTTACAATCAAGTTGCAACTGGCCCTCCGACGGGGCCCCCCTTCCCCGGTTGCAGTCAAGATGCAACTGCCACCCCTCCTCCCTCGACGAGGCCCTAGTAACAAGCAACTTGCAACTGGGACCCGATAGGAGCTCAGTTAAAATCAAGTTGCGACTGGCCCCCCTTCCACACCGACATGTGCTCAGTTGCAATCAAGTTGCGACTTCCCCCCTTCCACACCGATGGGTGCTCAGTTACAATCAAGTTGCAATTAGGACCAGAGCTTAGTTACAATCAAGTTGCGACTGGCCCTCCGACGGGGGTCCCCCTTCCCCCGGTTGAAGTAAAGATGCAACTGCCACCCCTCCCCCTCGACGAGGCCCTGGTAACAAGCAACTTGCAACTGGGACCCGCTAGGAGCTCAGTTACAATCAAGTTGCGACTGCCCCCCCCCCCCCAACATACACCGATAGGTGCTAAGTTACAATCAAATTGCAGTTACAATCAAGTTGCAACTAGGATCAGATCTCAATTACAATAAAGTTGCGACTGGCCCTCCGACGGGGGTCCCCTTCCCCCGATTGCAGTCAAGATGCAACTGCCACCCCTCCCCCTCGACGAGGCCCTAGTAAGAAACTTGCAACCGGGACCCGCTAGGAGCTCAGTTACAATCAAGTTGCGACTGGCCCCCCTTCCACACCGACAGATGCTCAGTTGTAATCAAGTTGAGACTGGCCCCCCTTCCACACCAACGGGGTGCTCAGTTACAATAAAGTTGCAACTCGGAGTAGAGCTCAGTTACAATCAAGTTGCGACTAGCCCTCCGACGGGGGTCCCCCTTCCCCCGGTTTCAGTCAAGATGCAACTGCCACCCGCCCTCGACGAGTCCCTAGTAACAAGCAACTTGCAAATGGGACCCGGTAGGAGCTCATTTACAATCAAGTTGTGACTGACCCCCCTTCCATAGCGATAGGTGCTCAGTAACAATCAAATTGCGACTCCCCCTTCCACACCGATGGGGTGCTTAGTTACAATCAAGTTGCAACTAGGATCAGAGCTCAGTTACAATCAAGTTGCTACTGGCCCTCCGACGGGGGTCCCCCTTCCCTTGGTTGCAGTCAAGATGCAACTGCCACCCCCCTCGACGAGGCCCTAGTAACAAGCAACTTGCAACTGGGACCCGCTAGGAGATCAGTGACAATCAAGTTGCGACTGGACCCCCTTCCAAACCGACAAGTGCTCAGTTGCAATCAAGTTGCGAATTCCCCTTTCCACACCGACAGGTGCTTAGTTACAATCAAGTTGCAACTAGGAGCAGAGCTCAGTTACAATCAAGTTGCAACTGGCCCTCCGATGGGGGTCCCCCTTCCCTCGGTTGCAGTCAAGATGCAAATGCCGCCCCATCGACGAGGCCCTAGTAACAAGCAACTTGCAACTGGGGCCCGCTAGGAGCTCAGTTACAATCAAGTTACGATTGGCCCCCCTTCCACACCGACAGGTGCTCAGTTGCAATCAAGTTGCGACTTCCCCCTTCCACACCGACGGGTGCTCAGTTACTATCGTGGGAATGACCACGGCAGATGCTGAAATCGGTAGCGAGTAGTAGAACAAAGGGAAAGGGCGGCCAGCCATCTGCGGTGCGAGATGAGGGCGAAGACACAGGTTTTACCCAGGTTCGGCCCCCCGGAGGGTAAAGACGTACTCCTGCTAGATTGTATTATGTTGGAGGTACAATGGGCGAGCTCGACGGCTAGGCGGCGAGTCGCTTGGGTGGATGATGGAACGTACGTTTAACTCCCTGTAGGGAGTATATATAGACTCACCCTCCCCTAGGGTTTACATATCTCAACCGAATCAGTTAAGGTTTTGGTACTCGTTTAACCTAATCCGACTGGGCCTATCTACTCTCCTGGGCCTTCAGCTTCCAGTCGCTTGGATCCACACCAGGTCTTGATCCAGTCGCCGTCTTGCAGGCCCACTCGCTAGTTCACGGGCCATTCGGAAATGTCCTGCTGGGTATACCCCGGTAGGCATATCCCCATCAGTAGTCCCCGAGGCCGTCGTCGATTGGACGCAGGTGGTTGCTGGCAGTCAGAGCATACGGGTCCAATGCGGACACCCAGTCGAATCGGTGGCGGGCTCCTGAATAAAGGAAAAAACTAGTCATTCTGGTCGCAGCTAGGCGAACGGGTAGGCGAAATATTTAGTCACTGTTGTAGCGATCGAGTCGGCGAGCCGAGTGGCTAAAGTTGGACCGTCAAACGCAGTCAAAACTAGCCGTTGGGGTAATCCAACGGTAACTTTTGGCGTAATCACCACGTAGTAACGGCTCCCTGATTTGGCGGGTAACAATCGCTATATAAAGGGAATGGTAGGCGATCGGAGAACCACCTCCTCGTCATTTCCTCCGATTGCGCGCACCTCTGTTTTCCTCTACATCCCGATCCAGCCGATCCAAAATCCTCCGACTTCCACGAACCTTTCCGCCAATGGCCCCCCTCCACCGAACCATGGGGCAGGTCCAAGTGTACGAGAGCTCTACTGGCGTCCTTCGAGGAGGCCGGGATCCTACGCGCCGGCAGGTGGCGTATCCCTGCGGCCGGAGAGGTGACTCCAGACCCGCGCGAGGGAGAATTCGTCTGCTTCACCAGCCACCTGGAACGGGGGCTGGGATTCCCCACATCTATCTTCTTCCGGCGCTTCTGCGCCTTCTACGGGATCCAGCCATCGGACCTGGGCCCGCACAGCATCGAGCAGCTCGCCATTTTCGTGGCGTTCTGCGAGTGCTACCTGGGCTGCAGGACCTACTTCCCCCTGTGGCAAGATCTGTTCCACGGGAGGATCAGTCGCGAAGAAGCAGGCAACCCAATGCTTGCTGCGGGTGGCTTGACGTTTCAATTGAAGTCGAAGGACTCCTTTTTTGATCTGATGCTACCTGCCAAGGCGGCGAGCGAGTGGAAAAAGTCTTGGTTTTACGTCACCGAGGCGACTCCAGACGGCGAGGTGGCGATCCCAAGATACTCCGCCGACCGGCCCGAACCGCGCCGACTCCAAGTCGGCAAGCTCCCAATAGACCAGCGGATGGTCGTGGATGAAATGCTTCAAACCATCCGCGGCCTGAAGAAGAAGGGTCTTCAGACCATCAACCTGTACAACTGTTGGCTCGGGCGGCGACTCGTTCCCCTGGCCCGCCGTGACCATTATATGTACGAGTACACGGGCCGGAAAGATTTGACGAAATCCTACCTCGCCGAGTGGAAGCTCGAGGACTACATCCCGGCATTGAAGAAAATCACCCAGGCAGTGTACCTGGACGCAAAGGCCGGGGTCGCCCCTACACCGCGAAGCATCCGGCTCCGACGGTAAGTCATTTTTTATCATTCGCAGTCGCAGTTGATGCTGTCACGGCTTATACTGATACTGTCTCATGCCTATTGCAGTTATTTCAAGTAGTGGAAGGGTGGCTTCCGCCCGCGGACGACGAGAATTCGAACTCGTCCGTCCAGGACGGGGGCGAATCGCCTCCTGCGAGGGGCGACATCGAGAGTGACAGGAGCGGCGACAATGACGAGTCCGAGGAAGAGGTCGCCCCGCTGGTTCGCAAAACTCGCGGACAGCGTCAGCGTGAACTCGAAGCGAGCAGAAGCCTCGAACATCATGACGATGACGACGACGACGAGCTTCCCGAGCTCACCTCGCATCGCGAGGCTACTCCGTCAAAAAAGAAGAAGAAGGAAGTGAAGGCCCCTCCGAAGAGGAAGACGAAGCCGGCGAAACAGGCATCTCCGCCTCATTCGGCGAGTAGCTCCGACGCCACCAGCCTGGCGAAGGACGACGCGCCACAAACGACGGCAGCACCAGATGCCACCGCCGCCCTGAGCGAGGTACCTCTGGCCTCGATTCCCCCCCGTTCTCCCTAGTCTCTGGGTGGGGGGCTGCTCCGGTCGCGGCAGCTTTGCCTCCCAGGAAAGCTTCCGCCGAAAACGTGGTGGAGGCTCCTGTCGCGGCCTCGTCAACGAAGAGGCCATCCATGTCTTGGGCGCATGATGTCCTGGGGATGGGCCTCGATCGGAAACTGGGCCCCGAACTGGAGAAGCCGTCTAGCATCCGCACGGGCCAGCGGTTCATACCAGTCGCCAAGTGAGTTTTATTCACTTGCCTTGCCTTTCGCTACACTCGGACCACTTTGCTGATGTAATCAACTTGTAGGACTGGAGTTAAGAAGATAGGCCATCCGTCCGTGGCTAAAGTGCTACCCGTCGTCGCCGAGGAGGATCCTTCTCGGAGAGGAAGGCTGATGAGGTCGCTGCCCCCACAGATAGTGCCAAGAAGGCCAATAGTGACAACGTCATCACTGTGTCTGACGACACGACGACTGCTCCGAGTGATGCTGCGGCGGGGGCGGTCTTGATGATCAAGGAGGGTGCTTCCTCGCCTGGGATGGACGAGTCGGCCTCTTTTGGTGCCGGCGCATCCATCGCAACCTTCCCCCGCTTCATGGCCAGAGCGGCTACGGCGAGTGGTACCACGCCGTCTAGCCGCGTGCCTGGGGTCGCCGAAACGGAGGTCGAGCAACATCGCGGGCACACTCCAGCTCTCTTCGCCTCCGTGGACGCGCTCCAACTTCATGGCATGCTTGGCGCAGCCATGCAGGTATGTCCAGTCCCCGAGGATCGGGCCACTGAATTGCAGTGGTCAGATTCTTTTGGTATTTTGCTTTTATTTTTCATGCCCAGTCCCCGAGTGCGCATTCGCTGAATTTCAGCGGGTGGGCGCTTAGGGTTTTTGATCTCCAGTCCTCGAGTGTCCAGTCGCTGAATTTCAGCGGGTGGGCACTTAGGATTTTTGATCTCCAGTCCCCGAGTGTCCAGTCACTGAATTTCAGCGGGTGGGCACTTAGGATTTCATTTTTGTTAACTGTTTGACTTTTGTGCAGGGGTTACAGTGTGAATCAGCCGACCGGCTTGCTGCGAAGTGTCGCGCAGAGAAGGAACTTGTCGCTGTCCAAGAGGCGAATGAGGGACTCCAGGCGATTGCTGCGAAGGCAGAGGAGGTTTGCCAGGGCCTTGTCCCGGCGAGTGAGCTGACGGCGGCTCAATCTGCGTTGAGTTCGGATGAGAAGCGGATCGCCGACCTTGAGCGCGAGCTTAAGGACGCGAAGGAGGAGGCGAGCTCGGCGGATGGGCGAGCCAAGGCTGCGGTTACGGCCGCCGCTGAGGAGCGTAAGGTCTCTGACGCCCTTGTTGCTGGGCTTCAAGATGACTACTCCTCTCTTTAGAACTTCATCACGGATCTCTCCCGTCCTTTGATTGGTAAGTGTGCCTGCCTCTGCCTGTAATAGTTTCATTGTGTGATCTTTGAAGTACTCACTACCCCCTTCTGTCCACAGGTCGGATCATTGACAGCGCGGAAGAGGCGCAGTCGTTCGACGCGCGGCAGTGTGTGGCCACTCTGGTCGACTCGGCCGCGTTGTCCGCGACCTGTATTCGGGCGTATATTCAGAAGATGTCGCCCACGGAAGTGATTCCCAGCGACCTCGTCGAAGTGTGGCGGTACTTGGAGAAGGCGCCATCAGTCGTTGAGTTCATGACGCGGTCGGCGTTCCGGCGCGGGGCGGCGACGGCGCTTAGCCTTGGGCTCGCCCACTTCCCAGAACATTTCGATCTGGACGACGTGACGAGTGGCTATCCGTCGTCTACGAGCTCGGTGGAGATCGCTGAGGTGCTGAAGCTGACGGATCGCGCCGCGGTGTACTCCGATCGCGTCTGGGCGATGGGCGACCTCCTTCCTTATCAGGAGACGATCGTTGCGCCGAACGACCCCGAGCCGCAGCACCGGGACTTCAAGATTGAGCAGCCCTTCCGTGCGGCGATGGCGGGTGAGTTGACGACGTACCCGTCAAACCCGTACACTCCCTTCATTCGCAACCGCAAGGGTGGCGGCGAGTCGACATCGAAGCCTGCGGAGTAAAACATTGTGCCCTGGGGCGTTAGTAGCAGTTCTGCCGTTGGGCATACTTTGTACTTTGTGACAATTGTGATATGCCATAATGGGATATCGTGTTATTTTGTGAATTGTCGTGTGTTTGTGATTGAGGGTTGAACGAGTCCCCAAGCGCGTCCGCCCTTTTTATGTGGTTTACCTCGTTTGTTATGTGTTTGTGATTTTGAATGTTTTGTTATTGAGGTCGACTCGCCCGAACTCGGAAAGCCAGTCGCAAGGCGACTCCCATGAGTGCTCTGTACTTCACCGTTTCCCTTGCGCGAACGAGGTCGGGTAGCCGAGTCCCCGAGCGTGGTACTTGGTTGTTCTAGGCATGACTCTAGGGTGGGTGAGGACTGTACGTGTTAGAGTAAGCGCATCACTCCTGCCTGGCCCGTCGGGTCAGTCGCATGGCGAATCCTGGGCATGCTCTCATACTTGGCGTTTTCCCTAGCCGCTCGCGCTGAACTGGTCGTCAGTCCCCGAGCGTGGTACTTGGCCGTTCGAGTCGCTGTGTCGAAGATGCGGAGGATCATGGTCGCTGTGAGGAGCGAAGGCAGTTGTCTTGGCTCGTTAAGCCAGTCGAGCTAGGCGACTCCAATGGGGCTCCGGGTAGGCGTTTTTCGTGGACGTTACAAGACCTGGGGTAACCCAGTGCCCTTGTAGCGCACTACTTGGCCGTGCCGATCACTGTACCAGAGGTTGACTCCTGCAGTTAGCTTGGTGTTGTTACTACGAGTGCGAGTGGCACAAGACACGGAGAGTAGACGCAATTTGTGGTAACCAATATTTTTTATTTCATAGCGACTGGAGGATACATATGTGGAGTTCTAGGAGTAGAACTTCCGTAGGAGGTTTAAATTCCATGGTCGCTTGACGTCGAGTTTGCCGTCCCCGCGGACGTCGATGAGGTAGTAGGCATCGTTGCCGAGTACTCGCCCGATGGAGAATGGTCCCTCCCATGGGGGGGGGAGAGCTTGTGCATGCCCTTCTTGTCCTGGATGAGGCGCAACACCAGGTCGCCTTCTTGGAAGGTGCGAGTTTTCACCCGCCGGCTGTGGTAGCGGCGGAGTCCTTGCTGGTAGATGGCAGTGCGTGAGCGAGCCAGGTCGCGTGCCTCGTCGAGTTTATCGACTCCATCCTGTCGTGCGAGTTCATTCGCAACCTCCGTGTAAGGGACGACCCTTGGCGAGTCGTGCTCGAGGTCGGTGGGAATGACTGCCTCGGCGCCGTACACCATGAAAAAGGGGGTGAACCCTGTCGACCTGTTGACCGAGGTGCGGGTACCCCAGACGACGGAGGGTAGCTCCTCGACCCAGCACCCGGCGGTGCGCTCGAGTGGTACTTGGAGCCGCGGCTTCAGGCCGTGAAGGATGCTCTGGTTGGCCCGTTCCGCCTGGCCGTTGGACTCCGGGTGGGCGACTGACGCGAGGTCGAGCCGGATGTGGTGTTCCTCGCAGAACTCGGCCATGGCTCCTTTGGCGAAGTTGGTGCCGTTATCCGTGATGATGCTGTTTGGGAACCCGTAGCGATATATGAGTTCGCGTAGGAATTTGGTAGCGGTCTTTCCATCGCATTTCCGGACTGGCTTGGCCTCGACCCACTTTGTGAATTTTTCGACCGCGACCAGGAGGTAGGTGAAGACAGAGGGGGCCTTTTTGAAAGGGCCTACCATGTCCATACCCCATACGACGAATGGCCAGGTGATGGGGATTGTCTTGAGCGATGAGCTTGCCACGTGTGTCTGGTTGACGTACTTCTAGCACCCGGCGCACCGCTGGACAATGTCGACGGCATCGGCGTGTGCGGTGGGCCAATAAAAGCCGTGCCGCATAGCCTTTGCGACCAGAGAGCGGGCTCCGGCGTGGTGGCCGCAGTCGCCGGAGTGGATGTCGTGGAGGATCTTGCGTCCTTCGGCGGGTTGGACGCAACGTTGGAACACGCCGGTCACGCTGCGCTTGTGGAGCTCGCCGTCGATGATGGTGAAGGATTTCCATTGACGTGCAACCATCCGGGCGTCTATCTCGTCTGCCGGCAAGGTGCCAGACTCCAGGTAGGCGATGTACGGCTTGGTCCAGTCGTCTGGCTCGGCGATGAGTGCGACCAGGGCTGCCTCTGGTTGCAGCGGGACTCCGATGTCGATCTCCCTTGGGGGAGAGACTGACGGCTTGGTGATCGTGTCGAGGAAGACGCCGGCGGGTGGTGCGAGTCGAGCCGACCCGATGCGAGAGAGTGCGTCGGCCTCCTCGTTCTTCCGACTTTCGATCCACTCGACGGAGTAGCCTGCGAAGTGTCCACCCAGCTTGTCTACTGCCTTGGCGGAATGCCGCCATGGTGGGAGAGACGGCGTCGCAAGTATCAGCGACTTTCCCAGCGACGAGGTCGGAGTCTCCGTAGCAACATAGGCGGTTGGCATTCATCTCCTTGGCAGCTCGCATGCCGTGGAGTAGTGCCTCGTACTCGGCCATGTTGTTGGTGCATGGGGTGAAGTCGAGGGAGAGGACGTAGCGGATCTTGTCGCCCTTCGGGGAAGTTAGCACGATCCCTGCTCCTGCGCCGTCCGCGTTCTTGGAGCCGTCAAAGTGCAGGCTCCAGTAGTGGAGGTATGGCAGCTTTTCCGGCTGCTGGGCTTCTTCCCAGTCGGCGATGAAGTCCGTGAGAGCCTGCGACTTGATCGCTTGTCGTGGCTCATACTTGATGTTGTGGACGCCGATTTCGACGGCCCACTTGGTGACTCGCCCGGTCGCCTCACGGTTGCGGATGATGTCCCGCAACGGTGCTGAGGAGACGACCGTGATCAGGTGCTCCTGGAAGTAGTGCGGCAGTCGCCGCTGTGCTCTGAAGACTGCGTATACCAGTTTCTGGTATTGCGGGTACCGCTGGTGCGACTCGGTGAGGACCTCACTGATATAGTACACCGGTTGTTGTACCGGGCGCTCCTTTCCTTCCTCCGGCTGCTCGACGACCATGAAAGCGCTGACGACGCGCTCGGAAGCCACGATGTAGACCAGCATGGGTTCTTTGTCGACGGGCGGCGAGTAGCAGTGCTGCGAGTAGCACCTTCTTGAGGTCGCGGAGTGCGTCGTCCGCCTCCTTGTCCCACTGGAAGGTGGGGTTCTTTCGCATCAGGCGGTATAGGGGCATCACCTTTTTGCCCAATCGGGGGATGAAGCGGCTGAGAGCCGCGACTCGCCCGGCCAGCTTATGGACGTCGCGCAGGCACTCGGGTTTGCCGAGTCGAGCGATTGTGTCGATCTTGGTGGGGTTTTCCTCGATCCCACGCTTGGAGACGACGTATCCCAGTAGTTGCCCTGCTGGTACACCGAAGGTGCATTTGCCTGGGTTTAGCTTTATCTTGTATTTCTGCAGGTTGGCGAATGTTTCCGCCAGGTCGGCGAGTAGATCGCCCTGGCGAGCGGACTTCACTACCACATCGTCGATGTAGACGTGGATATTGCGTCCAATTTGGCTCGCAAGGCATTCCTGCATGCACCGCTGGTAGGTCGCCCCTGCGTTCTTTAGGACGAAGGTCATGGCGGTGTAGCAGAAGGATCCGAATGGCGTGATGAACGCCGTCTTTTCCTCGTCCTCGACAGCCATTTTGATTTGGTTGTACCCAGAGTAGGCATCGAGGAAACACAGCGACTCCGAACCCGCGGTGGAATCGATTATTTGGTCGATCCACGGGAGGACGAATTGCTCCTTCGGGCAGGCGCTGTTTAAGTTTGTGTAGTCGATACACATCCTCCAGGTCCCATTTTTCTTATCGACCAGGACTGGGTTTGCCAGCCACTTGGAGTATTTTATTGGCCGGATGAAGCCTGCAGCGAGTAGACGCTGCACCTCCTCGCCGATGGCTCGGCAGCGCTCTTAATTGAAGGGCCGTAGCGACTGCTTGACATGTCGCACTTTGGGGTCGGCGTTGAGTTTGTGCTCAGCGAGTTCCCTAGGGACACCAGGCATGTCAGAGGGCTTCCATGCGAAGATGTCCCTGTTCTCATGGAGGAACTCGATGAGCGCGCCTTCCTATGCTGGGCTCATGCCCGTCCCGATCGTCACCGTCTGGCTGGAGTCGCCTGGGACCAGCTCGACGGTGCGGGTGTGCGTCGTCGCCTCGAAGGCCGAGGTGTTGACGTCCTCCGAATTGGTATTCTTGAGTATGGTGGGGTCGTCGTTGTTGACCCCGCTCGCGTATTTGGCGAGCTCGTCGGCGTGGTCGGTCTCTGCTGCGATGACGGCGTCGGCGAGTTCGGCTCCTTTGGCCTCGCACTCGGCGGCCATGTCGGGGTCGCCGTTGATGGTGATGACGACGCGCGGCCCGGGGAGCTTCATCACGTTGTACTCGTAGTGGGGCGCTGCCATGAACTTGGCGAACGCCTGGCGCCCCAGGACGCAGTGGTAGGGGTTGTCGAAGGGTACCAGCTCGAAGACGATCCGCTCGGTGCGGAAGTTTGTTGGTGTGCCGAAGGTGACTGGCAACGTGACCTTGCCGGTACGCCTTCTGACCAGGGACGATGCCGTGGAACGTGGTGTAGGTCGTTTAGACCATCGACTACGGGAGCCGCAGTCGCCTGAAGGTGTCCAGGTACAGGATGTTGATGGAGCTGCCGCCTTCCATCAATGTCTTGGGGAGCCAGTAGTCTCCCACCTTGGGCTTGACCACCAGGGCGACTCGGCCCGGGTACTCGATGCGTGGCGAGTGGTCCTAGCGGCTCTAGGTGATGGGCTGCTCCGACCAGTTGAGGAACTGGGGAACGTCCACCTGGGCCACCGCGGACGGCGACGGCGCGGGCGATGACCTTCTTCTCGCGCTTCGTGTTGAAGCCTGTGAAGGTGTGGAGCGAGCCGGCCACACTGCCGAATTTTCCGCCGTTTGGCGGGTTGTTGTCGGGGTCCTCCCGCGCTCGCCGTGCCTTCTCAATCTCCTTGAGAGAGTGGCAGTCGGCGGTCGTGTGCGTGGCAGGCTTCCCTTCCCTGCTGTGAAACGCACAAGGTTGGTTAAGGAGGGACGCGGGGTCGAACCTTGGTTTCGCCTTGTAATTGCCGCCGTCGCGGCGTTGCCCTCCGTCACGGCGGAAGCTCTTGGGCTCGCGCTGCGCGTGCCCAGCGTTGGCGACGAAGTCGACTCGCCCGTCACTGCGGCGCTTGCCGGTGAGGCGAGTGTTGCTGTAGCGTAGGTCGGACCGTCGTCCGTTGTCGGTGCCGTTTGTGCGGCGTTGACCGCCCGACTCGTCGTCGGTTTCCTGGTTTGGGTCTTCCTCCGCGTATCTCTTGGCGATCTCGAGGAGATCCGGTATGTTGTCGAGTGTGCGGGAGTGTCGTTTGAGCTTGGCGACCAGGGGCTCGTAGCGGCACGAGGTCTTGAAGCAGTGGATCGCGGTGTCCGGGTGAATGCCGACCGCGTTGTACCATAGTTCTTGCCACCGCTGGACCCAGCTGCGGGTCGACTCGCGGGGTCCCTGGACGCATCGTTCCAGGTCATCGATGGTGGTGGCGCGGGTGTAGGAGCACTCGAAGTGCCTGACGAAGGCGTCGCGCATCTCTTCCCAGGAGTCGATGCTATCCGGGGGAAGAGTGTTGATCCACTGCCTGCACGTTCCCTCCATCATCAAGGGAAGGTAACTGGCGTCTAGTAGGTCGGTGTGGCCAGCGATCCCCATCGCCATGAGGTAGGTGTCCAGCCACACGGAGGGGTCGTACTTCTCTATTTCCTTCGGCCCTTTGAAGTTTGCCGGGTATTTTTCGCCTCGGATCATCGGTCCGAAGCACCGGGGCCCGAGTCGGCTTAGAAACCCCATTGGCTTGCCGTCATGGCGATTGGTTAGGGTGTGTTGCAGGTCGTCAGGCTGGCGTGCGCACCAGCTTTGGTTGTTGATGATGTGGGTGCGGGCATCGACGGGCTGACCGTTGGCGGCGACGAAGTTGGTCGCTGGCCTAGGGTCGTTGGTGGAGAGTGCCGCGTGCGCGGGTCGGTGTTGGAGCTGCAGTGGTTCGGGTGGCGGGCAATTGAGGGTGTTTGCCACCAATGGGCGACCGCTTGAGGCCGCTCTGCTGCCCGAAGAACGCGAGTACACCCGACCCTGCAAGTCGGCGCCTGCGTTTTGCTGCTCGACCGCCTTTGCGAGCAGGGCCCTGACGTACTGGATCTGTAGGGTGCCGTCGCCGGTGGCCGTGATGTTGTCGGCCGCTGCTCGACCTGCCACGAGGTTATCCATCGGGGTGGAGAACAGTGGTAGGCCGTTCGCTTCTCGCTCCCGTGAGGAGACCACTATCCGCGGCTGATCCCTGGGGGTGTGCGGTTGGGTGGAGGTGGGGTGCCCATCGCCGTCGACCCTGGTGGGGGCCGGGCGCTTCCTCCTGGTGGCGCGTTCTCGCAGATCGCGCGCTCGGCCACGCGGGCCGGGTCGTTCTCGTCATCGAAGTTCAGGGCGCGCCCCTGGACGGTGGGGTTCAAGCGTGACCTGATTCGCTGCTGGTGGTAGCGCGACAGCTCCTGCACCGTCACCTGCTCGAGGCGAAATTTTTCGTGCTCGGCTTGCTCCTTGCGGACTGCCTCCGCCAGCTTCAGGCGGAGTTCCTCGACCTCCGTTGCCGTGGCGTTAGGAGGGATCGGGGTGGAGAAGGGATCCTCCGGCGGTCGGTGCCAGTCGCCATGTAGGTCGCGGCGTGGCGACCGGTCCCGTCGCGGAGATCTGCGGAGTTTTCCGACCCGGAGTCGAAGTCGAAGATCCCAAGGATGGAGGGATCCTCGAAGTCTCCCACGTTGGAGACATGGGTGATGGAGCCTGCGGGCGAAGCCACGGTGATGGATCCGGCGAGTGACGCCGGGGTCGCCGCGGAGTTTTCGGTCACGTTGCTGTGGGCCGAGTTGTACTCGGAGGCGAGGCGATGGATCGTGCGGACCTGGCTCTCGGAGAGCCAGTCTCGTGGCGGCGACTCGCGGATGCGAGCCGAGTCCTCCGAGACGATGACGTCGGTGAGGCCGACGAAGAGGCTGATCGTGCCGACCGGCAAGATCATGGTGTGCATGACGGGTCGCGCCGCCGGGACGTAGCTGCTTGGCAAGATCTGGAGCATCTCGCCGATCGCTATCATGCGGCCGGTGGCGACCGACTCGTTGATGGGCAGATTGGATCTTGCCGCAGAACACCGGCCAGACCGGCCAGGCCCCACGGTGGGCGCCACTGTCGTGGGAATGACCACGGAAGATGCTGCAATCGGCAGCGAGTAGTATAACGAAGGGAAAGGGAGGGCGACCATCTGCGGTGCGAGATGAGGGCGGAGACACAGGGTTTTACCCAGGTTCGGCCCCCCGGAGGGTAAAGACCTACTCCTGCTAGATTGTATTATGTTGGAGGTACAATGAGGCGAGCTCGACGGCTAGGTGGCGAGTCGCTCGGGTGGATGATGGAACGTACGTTTACACGCCCTGTAGGGAGGTTTATATAGACTCACCCTCCCCTAGGGTTTACATATCTCAACCGAATCAGTTAAGGTTTCGGTACTCGTTTAACCTAATCCGACTGGGCCTATCTACTCTCCCGGGCCTTCAGCTTCCAGTCGCTTGGATCCACGCCAGGTCTTGATCCAGTCGCCGTCTTGCAGGCCCACTCGCCAGTTCACGGGCCAGTCGGAAACGTCCTGCTGGGTATACCCCGGTAGGCATATCCCCATCAGTTACAATCAAGTCACAATTAGGAAGCATAGCTCAGTTACAATCAAGTTACGACTGGCCCTCCGACGAGGTTCCCCCTTCTCCAGGTTGCAGTCAAGATGCAACTACCACCCCCTCGCCCCTCGACGAGGTCCTAGTAACAATCAAGTTGCAACTAGCTCCCTCGTCCCTGCCGACAGGTGCTCATTTACAATCAAGTTGCAACCCCCCTCCACACTGACGGGTGCTCAGTTACAATCAAGTTGCAACTAGCTCCCTCATCCCTGCCGACATGGTCCTCCCTGTTACAACCAAGTTGGAACCTGAACGGGTGTTCACGAGTAACTTACAACACTGGCCTGCTAATAACCCTAGCCCCCGGTTGCAAGCAAGTTGAAAATCTCAATTAAAAAACTCAATTCAAAATCGAATGAATAGACAACTAAAAAACCATTAAAAAGATAAATACTAATTTCAGAAAAAACCAGCAGAAAAAATGTCCTAGCAGTCTAGCTTAACATATTTATGTTGCCAGTGAAAATAAAAATAAAAATAATTGCCGCCTATAATAAAACGACCACACATATAACAACTACAACAACACATCACACAACCCTCGAAAAAGCAACACACAAAAAGATACAAAAAAAGAGACAAAAAAGAACACAGAAAAAAGCCACAAATCAGCCCATCGCGTGCTTCTAGGAAAACAGGACACAGAAAAACACGCTGAAAAAAAGCTAACAGAAAAAACAGCCCACAATACAGCCCACAGGGACAGCACACCATGCGAACAGCCCACAGAGAAAAAACCTCACGACCCTCTCTAACCATGTGTCCTCTCACACCACGCAACAACACACCATGCAACTGGTACAGACGCTTGACGGAAAACTTGTTTGCACAAATCACAAAGCAACCGATCCAATGGTTAAATAGGCGACTGGGACTTAACTAATTCTCATGCGCCTGAAAACTAGCAAAACCGTTACTTTTTAGGCGTGGGTTGGGTCAGGGAGCGTCTAGCCATGTTTTATTTTTAATTTGTGGCACTGATTTTCTTGATTAGATATTTTTTTGAGTCAAATTTTCTTGATTCACTACGGGAAAAATTGTCGCCGTCGTCGCCCAGCCCTTTGCCGTGTGCCAAAAGGCCCGAAACACGGAAAAGTTTATCTTTGTCGTGTGTACAACAAGAAGAACACGGCAAAGAAAAGGTGCACGACAAATGATATCTATTTTCTCGAACACTTTGCTATTGTTTCTCCTCTAAACTTGTGTAATTTGGATACAACTAATACGGACTGACGCTATTTTTAGTAGAATTACCTTGGTGTCTTGTTTTTGTGCAAAAAATCAACTACTAGGAAAAATTCCGGAAAATATGCCAAAATAATATTTCACCAGAAGATCCACGAAGCCAGAAGGAGAGACGGAGAGGGGGCCTGGGGGCCCAGACCCACCCCAGGCGCGGGCCCACCACTAGCCGCGCCTGGTGGGGGTGCAACCTCCCCAGGCAGCCTCTCGGCCTCCCTCTGCGCCTATAAGTTGCCTTTCGACCTAAAAACCGAGGGGGGTTCGATAATTTTCCAGAAAGAGTTCCGCTTCGCCGCCGCCACCAAAAACCAAGATTCGAATCCAGAAATTCCGTTCTGGCACCCTGCCAGGACGAGAAATTTGGAGAGGATCATTGCCATCGTCATCACCAACGCATCTCCATCAACCACCGATGTTTCCCTCATCCATGAGTGAGTAATCCCCCGCAGTAGGCTTGGGGATGGTAAAGTTTGGATGAGTTCTATCATGTAATCGAATATGATTGTTAGGGCATAGTGCCTAGTATCTCTTGTGCTATTTGACTTTGTTGCAACTTGTTATGCTTAATGCTTGTCATTAGGGCCCGAGTGCCATGATCTCAGATCTAAACTTATTATTAAATCATTATGATAGTATTATTTGTGATCTTATATGCAAGTTGTGTACATATATCATTGTCCGGATCCAAAGACCCCAAAGTGAGAATAATTGGGACAACCAGAGGGGATGGCTGTGGTGTGAGGATCACATGGGTTCACGGAGTGTTAATGCTTTGCTCCGGTGCTCTATTAAAATGATCACCTTAATTTCCAATAGTCCCCTAGAGGCCCCGCTGCCACGGGCTGGCTGGACAAAAGATGTTGTGCAAGTTCTCATTGCGAGCACGTATGACTATATATGGAGTACATGCCTAGGATTGTTTAGTACTTGGATGCTTGTTATTATTTATCTGCAATGCCCTAGATCTTTAAGTTACATGTTTAGACTCGTCCATGCAACACTCATCCATCCATCCATATGCCTACTACACTCAAATCCTACTGTTATCGTTACTGTTACTATTGCTACTGTTCACTGTTGTTGTTACTGCTGCTGTTACTTTGCTGTTGCTACTACCAAACTGTTGCTACTGATAAACTTCTGTGAGCAAGAACTATTTCCAGGTGCAGATGAATTGACAACTCAGTTGTTAAGGCTTGCAAGTATCCTTTGGCTCACCTTGTGTTGAATCAATAAATTGGGAATACTACCCGTGAAGACTTTTGCAATCCCCTACACTTGTGGGTCATCAGACTATGTTCTGGCGCCGTTGCCGGGGAGCATAGCTTTATTTGTAAGTTCAGTTGGATATATTATTGTTCACTTCTACTCCTTTCATCATGGGGAAGTCTCGTGATGGAAAGTTTCCTATTTTACCATCCACTACAAGAAGAGGTACAGTCCTAAACACATCTGCTGCTCTTGATTCACCGTCTGTTATAAGTAAGCTTGTCACACCACCACCATATACACATGCTACACATACTGCTACTACTGCTGAGTCTGAAACTGTTTTTGATACTCATGATGTTACTTCTACTGTGCTTGATGCGAGTGGTTCATTAGGTCATTTTCTAGATGCTACTATGGCTAGTCTAGGAAATACTGAAACTCCTAGTAAAGATACTGTTACACCTGTTATCTCACCTAAATCTAGTGATAGTTATTTTATTAATGACGATTACATTGAGTTCACCGATGATTTTGTTGAAGAGTGCCGAAACACACATGGTACTAGTGCTATTAAGAGTCTCCTTGCTAGACGTACTATTATGCCTAAGTTGTCCTCTGATCCTAAGTATGCTACTTCTCCCATAGACATTAAAGATAAATATTATGATTTCTCTCTTGATTTATCTTATCTAGAAATTGTTGAGAAAGAACCTTTTCTGTGGGACTGAAAATGAGAGTGATGTGGCTCATATGAATGAGCTTTCTACTATGAGTGCTTTATTCTCTGATGATTTTAAGATGCAAAAGTACTTTGTTGCTAAGATCTTCCCTTTTTCACTAAAAGGAGAAGCTAGGGCTTGATTTAATAGATTACCTCCTGGTTCCATTGATATCCCTGATTGTTTGATTGCTTCTTTCTTCCATAAATATTTTCCTCCCAGTGCTAGACATGCTGCTTTGCAGAGACTTTTAGATTTTAAACAGGGAGAAGAAGAAAAATTGCCTGAGTCATGGACAAGGTTTTGTGCCTTGATTCATGCATATCCTGGATGTCCATTACCTAAGAATGAGTTACTTGATATTTATTATAATGGACTAACTGATAATTCTAGGACCTACCTAGATAGCGTTGCTGATTGTGTTTTCAGGAAAATAACTCCTACAGATGCTGATGGGGATACGCCTACTGGGGTATACTCAGCAGGACGTTCCCGACTGGCCCAAGGGCTGGCGAGTGGGCCTGCAGAACGGCGAGTGGATCAAAGCCCAGCAAGGTACCAGGCGACTGGAAGATGAAGGCCCAGGCGAGTAGATAGGCCCAGTCGGTCTAGGTTAAACGATTACCGAAGCTGTAACCGAATCGGTTGAGATATGTAAACCCTAGGGGAGGTGAGCCTATATAAACCTCCCTACGGGGTGGGTAGCAACACGTTCCCTCATACACCCAAGCAACTCGCCGCCTAGTCGCCGAGTTCGCCCATTGTAATCACATCCATAATACAATCTAGCAGGAGTAGGTCTTTACCCTCCGGGGGGCCGAACCTGGGTAAAACCCTGTGTCTTTGCCCTCATCTCGCACCGCAGATGGCTGGCCGCCCTTGCCCCTCGTTCTACTACTCGCTGCCGATTGCAGCATCTGCCGTGGCCATTCCCACGACAGTGGCGCCCACCGTGGGGTCTGGCCGGTGTTCTGCGGCGAGATCCAATCTGCCCATCAACGAGACGGTCGCCACCGGCCGCATGATAGAGATCGGCGAGATGCTCCAGATCTTGCCGAGCAGCTACGTCCCGGCGGCGCGACCCGTCATGCACAGCGTAATCCTGCCAATCGGCACGATCAGCCTCTTCGTCGGCCTCACCGACGTCATCACCTCGGAGGACTCGGCTCGCATCCGCGAGTCGCCACCACGCGATCGGCTCTCTGAGAGCCAGGTTCGCACGATCCACCGCCTCGCCTCCGAGTACAACTCGGCCCACAACAACGTGGCCGGGAATTCAGCGGCCGCAGAAGATGCGACCCTCACCGACGACGCCGACTCGGCGACCCCGGCGTCACTCGCCGGATCCATCACCGCGGCCTCGTCCGCGGGCTCCATCGCCCAGGTCTCCAACGCGGGAGATTTCGAGGACCCCTCCATCCTCGGGATCTTCGAATTCGACTCCGGGTCGGAAAACTCCGCCGACTTCCACGACGGAACCGGTCGCCACGCCGCGTCCTACATGGCCACCGGCGCTGATCCGCCGGAGGATCCTTTCTCCACCCCGATCCCTCCTAACGCCACGGCAACGGAGGTCAAGGAACTCCGCCTGAAATTGGCGGAGGCAGTACGCAAAGAGCAGGCCGAGCGCGAAAAATTTCGCCTCGAGCAAGTGACAGCGCAGGAACTGTCACGCTACCACCAGCAGCGGATCAGGTCACGCCTGAACCCCACCGTTCAGGGGCGCGCCCTGAACTTCGACGACGAAAACGACCCGGCTCGCATAGCCGAGCGCGCGATCTGCGAGAACGCGCCGCCAGGAGGAAGCGCCCGGCCCCCGCCAGGATCGACGGCGATGGGTGCCCCACCACCACCCAACCGCACCCCTCCCAGGGACCAGCCGCGGATAGTCGTCTCCTCACGGGAGCGAGACGCGGACGGCCTCCCACTGTTCTCCACCCCGATGGACAACCTCGTGGCAGGCCGAGCAGCAGCCGATAGCATCACGGCCACCGGCGACGGCGCCTTACAAATCCAGTACGTCAAGGCCCTACTCGCAAAGGCCGTGGAGCAGCAAAAAGCGGGCGCCGACTCGCAAGGGCGAGTATACTCGCGCTCCTCGGGAAGCAGGGCGGCCTCAAGCGGCCGCCCAGCGGCGGCAAACACCCTCAATTGCCCGCCACCAGAGCCACTGCAGCTCCAACGCCGACCCGTGAACGCGGCACTCTCCACCAACGATCCCAGGCCGGCGACCAACTTCGTCGCCGCTAACGGAGAACCCATCGACGCCCGCACTCACATTATCAACAACCAAAACTGGCGCGCACGCCAGCCCGACGACTTGCGGCACACCCTAACTAATCGCCGCGATGGCGAGCCTATGGGGTCGCTCAGTCGACTAGGGCCTAAGTGCTTCGGACCAATGATCCGAGGCGAAAAGTACCCGCCAAACTTCAAGGCGCCAAAGGAGATAGAAAAATACGACTCCTCGTACGACCCCGCAGTCTGGCTTGACACATACCTCATGGCAATGGGGATCACGGGTCACACTGACCTACTCGCCGCCCGTTACCTCCCACTGATGATGGAGGGGACGTGCAGGCAATGGATCAACACGCTCCCCCAGGACAGTATCGACTCATGGGAGGAAATGCGAGACGCCTTCGTCAGGCACTTCGAGTGCTCCTACACCCGCGCCACCACCATCGAGGACCTAGAACGATGCGTCCAGGGACCTCGCGAGTCGACTCGCAACTGGGTCCAACGGTGGCAAGAGCTCTGGTACAACGCGGTCGGCATCCACCCGGACACCGCGATCCATTGCTTCAAGACCTCGTGTCGCTACGAGCCTCTAGTCGCCAAGCTCAAGCGACACGCCCGCACACTCGACAACATCCCCGACCTCCTCGAGATCGCCAAACGGTACGCCGAGGAGGACCCCAACCAAGAAATCGACGACGAGTCAGGAGGGCAACGCCGCACGGGCGGCAACGACGGCGGACGCCGAACCGACCTGCGCTACAGCGGCACCCGCCTCACAGGCAAGCGCCGTAACGACGGGCGAGTCGACTTCGTCGCCAACGCTGGGCACGCACAACGCGAGCCCAAGAGCTACCGCCGCGACGGAGGGCAACGGCGCGACGGCGGCAATTACAAGAACAAGCCAAGGTTCGATCCCGCGGCACTCCTTAACCAACCATGTGCGTTCCACAGCAGGGAAGGAAAGCCCGCAACGCACACCACCGCCGACTGCCACACCCTCAGGGAAATCGAGAAGGCACGGCACGCGCGGGATGACACCGACAACGACCCGCCAAATGGCGGAAAATTCGGCAAAGTAGCCGGCTCGCTCCACACCTTCACGGGCTTCAACACGAAGCGTGAGAAGAAGGTCATCGCCCGCGCCGTCGCCGTCAACGCGGTGGCCCAAACAGACGTCCCCCAGTTCCTGAACTGGTCGGAACAACCCATCACCTGGAGCCGGCAAGACCACTCGCCATGCATCGAGTACCCAGGACGAGTCGCCCTGGTGGTCAAGCCCAAGGTCGGCGACTACTGGCTCCCCAAGACACTGATGGACGGCGGCAGCTCCATCAACATCCTCTACCTCGACACCTTCAGGCGGCTGCGGCTCCCGCAGTCGATGATCGAGACGACCCACACTACGTTCCACGGCATCGTCCCCGGTCGGAAGGCGTATCCGATCGGCAAAGTCACGCTGCCAGTCACTTTCGGCACTCCGGCAAACTTCCGCACCGAGCGGATCGTCTTCGAGCTGGTGCCCTTCGACAGCCCTTACCACTGCGTCCTGGGGCGCCAGGCGTTCACCAAATTCATGGCAGCACCCCACTACGCGTACAACGCGATGAAGCTCCCCGGGCCGTGCGGCGTCATCACCATCAACGGCGACCCCGACATGGCCGCCGAATGCGAGGCCAAAGGAGCCGAACTCGCCGACGCCGTCATCGCGGCAGAAACTAATCACGCCGACGAGCTTGCCAAATACGCGAGCGGGGTCAACAATGACGACCCCACAATACTCAAGAGGCCCAACTCAGAGGGCACAAACACCTCAACCTTTGAGGCCACGACGCACACCCGCACCGTCGAGCTGGTCCCAGGCGACCCCAGCCAGACGGTGACGATCGGGACAGGCATGAGGCCAGCATAGGAAGGCGCGCTCATCGAGTTCCTTCGTGAGAATAGGGACATCTTCGCATGGAAACCCTCCGACATGCCTGGTGTCCCTAGGGAGCTCGCTGAGCACAAACTAAACGCCGACCCCAAAGTGCGACCTGTCAAGCAGTCGCTACGGCCCTTCAATGAAGAACGCCGTCGAGCAATCGCCGAGGAAGTGCAGCGCCTGCTCGCTGCCGGCTTCATCCAGCCAATCAAATACTCCAAGTGGCTGGCAAACCCAGTCCTGGTCGAGAAGAAAAACGGGACCTGGAGAATGTGCATCGACTACACAAACCTGAACAGCGCCTGCCCAAAGGAGCAGTTCGTCCTCCCGCGGATCGACCAGATAATCGATTCAACCGCGGGTTCGGAGTCGCTATGTTTCCTCGACGCCTACTCCGGGTACAACCAGATCAAAATGGCTGTCGAGGATGAGGAGAAGACGGCGTTCATCACGCCATTCGGAGCCTTCTGCTACACCGCCATGACCTTCGGCCTCAAGAACGCCGGGGCAACCTACCAGCGGTGCATGCAAGAATGCCTAGCGAGCCAAATTGGCCGCAACATCCACGTTTACATCGACGACGTGGTCGTGAAATCCGCTCGCCAAGGCGACCTACTCGCCGACCTAGCAGAGACCTTCGCCAATCTGCGGAGGTACAAGATAAAGCTCAACCCAGGCAAGTGCACCTTCGGTGTACCCGCCGGGCAACTACTGGGGTACGTCGTCTCCAAACGAGGGATCGAGGCAAACCCAACGAAGATCGACACGATCGCCCGGCTCGGCAAACCCAAGTGCCTGCGCGACGTCCAGAAGCTGGCCGGGCGTGTAGCGGCTCTCAGTCGCTTCATCCCCCGCCTGGGCGAAAAGGCGATGCCCCTATACCGCCTGCTGCGCAAGAATCCCACCTTCCAGTGGGACAAGGAGGCGGACGACGCGCTCCGCGACCTCAAAAAGGTGCTACTCGCCGCACCACTACTCGCCGCACCCGCTGACAAAGAGCCTATGCTGGTTTACGTCGCGGCGTCCGAGCGCGTCGTCAGTGCCGTAATGGTTGTCGAACGACCAGAGGAAGGAAAGGAGCGCCCGGTCCAGCGGCCGGTGTACTACATCAGCGAGGTCCTCACCGAGTCGCGCCAGCGATACCCGCAGTACCAAAAGCTAGTATACGCGGTCTTCAGGGCTCAGCGGCGCCTGCCGCACTACTTTCAGGAGCACCCGATCACGGTCGTCTCCTCAGCACCACTACAAGACATCATCCGCAATCGCGAGGCGACCGGGCGGGTCGCCAAGTAGGCCGTCGAGATCGGCGTCCACAACATTAAATACGAGCCACGAAGGGCGATTAAGTCACAGGCACTGGCAGACTTCATCGCCGACTGGGAGGAGGCCCAGCAGCCAGAGAAGCCGCCGTACCTCCATTACTGGAGCCTGCACTTCGACGGATCCAAGAACGCGGACGGTGCAGGAGCGGGGATAGTGCTGACTTCACCAAAGGGCGACAAGCTCCGCTACATCCTCCGCCTCGAATTCACGCCCTGCACCAACAACATGGCTGAATACGAGGCCCTACTCCACGGCATGCGAGCCGCAAAGGAAATGAGCGTCAATCGCCTTCGATGCTACGGAGACTCCGACCTCGTTGCGGGACAAGTCGCCGGCACCTGCGACGCCATCTCCCCTACCATGGCAGCGTATCGCCAAGAGGTGGATAAGTTGGGCGGCCACTTCACCGGCTACTCTGTCGAGTGGATCGACAGGCGGAAAAACGAGGAGGCCGACGCCCTCTCTCGCATCGGGTCGGCTCGACTCGCACCACCCGCCGGCGTGTTCCTCGACACAATCGCCAAACCATCAGTCTCTCCCCCGAAGGAGATCGACATCGGAGTCCCACTCCAACCAGAGGGAGCCTTGGTCGCACTCATCACCGAGCCAGACGACTGGACCAAGCCCTACATCGCCTACCTGGAGACCGGCACCCTGCCAGCGGACGAGACAAGCGCTAGAATGATCGCTCGCCGGTGCAAGTCTTACACCATCATCGACGGCGAGCTACACAAGCGAAGCGTCACCGGCGTGTTCCAACGTTGCGTCCAACCGGCTGAAGGACGCAAAATCCTCCACGACATCCACTCGGGCGACTGCGGCCACCACGCCGCCGCCCGCTCCCTGGTCGCCAAGGCTATGCGACACGACTTCAACTGGCCCACCGCACACGCCGACGCTGTCGAAATCGTCCAGCGATGCGCCGGGTGCCAGAAGTACGCCAACCAGACGCACGTACCAAGTTCGGCGCTCAAAACAATCCCCATCACCTGGCCATTCGTTGTGTAGGGCATGGACATGGTAGGCCCCTTCAAGAAGGCCCCCTCTGGCTACACCCACTTGCTAGTCGCCGTCGACAAATTCACAAAGTGGGTGGAGGCCAAGCCAGTCCGGAAATGCGACGGGAAGACCGCCACTAAGTTCCTACGCGAGCTCATATACCGCTACGGGTTCCCCAACAGCATCATCACGGACAACGGCACAAACTTCGCCAAGGGAGCAATGGCCGAATTCTGCGAAGAGCACCACATCCGGCTCGACCTCGCGTCAGTCGCACACCCGGAGTCCAACGGCCAGGCGGAACGAGCCAACCAAAGCATCCTCCACGGCCTGAAGCCGCGACTCCAAGTACCACTCGAGCCCACCGCTGGATGCTGGGTCGAAGAGCTACCCTCCGTCATCTGGGGAATCCGTACCTCGGTCAACAGGTCGACGGGATTCACTCCCTTCTTCATGGTCTACGGCGCCGAAGCAGTCATGCCTACGGACCTCGAACACGACTCGCCGCGGGTCGTCCACTATACGGAAGCCGCAAACGAGCTGGCCCGCCAAGATGGGCTCGACCAACTCGACGAAGCACGCGACCTCGCCCGATCGCGTACCGCCATTTATCAGCAAGGGCTCCGCCGCTACCACAGCCGACGGGTGAAAACCCGCACCTTCCAGGAAGGCGACCTCGTGTTACGCCTCATCCAGGACAAGAAGGGCGTGCACAAGCTCTCCCCTCCGTGGGAAGGCCCGTTCGCCATCGGGCGCGTACTCGGCAACGACGCCTACTACCTCACCGACGTCCGCGGGGACGGCGAACTCGACGTCAAGCGGCCATGGAATGTAAATCTCCTCCGGAAGTTCTACTCCTAGAACCCCACACATGTACTCTCCAGTCGCTATGAAATAAAAGAAACGGTTACTGCAAATTGCGTCTACTCTCCATGTCTTGTGCCACTCGCAATCGTAATAAACAGCGTCATGCTAAAATGCAGAAGTCAACCTTTGGTATAGCGACCGGCACGGCTAAGTAGTGCGATGTAAGAGCACTGAGTCATTTCAGGTCTTGCGTCGTCCACGAAAAACGCCAAACCGGAGCCCCATTGGAGTCGCCTAGCTCGACTGGTTTTGTGAACCAAGACAACTGCCCTCGCCTCTCACGGCGACCTCGGTCCTCCGCATCCTCGGCATAGCGACTCGAACGGCTAAGTACCACGCTCGGGGACTGCATACCAGTTCGTCGCGATCGGTCAGGGAAAACGCCAAGTAAGAGAGCATGCCTAGGACTCGCCACGCGACTGACCCTCCGGGCCAGGCAGGAGTGACGCGCTCACACCAACGCGCTCAGTCCTCAACCACCCTCGAGTCACGCCTCGAACTACCAAGTACCACGCTCGGGGACTCGGCCACCCGACCCCGTTCGCGTACGGGAAAACGGTAAAGTACAGAGCACTCAAGGGAGTTGCCTTGCGACTGGCTCTCCGAGCTCGGGCGAGTCGACTAAACTAACAAAACACACGATAACAACAAACATCATATACGAGGTGAACCCCACAAAAGGGCGGACGCGCTCGGGGACTCATCCAAAATCAATCCAAAACACACAAACAAATAGCAAAATGAACACAACGTTCCATTCAATCGCATATCGCATTGTCTTATATTACAAATTATGCCCGCATGGCAGAACTGCTGCTAACACATCTAGGCAAACTACCCTATTCTGCAGGCTTCGATGACGACGCGCCAGAATCCCGGCGCCTACGGATGAACGCGGTGGACGGAGTTGACGGATACGTCGTCAGCTCACCCGCCATCGCCGAGCGGAAAGGTTGCTCAACCTTGAAGTCACGATGCGGCGGCTCGGGGTCGTTCGGCGCGACGACCGTTTCCTGGTAAGGAAGGAGGTCGCCCATCGCCCAGACACGCTCCGAGTACGCGGCGGCACGCTCCTGCAACTTGAGAACTTCGGACAGATCCACCGCGCCAGTCGACGAAGGATACCCACTCGTCACATCATCGAGGTCGAAATCCTCGGGGAAGTGGGCGAGTCCAAGGCTCAGCGCTGTCGACACTCCACGCCGAAACGCCGACCGCGTCATGGACTCTACGACCGCGGGCGCCTTCTCCAAATACTCCCACACCTCAACGAGGTCACTGGGAATAACCTCCGTGGGCGACATCTCTTGAAGGTAGGCGCGGATGCACGTCGCCGACAGCGTCGCCGAGTCGACGAGCATGTTTACGCACTCCCTCGCGCCAAGAGAGCTCGCTTCTTCTTGGCTACCTATAACACGACCTGCGAGAAGGAGACAGTTATGAGCACCACGGAAACCACAAACAATACAACTGAAAGGAAGGGAAGACGGACTCACCAAGCAATGGGCGGGCGAGTCCCGTGATGAAGCTCTGAAGCGACGTATGATCGTCCTGAAGCCCAACAATGAGGGCTTCCGACACCTTGCGGTCTTCCTCCGCGGCCGCAATGGCGGCCTTAGCTCGCCCGTTCGCCGAGCTTGCTTCTTCTTTTGCCTCCCGCAGTTCGCGCTCGAGGTCGGCGACCCTCTGCTCAGCAGCACTTAACGCAGATCGCACCGCCACCAACTCACTAGCAGGGACAAGCTCCTGTCGAGCCACCTCCGCCTGCGCAGCAACAGCCTGAAGCTCCTTGTTTGCTTCTTGGATAGTGGCCAGCTCCTTTTCAGCATGCTGCTTCGCAGCCAATCGCTCTGCCGACTCCAGCAGCAGACCCTGTACATCTTCAAAGTCAGCACACATGAAAATTACTCAGTGCCCACCCGCTAAAATTTAGCGAGTGCGCACTCGGGGACTGGCGGTCACGAAAATTACCCAGTGCCCACCCGCTAAAATTTAGCGAGTGCGCACTCGGGGACTGGCGGTCACGAAAATGACTCAGTGCACACCCGCTAAAATTTAGCGAGTACGCACTCGGGGACTGGATTCGAAAGTACAAAACGAGAAACTATAAGACTCAAGCCGCTGCTAAGCACCGACCTGATCCTCGGGTACTGGAGGTACCTGGATAGCCGCACCAAGCATGCCATGAAGTTGTACTGCGTCCACAGACGTAAGCAGCGCCGGCGTGTGCCCGCGACGTTGGTCGATTTCAGCGTCGGCGGTCCCTGGAGCGAGGCTCGGGGGTGCAGCCCCACTTGCCGTTGCCGCCTTGGTCACGAAGCGGGGGAAGGTAGCAGTCGAGGCACCCGCCCCAAAGGAAGTCGCTTCCTCCGGTCTAGGCAAGGAAACGCCCTCCTTCGTAGACGCGGTTGTTTCTACTGCGGGTCCAGCCGGCGCGACCGCCGCGTCATCGGAGACAGCGACGATGTCATCGCCCTTGGCCTTCTTGCTGCCTTCCGCTGAGGCGGCGACCTCGTCCACTTTCCTCTTACGAGAAGGATCCTCCTCGCTAGCGGCGGAGGGTACCTTGGCCACGGGCGGGTGGCCCATCTTTTTCACTCCGGTCCTGCACATCAAATCAAATCAATAAAAGACAATCGAGGTACTAAAAGGAAATAGAGAAGGCCGAGTGCACTCACTTGGCGACTGGAATGAAACGCAGCCCTGTGCGAAGGCCGGCCGGTCTTTTCAGCTCAGGGCCCAATCGGCGACTAAGCCCCAGTTCCAGGACGTCGGGGGCCCAGGATACGGACGACTTCTTTGACGTTGAGGTAGCGGTTGGTGCCTCTGGGACGCCTTCGGCGGAGGCCTCCTCGCGAATTGGAGCTGCCGCGGCCGGAGCTTCCTTGCGGGGCGAGACCGCCACGCTCGGTACCTCCTTGCGAGGCGAAGTCGCCACAGCCGGAGCCTTCCCTAGCCCGGAGACCGGCGCGAAGGGCGGAGGCATTGAGGCCAGCGGCACTTCCACGGATGGCGCATCTAGCGCGGTCGTCGCCGGGGCCGTGCCGTCACCGGCCGAGCTGTGAGCATCAGAACTGCTCGTTGAGTGCGGCGGTGAGGCCGTCTTCGGCGGCTTCGCTTTCCTCCTCAGGGGGGCCCTCGCCTCCTTTTCCTTCTTCTTCTTCTTCGAAGGAGTGGCCTGACGACGCAAGGTGGTCTCTGGGAGTTCGTCGTCATCATCATGACGCTCGAGGCTCCTGCTCGCTTCGATTTCGCGCTGGCGTTGCCCGCGGGTCTTTCGGACCAGTGGGGCAATTTCTTCTTCGGACTCGTCCTCGTCGTCCTCGTTGCCCTTGGCGGGTGGCGATTCGCTTGTGTCCTGGGCGGACGGCCTGGGGCTCTCGTCATCGGCGGGTGGTAGCCACCCTTCCACCACTTGGAACAGCTGCGTTGAACACGAAACAGAGTTAGGATTACCGCGATTGCACATGCTGCGACTGCGAACAAGATAAAGAAATTACCGTCGGAGCCGGACGCTTCGCGGTGTAGGGGGGGACCCCGGCCTGCGCATCCGCGTACGCCGCCTGGGTGATCTTCTTCAATGCTGAGAGGTAGTCCTCCAGCTTCCACTCGTCGAGGCAGGCTTTCGTCGAGTCTCCCCGACCCGTGTACTGGTACATGTAATGGTCGCGTTGGCGAGCGGAACGAGCCGCCGCCCAAGCCAACAATTGTACAAGTTTACCGTTTGGAGCCCCTTCTTCTTCAAACCACGGATGGTCTGGAGCATCTCGTCGACGACCATCCGCTGGTCGTCGGGAAGCTTGCCGACCTGGAGGTGGCGTGGCTCGGAACGGTTGGCCGAGTACCGCGGGATCGCCGCCTCGTCCTCCGGGGTCGCCTCGGTCACGTAGAACCATGACTTTTTCCAGTCGCTCGCTGCTTTGGCCGGCAGCATCAGGTCGAAGAAGGAAGCTTTGGACTTAAGTTGGAAAGTCAAGCCGCCCGCGGCTAGCATTGGGCCGCCCGCCTCCTCGCGGCTGATCCGTCCATGGAACAGATCTTGCCACAAGGGAAAGTAGGGCCGGCAGCCCAAGTAGCACTCGCAGAACGCCACGAAGATGGCGAGCTGCTCGATGCTGTGGGGACCCAGATCTGAGGGCTGGATCCCGTAGTAGGCGCAGAAACGCCGGAAGAATAAAGACGTGGGAAACCCTAACCCCCGCTCGAGGTGACTGGTGAAATAGACGAACTCTCTCTCTCGCGGGTTTGGGGTCGTTTCTCCGGCTGCGGGGATACGCCAGCAGCCGGCCCGCAGGATTCCGGCCTCCTCGAAGGAGGCCAGCTGCGCCCTTGTGCACTTGGATCTGCCCCAAGGTTCGGAGGAGAGGGCCATGGCTGAAGAGGTTGGTTGGGGATCGAAGGATTTCGGGTCGATTGGTTCGCGGAGCGAAGGAAGGGAGATGCGCGCACTCGGGAGAAATGGTGGGCGGTTGGCTCTGCGATAGCCTACCATTCCTCTTATATAGCAGGAGTTGCCCGCCAAATCAGGGGGCCGTTACCGCGCGATGATTACGCCAGAAGTTACCGTTGAGTTACCTTAACGGCTACTTTGACCACGCCTGACGATCCAACTCCAACCACTCGGCTCGCTAAGTCACTCGCCAGGACCGCGTCTCTTTGGCTCGACTCGCCCAAGGTGTGACTCAGTTCGCCGGATTTTTTCCTTTATACAGGAGCCCGCCGACGATTCGATTGGATGCCTACTTGAAGCCGTATACTCCGACTGCCAGCAGCCACTCACGCCTAATCAACGACGGCCTCGGGGACTACTGATGGGGATACGCCTACTGGGGTATACTCAGCAGGACGTTCCCGACTGGCCCAAGGGCTGGCGAGTGGGCCTGCAGAACGGCGAGTGGATCAAAGCCCAGCAAGGTACCAGGCGACTGGAAGATGAAGGCCCAGGCGAGTAGATAGGCCCAGTCGGTCTAGGTTAAACGATTACCGAAGCTGTAACCGAATCGGTTGAGATATGTAAACCCTAGGGGAGGTGAGCCTATATAAACCTCCCTACGGGGTGGGTAGCAACACGTTCCCTCATACACCCAAGCAACTCGCCGCCTAGTCGCCGAGTTCGCCCATTGTAATCACATCCATAATACAATCTAGCAGGAGTAGGTCTTTACCCTCCGGGGGGCCGAACCTGGGTAAAACCCTGTGTCTTTGCCCTCATCTCGCACCGCAGATGGCTGGCCGCCCTTGCCCCTCGTTCTACTACTTGCTGCCGATTGCAGCATCTGCCGTGGCCATTCCCACGACAGATGCTGTAGAATTAATGGCTAAGATAAGCAAGAATTATGATGATTGGACTTCAACTGAGGTGAATACACCTGAGCCTATTACTCCTGAACTATATGTTCCTAAACCAATTCCAACACCAACACCAAAGAAGATAGGAATTATTGCATTAAATGATGAAGTGAGGAAGGAAGCTAAGAAGTGTCTAAAGGAGAAAGGTATTAGAGTTGAAGATGTGAAGAATCTACCTCCTATAGAAGAATTATGTAAGCCAATTCCCCACTCATATACTATTGAGGTACACTCTCTCTAACACTTTGATGAAGGTGATATTCCCTATAGTAAGCCTCCTGATCAGAGGAACTTGGCATTTTTATTGTTAAACAAGGTAATTTTAATAAACAAGTTCAGAATCATTTATTGGAAAACTCTAGAGCTATCAATGTGTTGAAAGATATTGTGGAAAGAACTTCTAATGATATTAAAATGCTTTGTAAACACTTTCAAATGGTTCAAACCCAACTTGATCAACTTGCTAAGGTACAAAAGGATATGCTAGTTAGTGCTTTAGGAGATAAACATGCTTATGGAATTAGAACTAGGAGTGGTATGGCTACTCAAGATCCTTTATATCCTGAAGGACACCCTAAAATAATAGAACAGGATTCCCAACAAGTTGAAGATAGTGATAGTCCTCGTAAGAGAAAGAAAAAGAAACATAAGATAGCTGAGGAACCACTTGAACCTGCTGTAGATCCTGATAGTATATCTGTCTCTGATGCTGAAACTGAGAGTGGTAATGACAAAAATGATGCTCCTGAGGGAGAAGTTGAGGAAGAACCTGAGAAACACACTAAGAACACCAGGTACACTAAGGAAGATTTTATTGCTAATAAACATGGTAAAGAGAGAGAACTTTGGGTGCAGAAACCTATGCCATTTACATGTAAGAAACAAGAGTCAAAGGAGGAAGAACACTACAACAAGTTTTGCGAGTGGATGAAACCTTTATTCTTGCAAATTCCTTTGACTGATGCTATTAAGTTGCCTCCTTATTCAAAGTATATGAAGGATATTGTCTCTAATAAAAGGAAGATTCCTAATGAGGAGATTTCTATTTTGCTTGCTAATTACTCCTTCAATGGTAAGGTTCCAAAGAAACTTGGTGATCCAGGTATACCAACTATTCCTTGATCCATTAAGAATAATTATGGTAGAACTGCTTTATGTGACTTGGGATATGGAGTCAGTGTTATGCCTTTTTCTCTCTATAAGAGACTCTAGCTAAAAAAGTTGATACGAACTGATATATCTTTGCAAATGGATGATAAGTCAACTACTATTCCTATTGGTATATGTGAGGATGATCCAGTTCAAGTAGCTCATAATTGCATGGTTTTAACTGATTTTGTTGTGCTTGAAATGCCTGAAGATGATAATATGTCTATTATTCTTGGGAGACCTTTTCTTAATATTGCAGGTGCTGTCATCAATTGCAATCAAGGGAAAGCATTCAATATTGATGACAAAGAGCACACTGTCTATTTCCCCAAGAAGGTTGCTAAAAGCTATTGCCTGAATTCCATTGAAAATATTGAAGGCATCAAGGTTGGAGAAATATATTGTCCCATTCCACAATAAAATGTTAAAACTATTATGATTGGGACCATCTCTATCAATCTTGAGGTAACATAATCACTTGGTGGAATACAAAGTTTTTCTTAAACTAAGATTGTTTTGGTAACAAGACTTGATCAACCTTGTTAACAAAAGGATTTTAATGAACAAAATAATGTTTTCACTGTGGTTATTCTTTCTTTTACCTTTCTCCTTCCTAGTCTTTGCTTTAGCTTTAGTTTTGCTAGCTGTTTGCTTGTTTGAGTTTCTTAGAGCTCCTGTAGTTTGGCTTTTGGTTTGCTTTTGATTCATTTGAAAAACTGTTTCTGCGAGAAAATCAATTTTCATACCCTGAAAATTGGCCAAAAATAAAGTTTCCTGAAAAATCCCAGAAAATTCAAAATAAATTTTTCCTCGAAAAAGGGTCAGAGAGGTACCTGAAGTGACCCAGGGGGCCACCCCAGGGCCCCACACCCATGGTAGGTGCGGCCTACCAGGAGGTGGCGCCTGGGGGGGTCTGGCCCACCTGGGCCCCTCTAGGTTGCCTCCTCAAAGCCACCTTCTTTCTCTCTCCTGAAAAACACTGGAAAACTTTCTCAAGCTCGAGTTCTTGCTGTTCTTCCTTGCGATTTTCGATCTCCTTGTTCAGCCCATCTCAAGTGCTGATTTTTGGAGGGATTTCTCCTTGGTATGTGCCTCCTCCACTTGTCCAATTTGATTTTTGATTGGTAGATTGTATTAGTATTTTGCTACTATAGGTGTCAGTTTGAGCTTGCATGCTTGTTCTATGCTTAGAAACCTTATTTTGATGCATGTGTAGTCCTCTAGCAAGTTCCTATAGTGGTTGCTTATCATTTTTTGACTTAGAAATCACTTGGTTTGATGGTTATTTAAAATTTCAGAAAAGGGAAGTCATGGACCACCACACATTTGGTGATATATTTGAGAGTGATGCACCAAGAAGAGCAAGGCTTCCAAGGTCATCTACCAGCTCTAGACCCTCATACAATGAGGATCTCATCACTCCGCGATTTGGTGACGAGGGAGATGAAGGGGATGCGCACCCCTCCGACTTTCCTTGCCAAACTTTCTTGCGAGCTGCTGGGATTTTTAATGATTTCATGACCTTGGTACAAAGGGCTGGACTAACAAGTTATATGAAGGATGAGAGCGCACAATATGCTTTGCTCACTAAAACATTTGTGGAGAGTTTCTCCTTTACTAATAGTATGTTCATGCCTTCTGTGTCCTTTAAGATTTATGGCAGGGCTCATTCTATGACATTGATGAAATTTTGCAAGGCCCTGGGACTTGGTACAGCTAGATCATCAAAGAATATTACAGGTCTACCCGCTGATTTGTTAGAGCTTTACCGAGGAAAAACCAATGATGATGACCGTAGAGCTCATCGAGGGAAGATAAATAACATTCAACTTCCAGCCATCAGGTACTTTGACTACTATCTTACCACCAGTGTTCTTGGTAGGGAGAACACTAGTAATATCTCCAACTATCATTTGGCCTTCTTAGCTGCTGCACTTAACAATGAGTATACATATATTCTTGGTTCTCTATTTGCTCGTCATTTAGCCGCCAAGGGACCCATTTATGGGGGAATTATGGCTACTCGTATTGCTTCTTCCTTCAATATTGTTGTTGATTCACATGATATAGTTTTGACTCCTTAGAGGCTTGATCTTGCTACTATGAAGGCGCACCATTTTGTTACCACTAGCTCTACCCTTGAGAACTTGGTTTATAGAATGTTGTTTACTGACGGGGAAGAGAGAGAGAGAGAGAGAGATCCCTCTACCCCAAACTACTTTGCTCAGTATTTCTCAGGGACCTTTGTCACGCTCGAAGGCGGAGATGGATGACACGCTGCACTCTCTTAAATTCCACGGGCACTATCAGGAGGAAGCACCATCATACGACCCCTCTGTGTATTACACAGAGGAGGCCTCGAGCTCATACCAGGACGAGGGAGCTTCCTCGACATACTATGAAGGTGCATCCTCTTGGACACCATGGGATTGAGCCCAAGTTAGGCCAAAGGCCTAAGCTTGGGGGGAGGTATACCGACATCACACTCATATATATCATGTTTGGTTGGTCTTTGTATATCCATTGTTTTTTATTTCTTTTTGGTTCTTGTTGCTTCTTTCTCATAAACACAAAAATACCAAAAATATTTTCGTTGTTTCTCTTGGTTTGTTTCTTTGCTTTTTTTCTTTGGTTTGCCTTAAAAGAAGAAAATCCAAAAAGATTTTGCTTTGTTTGCTTTGTTTTGTTTGCTTGGTTTTTCTTTGTTTGCTTGTTTCTAAATAAATTTAAAACACCAAAAATATTTTTTGTTCTTCTTTGGTTTTGTGAGTTCTTTGCAGGGTTCAGCCGCTCTCAGTGGATTTTGGTTTCATGTTATCATTCAAGTCACACAAGTGAAGAGCAATAATGAAGATTAAGACAATTCGAGGAGTGGTAAGAGGCTGGTAACGAACTCTATTTGTTTCATTTTTGTACATATACTCATCATTGTGAGCATGTTTAGCCTGTTTGTGTAAGGTGTATGTCATTATGGATGCTTAGTAGTTCTTGCTTGTCTATGATTAGCCCCAGCTTGCTAATAGTTTGTAGCATGTCATATGAATATTTGCTTGAATTTTTTTATTCATACTTTGGTATGATATTGTGGTATCGTCCTTTGACTGTTCATGTGAATCGACTTGGCACATGCTCACGCATGCACATGACTAATAAATAGTCAATAAGCCTCGATGATTTATTTGCCTCAGAGTTCTTGTATCACTTTCATGCCATAATTAGTCCTATTTTGTTGCAAGCATGATTATGACAGCTATTGTTCTCTCGTTTGTCGCTCCCTCTTTATTTCTAGCCTTCACTTGCACTGAGTATGTGCTCTACCTGTGCTTCCAACTCCCCAAAACCAACATTTCTAGCTGTGTCCACCATACCTACCTATTAGCATCATTTGCTATTTCAGTGCATATTCTATATGTCGTGTTTTCTTTAAAAATAAAATGTCTGTGTGTGTTGAGAAAGTTAGTTAGTAAAGCTATCAAGAACTTGATGGCACACTTTATTCCGTGCACTTAATAATCCTGAACCATTATGACTAGTCCATAAAAGTTATATGCTTGCAAATTATATGCTGGGAGTCAGCAGAACTATGCTGACACGGGGAACACTTTCAACACCTTTTAGATACATTTATATCTAGTTTATACCTTGCTCTTTTGTTTGCGGATGTCAACGATGCAAAATGAAAGGGGGACTTGTGAGTCCATGGAGTTTGTATTCTGTGTTAGAGAAACGCCTGGGCCGCTAGCCTAAGCCATGCCTAATCATGGTGGAAACTTGCAGCATCACCATAGTGAGTAGTCTATGAAGCATCCTCAATAAAAAACTATGCATATAGTAAATAAAAAGATTGTCGAGATTCTCATTGCCTGTTTGCCTTGTCATTTTGGTTATGGGAAAGCTCATGTACCATATGCAAGGGGTACCCCGTTGGGGTTCTCGATGATATGCAAATACTTACAATGACAAGAACTTGCCTGGACCCAACGTTGAGTAGTATGCGGAGTGGCCCTCGCACTCAAGGGACTTGGGATTTCCAGTCTATGGTCTATCAAGCATATAATTCAGAGTGGACCTCCCTTTGACCTTAACCACATAAAGATGCCTATGATAGGGGCAATGAGAGCTCAAAGCTAATGAGTACCTTCGTTTCAGCATTTGGAAGCCTTTCAAACTTTTCAAAACCGTTTTCACAACCTTGTTGAGTCACCACTTATTCTATGAGCACCTTCTTGAGAGCATAGTTGTCATTCTTGTGTTTGTCTCAAAACTTGGTTAATTATGTCATGACTTTGATGCTTGTATCTCTGATATCTTTATCTCTAGTCTTCATGTGAACTTCATGAAGGGAATATGCACGAGAGGCAATAATAAAGTGGTTATTATCGTATTCCTTATTTATGATAAATTTTTATTTTACATGCTATAATTGTATTAATACGGAAACGTTAATACATGTGTGTTTAATAAACAAAAAGGAAGTTCCTAGTTATGCCTCTCTCATAAACTAGCTCGTTGATTAACAAGATGATCAAGGTTTCCTGATCATAGACATTGGATGTTGTTAATAACGAGGTCACAACATTAGTGTAATTATGTGATGAACATTCATCCGAAGTATATCATTACGATCAAAGTCATTGGGTTTATATTGCTATAACAACTTACGAAGTGATCCTAATCCTTAGACCATGAGATCATGTCAATCACTAACACTGGAAGAGTTTCTTGATAACATCAAACGTCACACCGTAACAGGGCGATTATAAAGATGGATTCAGAACTAATAAAGTGTTATGTTGAGGCCCATGGATCGAGAGTGGAATTTGTTCATCCTGATGACGGATAGATATGCTCTGGGCCCTTTTGGTGATATCACATAGATTAGCTTGCAAGCAAGTGATTTGATCACTAGAATGTTATATCACGGGAACAAGAAAAGAGTACGTGTTAGTAACGAGATCAAACTAGGTATGGAGATACCGATGATCAAATCTCGGACATGTAATATATCGCGAAACAAAAGGATTAAGATACTAGCGTAAAAGGTTCCGACGATCACAAGATAGTCATCATTGAATGTGTGGGAGTCAGTTTGGGTCTCCAGATCCCGCTTCTGATTATTGATCTGAGAGGGGTCTCGATCATGTCCGCATTATTCGTGAACCGTAGGGTGACACACTTAAGAGACACCGACATCCATTTGGAGCAAAAGTTTCATGCCGAAAAGAATAACAAGCACTGCAGAAAGTGTTTCTGCATGTGAAATGAAATACTAGCAAGGGGTTATATGTGAATGTTTGTCATTAAAGTAATTGACAAAATTCTGAATAAATAAAAGGAGTTTTATTTAATGAGAGTTTGCATTAAATTTGGTGGAAATTTAATGGGAATTTGAGTGGGTTTTTGAGTGGAGGGAACTAAAAGGCATTTGAGTGAGTGGAGTGTCCACCCACATGAATGTGGAAGAGGTGGGGGCAGCCCCATGGCTGGGCGCATGGCCCCTTGGGTGCCCCCCTCTCCCTATAAAAGGAGCCCCCCTCCCGCTCTCTCATTCACACCTCCTCGTGAAGGATCTCTGTAACACCCTCAGAATCGACCCTATGCAAGTTTCAGCGATTCCCGCCAAACCCGCATAGAAACGATTCAAAGGTACCCACCAGGCACTTTCGTGCGGGTGGAAAACGAAGTAATAACATTACACAACAGTCCTCGATGGGACCCACAGAACAGATATACATAACAGCGACTCGACGAGTCAAGAATACAGATATAATATACAAAGATCCAAATCACCTTGAAAACGATACAGCGTCCGGCTACGGACAAGATGCAAATGGGACTAAGAGCCCTGAAGAATAACCAATGGCGTCCATAACCCTGCCCAGGCCAAGCCGGAAGGGTAACCCTGCTAACGACGTCGATCTCAAAACCTGCTTAAACAAAAGGGGTGCCGACAAAGGGCAAAGGAAAAAGAGGAGCGTCAGTACTGAGGCCAGTGCACGGCGAGACTAGAATTCGGCGGTCCTCGCCTACATAGGTATGGTGGACTGAAGCGGCAGCGGCAGCATGCACTAAACAACCTATAGAGACTCGATACAACTGGCGGCTGTCAGAGAGGGGTAAGAAAGACCTATTCGGAACCAACCTGATGCTACCACCAAACAAACCCATCCTGGTGTTCCCCCCTCGAGACCAAACGAGGAAGTCAACCGAGGAACTCACACCATTGGCAGTTTTATTTATTCAGTTATCGTTGTAGCAATTACTAGTCAGGTATAGATAATCATCCTTATAAAGTAAGCAGTGGGTCATTTTAGTTAACCATTCCGTTGTAGTTGGAACACTTACTAATCAGATACAGTTAGCATGAGATAACCCAAAACCCAGCAGTTGTTGGTACTTTTATTTAGCCATTCCGTTATAGTTGCAATACTTACTAGTCAGGTACAATGGTCGCAAACGACAACCCAAGCAAGCAATTGTTGGCAGTTTTATTTAGCCATTCCATTATAGTGAAGCTGATTACTAGTCATTATAAAGTCAAATTTATATCACTACTTTAGTTATAGTTGTCTATGATCGAGATACTGTGCTCCAAGTCATCCATAACCGCGGACACGGCTTTCAGAAAGTTTTACCCGGCCGGGGTGCACCAATAGCAACACACACTCGATCAACCTCGGAAAAACCAAATCAAAACCCAACGAGGCTTTCACGACAAAGCAATCACAGGATTCAGAAATATTTCAGGGGTCCACCCCTTAAAGTAGACCCGCAACAAAGCCGGCCGGCTCCGACACGGACTCAAGGTTGTGGGGACGGCTGTGAACGACTGGGAACCCAAAACTGGGCTTGTCGACACCGCGGAATCGTGCCACGATCCTAAACAGTACAGTGTGATCCTCGCACAATCGTAAATAAAGCAGTAGCATGGCATAAGTACAGGATCGTAAATAAAACCTCAAACTAGTTTGTGGCCCCAAGAAATAAGAATGAATCATGCTCTAGCTCAGGGGGGTCCCATAATCCTCCCGGATGTGGATAGCGCGATAAATCAAGGAACAGGTATCAAGCACTCGGGGTCCTACGGGACACAAGTGGACGGTTAACAACCAAATAACATCTATTGCCCACCTGTGCCTCTGCTTACTTACTTCAATTTTAGTTGTTAAACGGGAATTAAAGTGAACGATAAGTAAAGCCATGATCATCTCCAACAACAAACATGCGGCAATACACCAACAACTGTGGCACTTGACGACACGCAACAGCACTTGAGCAAGCGACTACGACGTGCAAGTCCATCTATCTACCAAACAACAGGTAATAGGAGGTGTCCATGGCAATATAAGGCTGCAAGGGATATCACGGGTACGAAAACTAGAGCATCGCAACACAGATATCAATAGATCAACAGGAGGGAATAAATACTATAAAAGTAAGATGGGTAGAAAGGGAAGATGCTCGCCTGAAACATTGCTGAAGATTCATCCGAAGATCGGGTCGAAGCTCACAACAACTCAACGGCCTTATCCGCGAAGAAGCAAAACACTAGAATAAACACCGGATGCAATATTTAATACTAAGGCAAAAGATCGGGCATGATGCATGTATGATGCATGGCATGGTAAATATGCGGTGCAATTAGGCCATATTAAGCGGAGCCGGGGTCCCGACAATTATCTAATAGGTTCAAGTTGTTTAGATACCCCGCAATTTTAAATGTTGTTTAACAAGGCAAGATATGACAACGGTTCGATGCACAAATTTAAATGAGGCCAATATAAGGCTAGATTTGCCCGCATATGGTCCCCATATTTAATTAGAGGTGAATCGGCATAAGGCCCCCAAACCACACAATATGCATGCGAGATGAACAATTAATATGCGACAGTTGTATTATATTATAAAATAGGGTTTCGGGAAGGGGTTCACACATTAGGGGGTCTCGACGAACTTGGGGTTCCGGGGTTCGGGGTTCGGTCTCAAGGTTCAGGGTTCGATGGATCGTTCTCGGACTCCGGGATTAGGGTCTTCGGATCGGGGTAGTAGATCTTGTCGCACGAGCGTCAATGCTTCCGGGAAGGAGAACTTGTCGTCCAGGGTCTCGGTGTCCGGGTGAGGAACTGGGCGTCCTCGAGGAAGTACTTGGCGCATCCGTGTCGGCGACCTTGGCGTTCAGGGGGGGGGGGGGAGTTCTCGGTGTTCCGTGAGGTAGACCTTGTCGCATCCGTGGTCTTCGGGCCCGCAGGATCGAGGCGTCAAATTCCGGGAAGGCGATCTTGGGGTATCATCCTAATCATCGGTGGCGAACTTGGGGCTCGACAACGGGGTCTTCAGGGTTCCATGTCGGAGTACTTGTTGTTTCGTGAACTGGAACTTGTCTCGATGGCCTTCGAGCAGCAGTGACTCTAGAAGATCTTGCGGGTACTTGACAGAATCAATCTTGTCATCGGGGGCCATGTTGAAGATCTTGCGGTCGGTGATGTTCGTGGATCGTTATCCGATGGTCTTAGGTCGCACCGAACCAGAGTATCCCTTGTCCGACCTCCCACTATCTTGGCATCTGCGACCCGGAGAAGCACAGCTAGAACAGGGCAGCGGCTCTGCAGGGACCTCGGCGACGCTGGGACACAGAGGACGGCGGCGCTCCGGGAGGTCGCGGGCGGCCGACGCGCCGGAGGACGAGGGCGTGGGGCCGCGGGAGGGGACGCCGGCGAGCTGCTGCAGGCCGCGCCTGCGGACAGAGAGGGCCGACGCGGCTGTCCACGAGCAGGAGGGGGGGTCGACGCGGCAGGCGCCAGGACGGGCGGCGCTCGAGGCGGAGAAGGCGGTGGCCGAGCGGGGTCGGGGCAGGGGCGACGGTGCGGGACAGAGGGGGCCGATGGAGGGGATGGCCGCGGTGGCGGTCAGGGGTAGACGGAGGCGGCGGTGCGGAGAGGATGAGGCCGACGGGGAGGAGGCGTGCCAGCGACGGGGCGAGGAGACGCGGCGGCCGGGCGCTCGCGGAGGGTGGAAGAGGACGGGGGCTGGCGGGGGCGGGCTCGCCGGCGAGGTCGGGGCCGGCGCAGCGAGCGGCGGAGGCGGGGAGGAAGGCCGAGCTCGGGGAGGAGCCACGCGGGGCCGGCGGGACGCGGCCGGAGGCGGGGGAGGCGGCGCCGCGGGGAGGCGCGCCGGCGCGGGAGACGGGGCCAGGTCGGGACGAGCGCGAGGCGAGGACGGTCGGAGGCGGGTGGGGCACGGGCGGCGTGCAGACGTGGGAAGGAGGAGGATGGCGGGGCGTCGGTGGACGCGGGGATGGCCAGGGGCGGGCGGTTGCAGACGCCAGGGAGAAGGGAGCGGGGTTGGTGGGGGGAACGGCAGAGGGAGAGAGAGGGAGCGGCCAGTGGGGTTGCGCGTGGGTCCAGGTGGGGCTGACGGGTGGGACCAGGGAGGTTGGGTGAGTGGGTGCTGCCATGTGTGTGTGGTGTGGGGTGGAACAGGTGGCAGGGGTGAGAGAGGAGGGAGTGTTGACGTGGCAGCTAGGGAGTGGTGGAGGGAGGGGTGGGTAGATTAGGACTAGGTAGTTTAGGGATTTTTGGGTGGACCGATTTGTTTTGGGGGTGGTCGTTCGGGTCGAATCGGCCCGTTCGACTGCCCCCCTAAAAATAATTAAATATTTTATTATTTACAAACGGGACTTTTGCAAATCGTTGACCGACAAAACAAATTAATCCGGAGGCCCGGTTTTGTGTTTGAACAAAGACGGGGCGTTTAGAAAACAAAAATATGTTTTTCTGAAAATAGTTTTATACAAGCACATGCAAGATGATGACGATGCTCAAATGCAATGTGGCATGATGACATGAGCATGCGGTCATGATGATGCAATGCACAAAAACAACGCGATTTTCTAGTAGTGGTTTTTGCGGGATGCCACAATCTCTCTCCCCCTCTAGTATTTATTCCCCATGGTCTCGGACTAGCGAGATACATGTTCCCGGTGGCTATTCGGCAAGAAAGAGTTGTGCTTCCGCTGCATCGCTGGAGCGAGGAGGCGGAGGTTGCTCGGTGCCTCGAACGTGTGTGCGAGCATGGATGCGCTGCTGTTTTGCGGCGCTAGGACTTCCTCTCGATCTTGAGATCGGCAAGAGATCATCTACATCAACCACGAGTTTGGACTCGTTAAGCTTTGTCGGTCTTCAAGGGTATGTTCTCTACGGATGTACATCCGCCCGTTGTTTGTATCTAGTAGATAGATCTTGGTACATAGTTGTTCCCATCGTAGGATTTTTTTGTTTTCTATGCTGCGAACCCTACACTTCAGAGGTGCCTTGGCATTTATTGTGCTCTCCAAACAAAGTCAATCAAGATACCACTTTATCATACCTTATTATGAGCATTGCAATGTTGCTTATGTTTATGTGTCATGCTACTTATTATTCTTGAGTTGGTTTCTCTTCATAGCTTGCAATGAATATTGAGTAGACTTAGTTGCATGCTCTTTATTATGAATTGTCTAGGCATCTAATCCTGTGCTGAGAATATTTACATCATATGAAGCAATGTGTTCGTGAAAGTTATTTTATCGCACTCAGTTTTCAACTGAATTGCTTGAGGACAAGCAATAAGCTAAGCTTGGGGGGAGTTGATACGTCCAAAACATATCTACTTTCTCGAACACTTTGCTATTGTTTCTCCTCTAAACTTGTGTGATTTGGATACAACTAACACAGACTGACGCTGTTTTCAGCAGAATTACCTTGCTGTCTTGTTTTTGTGCAGAAAATGAACTTATAATATTTCACCAGAAGATCCATGGAGCCAGAAGGAGAGACAGATAGGGGGCATGGGGGCCCAAACCCACCCCAGGCGCGGGCCCACCACTGGCCGCGCCTGGTGGGGGTGCAGCCTCCCCAAGAAGCCCCTTGGCCTCCCTCTGCGCCTATAAGTTGCATTTCGACCTAAAAACTGAGGGGGCTCGATAGTTTTCTAGAAAGAGTTCCGCTCCGCCACCGCCACCAAAAACCAAGATTCGGATCGAGAAACTCCGTTATGGCACCCTGCCGGGATGGGGAATTTGGAGAGGATCATCGCCATCATCATCACCAACGCATCTCCATCAACCACCGATGTTTCCCTCATCCATGAGTGAGTAATCCCCCGTAGTAGGCTTGGGGATGGTATGGTTTGGATGAGTTCTATCATGTAATCGAATATGATTGTTAGGGCATAATGCCTAGTATCTCTTGTGCTATTTGACTTTGTTGCAACTTGTTATGCTTAATGCTTGTCACTAGGGCCCGAGTGCCATGATTTCAGATTTGAACTTATTATTGAATCATTATGATAGTATTGTTTGTGATCTTATCTGCAAGTTGTGTACACATATTATTGTCCGGATCCAAAGGCCCCAAAGTGACAATAATTGGGACAACCGGAGGGGATGGCTGTGGTGTGAGGATCACATGTGTTCACGGAGTGTTAATGCTTTGCTCCGGTGCTCTATTAAAAGGAGCACCTTAATTGCCAGTAGTTCCCTAGAGGCCCCGCAGCCACGGGCTGGCTGGACAAAAGATGTTGTGCAAGTTCTCATTGCGAGCACGTATGACTATATATGGAGCACATGCCTAGGATTGTTTAGTACTTGGATGCTTGTTATTATTTATCTGCAACGCCCTAGATCTTGAAGTTACATGTTTAGACTCGTCCATGCAACACCCATCCATCCATCCCTATGCCTACCGCACTCGAATCATACTGTTACCGTTACTGTTACTAGTGCTACTGTTCACTGTTGCTGTTACTGCTGTTGTTGCTTTGCTATTGCTACTACCAAACTGTTGCTACTGATAAACTTCTATGAGCAAGAACTATTTCCAGGTGCAGCTGAATTGACAACTCAGTTGTTAAGGCTTGCAAGTATCCTTTGGCTCCCCTTTTGTCGAATAAATAAATTGGGTAATACTACCCGCGAAGATTGTTGCGATCCCCTACACTTGTGCGTCATCAACAAACTGCAGAAAAAGAACACGGCAGTCGACCGACGAAGGCACACGGCAAACAAAATCATCACGGCAAACTCAATGAAGACACACGGCAAAGATATGTTCACGGCAAAGAAGTGGACCCCGTGGCCTCGCAGGGTCACGCGTCGGCAGGGGATGAAAGCAAAATCTTTGCCGTGTGCCCTCGCTGATGTGTATTCTGTTGTATACAAGGCAAAGCATTTTTTCACATTTTTCTTTTATTTAGTTAGCAAGGCTTTTATTACATATATGTTAGGTGATATTATTTCATAGGATCATGAGCACACACATATGAATAGGTTATTGTGGTCTTGATCACTACCGGCACCCCTGCCCCCCTATACGATCCGGTTTCACCGGAACAGGGAGATTCCCCCTTATACAGGTCCAGAACCTTCGCTTCTAGGTTAGAGCGCATGCATGCGAGGGGAGACACACGCAAGCACCTATACAACCTTGCAAGTTTTCATGTGATTCCGACGTTCTCGGGGTCTTCCTCCGACAAAACCCTGATCTGTGCGGGGCTCGGATCATCTACCACCCCCTAGACATTCTTCTGATGGGGGTAGCCTGGCGTAGCTCTCTCTTTTTTTGTGTTTGATTAGGTCATAGGATGATGTAAAACCATGTTGGTTCACAAGTTGGGGCACTATCCTACCTGGTTTCACCAGAACAGGGATATTCCCCCTTATACAGGTCCAGAACCTTCGCTTCTAGGTTAGAGCACAAGCATGCGAGGGGGGACACATGCAAGCACCTATACCAACCTTGCACCACACTCACACACATATGCTAGGGACACATGCAAGTTTTCATCTGATTCCAACGTTCTCGTGGTCTTCCTCCGGAGAAACCCTGATCTACGGGGCTCGGATCGTCTACCCCCCTAGACATTCTTTTGATGGGGGTATCCCGGCGTAGCTCTCTCTTGTTTTGTGTTTGATTAGGTCATAGGATGATGTAAAACCATGTTGGTTCACAAGTTGGGGCACTATCCTACCCGGTTTCACCGGAACGGGGAGATTCCCCTTATATAGGTCCAGAACCTTCGCTTCTAGGTTAGAGCGCATGCATGCGAAGGGGGACACAAGAAATCACCTATACCAACCTTGCACCACACTCATACACATATGACAGGGACACATGCAAGTTTTCATCTGATTCCGACGTTCTCGTGGTCTTCGTCCGGCGAAACGCTGATCTACGGGGCTCAGATCGTCTACCCCTTAGACATTCTTCTGATGGGGTAGCCCGGCGTAGCTCTATCTTGTTTTGTGTTTGATTAGGTCATAGGATGATGTAGAACCATGTTGGTTCACAAGTTGGGGCACTATCCTACCCGGTTTCACAGGAACAGGAAGATTCCCCCTTATACAGGTCCAGAACCTTCGCTTCTAGGTTAGAGCGCATGCATGCATGGAGGGACACATGCAAGCACCTATACCAACCTTGCACCACACTCACACACATATGCTAGGGACACATGCAAGTTTTCATCTCATTTCGACGTTCTCGTGGTCTTCCTCCGGCGAAACCCTGATTTGCGGGGCTCGGATCGTCTACCCCCTAGACATTCTTCTGATGGGGGTAGCCCGGCGTAGATCTCTCTTGTTTTGTGTTTATTAGGTCATAAGATGATGCAAAACCATTTTGGTTCACAAGTTGGGGCACAATCCTACCCGGTTTCATCGGAACCGGGAGATTCCCCCTTATACAGGTCTAGAAGCTTCGCTTCTAGGTTAGAGCGCATGCATGCGAGGGGGGACACATGCAAGCACCTATACCAACCTTGCACCACACTCAGACACATATGCTAGGGACACATGCAAGTTTTCATCTGATTTCGACGTTCTCGGGGTCTTCCTCCGGCGAAACCCTGATCTCTGCGGGCCTCGGATCGTCTACCCCCTAGAAATTCTTCTGACGGGGGTAGCCCGACGTAGATATCTCTTGTTTTGTGTTTGATTAGGTCATATGATGATGTAAAACCATGTTGGTTCACAAGTTTGGGCACTATCCTACCCGGTTTCACCGCAACAGGGAGATTCCCCCTTATACATGTCCAGAACCTTCGCTTCTATTTAATGGGCATGCATGCGAGGGGGGACACATGCAAGCACCCGGAGACGAGTAGTTTTTGTATGTTCCAACATAGCACCACACTTTCATGCATGTTCTAGGGCACATGCATGCAGGTCCTTGAGGTAGTCAAAATTGAGATCAATCTAAAGGATGTGAAACAACAAATTTCAGACTTTGTCGTGAAATCCTCTCATCTTGGTATTTTGATTGACCCAAAGAGTGACATTTCTGTTTCAAAAGTAGTCCAACAGCTTGCTTGGTTTTGTTGGTCAGCAGCTCTACCGTGAGGGGAAATTCTACTCTTGCCGATTAGTTGAGGATTGTTTCTCAAATTTGTGACTAGGCACCCACTAATGGAAATGAAGTTCAACATCCTCCAGAAGCTTATGGTCTAGTGCAAAGTTCATATTTCCATGGTCTCAATCCATATGAAGAGCTGGTACATGCTATATCTACAAGAGAAACTATCGTCCGCTCCTCAAGAGGGTTGACAGAACCAGGAACTCTGTTCAAGAGTCTAATGGCCATCTTGCGAGATGTAGTTATATGCTATGATGGAAATGTATAATTCAATCTTTTCAACTTAAGTATAGATAAGATGATCTCACAGATTTTCCAAGTGCTATAACTTCTGGAGAACCGGTGGTCTACCCCTATAGCTTTCTCCGTACGAGGGTAGCCCGGTGCACTTTTATTTTTATTTTGGTTTTGTTTAGGACATATGTACATGGAAAGCAAAGGTTGGGTCAACTTTGCTATAAAATAGGCTCTAGTTGCCCCGTGGCGGGAGTTTCCACGTATATATCCAGGATTTTACTAAGTATTAACGCATGTCTACAAAGGGGGTCATACTTGGGACTTACACATGGGACCTACCAACCTTGCACCACACTCACACACATATTCTAGGGACACATGCAAGCTTTCATCTGATTCCGACGTTCTCGTGGGCTTCCTCCGGTGAAACCCTGATCTCTGCGGGGCTCGGATCGTCTACCCCCTAGACATTCTTCTGATGGGGGTAGCCCGGCATAGCTCTCTCTTGTTTTGTGTTTGATTACGTCATAGGATGATGTAAAACCATGTTGGTTCACAAGTTGGGGCACTATCCTACCCGGTTTCACCAGAACAGGGAGATTCCCCCTTATACAGGTCCAGAATCTTCGCTTTTAGGTTAGAGCGCATGCATGCGAGGGGGGACACATGCAATCACCTATACCAACCCTGCACCACACTCACACACATATTTTAGGGACACATGCAAGTTTTCATCTGATTCCGACGTTCTCGTGGTCTTCCTCCGGCGAAACCCTGATCTGCGGGGCTCGGATCGTCTACCCCCTTAAAAATTCTTCTAATGGGGGTAGCCCGGCGTAGCTCTCTCTTGTTTTGTGTTTTATTAGGTCATAGGATGATGTAAAACCATGTTGGTTCACAAGTTAGGGCACTATCCTACCCGGTTTCACCGGAACAGGGAGATTCCCCCTTATACAGGTCCAGAACCTTCGCTTCTAGGTTAGAGCGCATGCATGCGAGGGGGGACACATGCAAGCACCTATAACAACCTTGCACCACACTCACACACATATGCTAGGGACACATGCAAGTTTTCATCTGATTTTGACGTTCTCGTGGTCTTCCTCCGACGAAACCCTAATCTGTGATGGGGATATGCCCACCGGGGTATACCCAGCAGGACGTTTCCGACTGGCCCAGGAACTGGCGAGTGGGCCTGCAAGATGGCGACTGGATCAAGGCCCGGTGTGGATCCAAGCGACTGGAAGCTAAAGGCCCAGGCGAGTAGATAGGCCCAGTCGGATTAGGTTAAACGATTACCGAAGCTTTAACTGATTCGGTTGAGATATGTAAACCCTAGGGGAGGTAAGACTATATAGACCTCCCTACGGGGCGTGTAGAGATACGTTCCATCATACACCCAAGCAACTCGCCGCCTAGCCGCCGAGTTCGCCCGTTGTACCTCCACCATAATACAATCTAGCAGGAGTAGGTCTTTACCCTCCGGGGGGCCGAACCTGGGTAAAACCTTGTGTCTCTGCCCTCATCTCGCACCATAGATGGCTGGCCGCCCTTGCCCCTCGTTCTACTACTCGCTGCCGATTGCAGCATCTGCCGTGACCATTCCCACGACAGTGGCGCCCACCGTGGGGCCTGGCCGGTCTGGCCGATGTTCTGCTGCGAGATCCAATCTGCCCATCAACGAGACGGTCGCCACCGTCCGCATGATAGCGATCGGCGAGATGCTCCAAATCTTGCGAGCAGCTACGTCCCGGCGGAGCGACCCGTCACGCACAGCATGATCTTGCCGGTCGGCACGATCAGCCTCTTCGCCGGCCTCACCGACGTCATCATCTCGGAGGATTCGGCTCGCATCTGCGAGTCGCCGCCACGCGATCGGCTCTCCGAGAGCCAGGTCCGCACGATCCATCGCCTCGCCTCCGAGTACAACTCGGCTCACAACAACGTGGCCGAAAACTCCGCGGCCGCGGAAGACGCGGCCCTCAACGACGACGCCGACTCGGCGACCCTGGCGTCACTCGCCGGATCCATTACCGCGGCTTCACCCACGGGCTCCATCAGCCAGGTCTCCAACGTGGGAGACTTCGAGGATCCCTCCATCCTTGGGATCTTCGACTTCGACTCTGGGTCGGAAAATTCCGCCGACCTCCGCGACGGGACCGGTCGCCACTCCGCGACCTACATGGCGACCGACACCGATCCGCCGGAGGATCCCTTCTCCACCCCGATCCCTCCTAACGCCATGGCGACGGAGGTCGAGGAACTTTGCCTGAAGCTGGCGGAGGCAGTCCGCAAAGAACAAGCCGAGCGCGAAAAATTTCGCCTCGAGCAGGTGACGGCGCAGGAGCTGTCGCGCTACCACCAGCAGCGAATCAGGTCGCTCTTGAACCCCACCGTCCAGGGGCGCGCCCTGAACTTCGACGACGAAAATGACCCAGCCCGCGCGGCCGAGCGCGCGATCTGCGAGAACGCGCCACCAGGAGGAAGCACCCGGCCCCCGCCAGGATCGAGGCGATGGGCGCCCCACCTCCACCCAACCGCACCCCCCAGGGATCAGCCGCGGATAGTAGCCTCTTCACGGGAGCGAGACGCGAACGGCCTCCCACTGTTCTCCACCCCGATGGACAACCTCGTGGCAGGCCGAGCAGCAGCCGACAACATAACGGCCACCAACGATGGCACCCTACAAATCCAGTATGTCAGGGCCCTGCTCGCAAAGGCCGTCGAGCAGCAAAACGCAGGCGCCGACTCGCAGGGTCGAGTGTACTCGCGTTCTTCGAGAAGCAGAGCGGCCTCAAGTGCCCGCCCCATGGAGGCAAACACCCTTAACTGCCCGCCACCAGAGCCATTGCAGCTCCAACATCGACCCGCGAACGCGGCACTCTCCACCAACGATCCCAGGCCAGCGACCAACTTCGTCGCTACCAACGGTCACCATCGACGCCCGCGCCCACATCATCAACAACCAAAGCTGGCGCGCACGCCAGCCGACGACCTGCGACACACCCTATCCAATCGCCCCGACGGCTAGCCGATGGGATCGCTAAGTAGACTCGGCCCCAAGTGCTTCGGACCGATGATCCGAGGTGAGAAGTACCGCCAAACTTCAAGGCGCCGAAGGAGATAGAAAAGTACGACCCTTCGTACGACCCCTCCGTGTGGCTCGATACGTACCTCATGGCGATGGGGATCGCAGGCCACACCGACCTGCTAGCCGCCCGTTACCTCCCCTTGATGATGGAGGGGACGTGCAGGCAGTGGATCAACACCTCTCCCTAGGATAGTATCGACTCCTGGGAGGAAATGCGCGACGCCTTCGTCAGGCACTTCGAGTGCCTCTACCCCCGCGCCACCACCATCGAGGACCTGGAGCGATGCGTCCAGGGACCCGCGAGTCTACCCTCAACTGGGTCCAGGGTGGCAAGAACTCTGGTACAACGCGGTCGGCATCCACCCAGACACTGCGATCCATTGCTTCAAGACGTCGTGCCGCTACGAGCCCTTGGTCGCCAAGCTCAAGAGACATTCTCGCACACTCGACAACATACCGGACCTCCTCGATATCGCCAAACAGTATGCGAAGGAAGATCCAAACCAGGAAACGACGACGAGTCGGGAGGCCAACGCCGCACGACGGCGGCAACGATAACGGACGACGATCCGACCTACGCTACAGCAACACTCGCCTCACCGGCAAGCGCCGCAGTGACGGGCGAGTCGACTTCGTCGCCAACGCCGGGCATGCACAACGCGAGCCCAAAAGCTTCCGCCGCGACGGAGGACAACGCCGCGACGGCGACAACTACAAGGCCAAGCCAAGGTTCGACCCCGCGGCCTCCTTAACCAACCTTGTGCGTTTCACATCTGGGAAGGGAAACCCGCCACGCACACGACCGCCGACTGCCACACCCTCAGAGAAATCGAGAAGGCACGGCGAGCACGGGAGGACCCCGACAACAACCCGCCAAACGGCGGAAAATTCGGCAACGTGGCCGGCTCGCTCCATACCTTCACAGGCTTCAACACGAAGCGCGAGAAGAAGGTCATCACCCGCGCCGTCGCCATCAACGCGGTGGCCCAGGTGGACGTCCCCCAGTTCCTCAACTAGTCGGAGCAGCCCATCACCTGGAGCCGCCAGGACCACTCGCCACGCATCGAGTACCCAGGCCGAGTCGCCCTGGTGGTCAAGCCTAGGTGGGCGACTACTGGCTCCCCAAGACATTGATGGACGGTGGCAGCTCCATCAACATCCTGTACCTGGACCTTCAGGCGGCTGCGGCTCCCGCAGTCGATGATCGAGACAACCCCACCACGTTCCACGGCATCGTCCCCGGTCGGAATGCGTACCCGATCGGCAAGGTCACGCTGCCAGTCACCTTCGGCACACCAGCAAACTTCCGCACCGAGCGGATCGTCTTTGAGCTGGTACCCTTCGACAGCCCCTACCACTGCGTCCTGGGGCGCCAGGCGTTCGCCAAGTTCATGGCAGCGCCCCCACTACGCGTACAACGCGATGAAGCTCCCTGGGCCGTGCGGCGTCATAACCATTAATGGCGACCCAGACATGGCCGCCGAGTGCGAGGCCAAGGAGCAGAACTCGCCGACGCCGTCATCGCGGCAGAGACCAACCACGCCGATGAGCTCGCCAAGTATGCGAGCGGGGTCAACAACGATGACCCCACCATACTCAAGAAGCCCAACTCGGAGGGCGCAAACACCTCAGCCTTCGAGCAAACGACCAACCCGCACTGTCGAGCTAGTCCCAGGCGACTCCAGCCAAACGGTGACGATCGGAACATGAATGAGCCCAGCATAGGAAGGCGCGCTCATCGAGTTCCTCCGTGAGAACAGGGACATCTTCGCATGGAATCCCTCTGACATGCCTGGTGTCCCTAGGGAGCTCGCTGAGCACATACTAAACGCCGACCCCAAAGTGCCACCTGTCAAACAGTCGCTGCGGCCCTTCAATGAAGAGCTGCCGCCGAGCCATCGCCGAGGAGGTGCAGCGTCTACTCGCTCAGGCT